>BSAI01000106.1:8873785-8998994 GCA_036245035.1 Adrianichthys oophorus
AAAAAAAACTATAAATCAAACTATCTCCAACAACCTAAATTTTGACAAACACAAATAGACCATAAACTCCCATGATGCACCTTCCCCACACCTTGCAGTAAGGGATGGGCAAAACCAACACTTTTTCTCTCAATACAATACCAATGCTTTTAACTTAATCCACTTAGAAAAATCACACAGTTTTGCTTATTTAAAAATGTATAATTTATAGTCCAATATGTACCATCATGTTAACTTCCATCTGAAAGCATTTTAAAAGGAAAACTCTTTAAGTTTTTTCATACATACCACAGGTCTATGAATGTTTGCCAACTGAAGGAAAGAGTGATGAATATAACTACATCCTGCATGAAGTTCAGCTGCACATTTGAGGTAGTTTTATAAAATAAAGGTTCATTCAAAATTTTAACCATTACCGTTTAAAAACTGGCACCTGTTCATATGATATTCTTTGCTTTTCATAAATCACTGATCAGTGTCTTCTAGCAGACAGCAGGTGATGCAAGGGAATTTGAAATTTGGTGGCTGTTCTCATGGCGAACTTTAATGTCATGATGGATGCATGTCTTTGCAATGCTTAAATAAGTGGCAAGTGTTGCTACATTGCATTGCTTTACTTATCAGGGAGCATATATTATTAGCTTTGGACAGGGATGAGTGAAAATAGGCACTATTCTTCTTCTTAAGTCAAATTAGGGGTCTTCCGTCATTGCACTATCAAGAGTTTCAGTCAGTTGTAACAGGCATACATGTCAAACTACATTCACACCACGTATGTGATGCACATTCTTAAAAGCATGGTGTTCAGCCCATTGTCTTCACACTGGACTTTCGCTACTCGATACTAGTGCATATCTGCCACCTACAGTTAGAGGAGACTTGGCGTGAAATGTTGAAGCAGAGCAAATCTCCAAATTTTACTTTCTCAGATCTATTATGATGTATTAAAGACTTGTTGTCGTATAATTCTGACACAAGCCACAATAATTTATTTCTCCTCCATGATCCCTTTATAAGGGGTTGGCCCTTTCATGAATTCAAAGGGACGCCATCCATACGTCCCTGATTTAGCAAAGTTTTACCTGATTTCAATTTCAATGCGCAAAAAAGAAATCCAAAAAACTTTCAACCTGTATTCAATGGCCACTCGTTTTGTACGTAAAGCCTGAAAACTGTATTAAAAATATGCATAACGATGCATGAAGACGAGAGTTTAGAATGCTAAAAGAATCCTAAAACACCACATACGCATGTTTACTTAGATGTTTCATTGAAAATGGTTGCTTGAACGGTGTGAACGTAGCTTCAGGCTCAGAGTAAAGCCTTCTACCTAAAAGTGGCATCAGAATCAAGATCTGACTGGGTTTTGCAACAGTATGTCACTCCTCAAATCCATTGGCAGGCTGCTTTGTGATCCTGAAGGCCCCTGGCAGATGTCATATAACCTGACGATACTAACAAAGCTTAAATATGATTGGATAAAAACTCTGCTAAAATGTGCCAGTTCAAGACAGAGCAGACTATGATGAAAACTTTTTTATAAAGTAGTATAAAAATGAGATTTTTTAATAAGTTAAGGCCCTGATGGTCCACCATTGGCTAGTATGTATTAGAGGTGCAGCACATTCTTAAGCAGGGGATTGTTGTTAGTCAATGTAAACGTTTTTTAATCCACAAACTGGACATAAGGCGTTTAAAGCACTGAAATGAATCTTCCTTTGCAAAAGCTCTCAGTTCTCAGGAAAGAGATGGGGATTTAGACACATGATTCCCCCCACCCCCTACCCCCTGCCGATTATTTTGTAGGCTAACCCTATTTTGTTGATGGGATTGTGCTTCACTGACACCAAGGGTGTTTTATTCCAGCTGGAAACTCAACCTACATTTAAATTCCACCTCCGGTGTTAATGTGACACATGTGATGGATGTGTTACCATGGCAATGGAAAACACTGTAAAACAAACAACTGTTATTGAAATGGGGAGGAAAGCTGGATTAGTAAAAAGAAACCAAAGCCAGCGTCACACCAGCAGAGATGCTGACTGATCCTGAACTGAGCTGACCGCTACTTTTTCTGGTAGTACAGGCAAGCATGCGTGTGCGTGCATGTGTGTGTGTCTGCTGCATGCAATCGATAAAGCCCATGACACTGCGACCGCCAATGTTCCACCCACCAATTCATACAATCAAAGCACGCAAATCAACACTGGCTTTAATCTATAGTGCAAACACGGAACACGTTGGCTGACACAGTAATCATTCCGCGTTCATTAGGAAAGCCAGGATGCTAATACTCTGAGTAGGGAGTAGCGAACACGCTTACCGTGACTGCAGTTTCTTCTGCGCTGTCCTCAGCAGGCAGTGTAAAGGTCACATCAGCTCATGTTAGCACGCACATTTCAAATAAGAATTCCCTACAAAAAAAACAAATATGGTTTGACTTAAAGGGAAAGCATTTGATCCAAAAAGTTAAGCTATACAAAAATTATTCTTGGTTTAAAGACCCATTCCAATGAAAATTGTAATTTTGGAGTTTTTAACATGTTCTTGAGGCCTTTTTATGAGGATGGGGGACATGTATAAAAAATCTTAATCTTAAAATTTGAATTTTTAGTATTTCTTCATTCAATCAGAAGCAGATGGAAAAAAAATGCAGTTTGAAAAAGCTTGTATTTGTTACATAGAAAATACACTGGCTGGGCCACAGGCTCCCTGCTCTGCTCATTTCTGATGCATCCACTTTCAGACAAATAGATCCACGTATGCCTTCGTTTTCCTCAACCGAAATGGTATCTAGCTCAAAACTGTACCGCTGGATAGCTCTGATATTGCTCACCATTTTTGTTTCACTGGTAATATTAGTTTGGGGGTGTGAGGGGCTGTAAGCTAGCAGGAGAGCATGCAAGCAGTGAGCTCTCAGTAACAAGAAGGGAAAGTGGGCATGGGGTTGCTCCAACAGTCCTGCCCACAACTCAGAGGCAAATTTCATATAAACTACTGCTGCTCTGCAGAAACTATGTTCTAGAATTTTTTTTTTTTCAAAATTTGGCTAAAAATGGCATAATCATAATTCAAAGACTGCTGAGAATGTTTTTAAATAGATCACAATAGATGATTGGAATGGGGCTTTAAGGAAACAAAGGCCCACATAATACATTTCTTGTAGGAAAAAAAGGTGAGAAGGACCAAATGCAAAACACCAAAATGGAAGTAGAAACAAAAACAGTCTGAAAAAGGAAGAACAAAGGGGTGACAAATGGACCTGGAAGTAACTAAATGAATACCTTAAGAAAAACACTGGGAGGGCTCGCACTAAAACAGAAACCACTGTGAATATTGAAAAGACTGGAATCTACTGTGACTAAGAGAAAACAGAAAAGCTGAAAATACAGCATAACTTTACACTATAGCTTAAAAATAGAAGTAAATATTCGCCTATCCTCACAGCCGGATACAACAGTCGGGCTTGTTCGCCTGCTGTGCTCTGTCCAGTGCTTGCATTGCAGAAGTGGGGTAGCTCACAGTTCAGTGGACTCTAAATGTGATCTCTAAAGCTGCTGAGGCGCAGTTTCCTAAAACTACAACATTAATTTTCCCAACCCTATGTGAGTGCTTGTCAGTGGCTCAAGAAAGCTCAAACTTAAATCTCGCCTTCAAGTAAGATTGCACACAGCATTGTGTTTTACAATTTTAAAAAACGTTTTACTATTTGTTTAATTTAATATTCCATATGCCTTCGTCTAATGTTCTTCCTAATTCAAAGGGAGTTTTCCTCTGCGCTGTCACCCTTTGGTTACTTAAGCAGGGATATTACAACCTCTTGATGAGAATGATGTGACTGCTAGACATGGAGAGTTACCTTTATTAGAGAAACCCTATATAGTCTGTGAAACAGCTCAGCAGGAGTTAGTGAAAGGCATGTTAGGTAGGGAGATGTGGAGGTTAGCCTCACAGAGTTGAAGGTGAGGCCGAGGCGGAATGGGGGTGGGAGCAGTCAAGTAAGATCCAGCAAAGCTTTGCGGTGTGTGTGGTCTGTGAGGAAGAGAATGGTGGACAACTCCACACACAAATGGGAAATTCTGGCTTCTACTTGCTGATTTAAGCTTCAGTGACATAACTAGATTTGCAGGCTGAACTGACCTAATAAGTGGAATCTGACCACTCTCATACAGAAACAGGAAACGGTTCAAACTAGAATAAGATCTAAAAGAAAATACTGTCATTGACCATCAATCAAAGTTGGATAAATATTTCAATAGAATACTTCTGGATGATAAATAAAGTTTATTTGTTCTTGCCAACAACACATCTAGAGAAAAAAATGCTCTCCCACAGAGTTAAGAACCATGTGCAGTGAAGCAAAAAAGTATTTGCCATTGTTTCACTGATTCTCCAAGTTGTCCCACTTAAAAAGATGAGAAAGATCTCTAATAATCATCATAGATACACTTCAACTGTGAAAAACAAGCTACAAAACAATCCAGGAAATCACATATTTAAAGAATTTGGCTTGTAATATGGTGCAAAAAATAAATATCAAGCTCACACAAACAAGCAAGAATTCTGTTCCTCACAGATCTGTCACTTCTTGTTCAAGAAGCTCTTCTATCCTCCATTTGTTACTTATTGCTTAAGTCAGCACATGTCCTGGACCATCTAAAGTTTACTAGAGAAGATCTTAAGAATGACTGGAACCATATTTGGTGAGATTTTGAGTGAAAATCTCCTTCCATCAGTGACAGCATTGAGAATAAAATGTGTCTGCATCTTTCAGCATGGCAATTATCCTAAACACATTCCCCGGGTAACAAAGGAGAGACTACGAAAAAAAGCATTTCAAGGTCCTGGAGGGGTCCAGCCAGTCTCCGGACCTCAAAACAGAATCTTTGAAGGAAGTTGAAAGTCCATGTTGTCTGACAACATTCCCAAAACATCACAGCTCTAGAGAAGCAAAATAACAGCTACAGTGGAAGGGAACACCCAACAGAATAAAGGGTCTGGGCGGCTGTCTCATCTTTCTAAAGGATCCCCTCCCTATCTACTGTATTGAATTACTGTAAAAAAAAAAATAGCACTTAAATAAAAAATAAAAGTGCTAGAAATGAATTGGATTTAACAGTCCTGCATTGGTTTATCTTTGAGTGGTTTGGTGTTTTTTTTTTTTTTGTATTTGTGTGTTCATTCATTCATTCATTCATTCATTTTCCAATCCGCTTTATCCCTGTCGGGGTCACGGGGTTGCCGGAGCCTAACCCGGCTACTCATGGGCGAAGGCAGAGTACACCCCTGGACTGGTCGCCAGTCTGTCGCAGGAGCGTATTTGTGTGTTACTCCTTGTAATGATCCCAACTCTTTTAAAGAAGAAGAGTTGAAATCATTAATATTGTGGATTCTTTTTCAATTGTATTTTTATTTGAACTTCACTTTAATTCTTTTTTTTTGTAATCTTTAACAGTTACAATGGTAGCACCAATAAGAATCTAAATACTGGTAAACATTTTCATGGCTATGTTGTGCTTTGTATAATATGGGGTGAATGCTGAAAGCCGTGTTTCTGTTCAGAGAAAGCCTCGTCATCCTCACTCTTCCAGTTCTTTGTCTCTTCTCACCTTGCTCTCAATGACATTTGAGTAACTTGCCCTCCCCCATCCCTCCTACCTCATCCTCCCATCAGCATCATCCCCAACGTCCATTGTTCTCCTGCTCTTTGCTGACTCTATCTTTTTTTATCACTTCAGTTTAATGCAACTCAGTTGAATAAAATGAATGCAAATGAAGGTGAATGTGAAATCAGGGTGTCTTGACTTATTTTAATAGGTTTAAAACTTTGAAGTGGGTTTATTTTTTTTTAAAGTTTGCTGAAAAATTTGTGTCAAACGTTGTTTGCAGCAAGTAATTGGAGATACAACCAACTCACAATGATTCTGTAATGATGTTTGGATTAACAATGTTTAATTAACAATGTTGCACAACATAAATTAATAAAACATAATCTGCAGACAGGAAAGTTCAGACTTTTTATTTCTCTTTTAATCTTGTCTTACATGGACTGTAGGAGCAAGAGTTTATTGTTTTCCATTATATATGTGTGGGAGACATAAGAACCGAATCACCACCCTTAAAAATGGCAGACTGTGACCCTCTAAACCACAGCCATCCTGTCTAATATTATCATTTATTTACCTATTTTCTCTGGTTTGAAGTTGCCACTTTACCTTCAGGTCTTCCTGTCCACATCATATATGACCTTTGTTGCTTTTTTTAGAGCTATAGTAGAGTCAGAAAGATAGATAGTTAGATAAGATAAAGTTAATATAAACTTTATTATTCTGTTTGGGAAGTAAAATAAAAGCTTCAGCAGCATCAGCTTAGAACTGTATCCACAAAAAGATAAACATAAGAAATCAGTTTTGGTGCTGATTGTTGGAGACTGTGGTAGAAACAGACTGTGGCTGAACAAACTTTTTTGTGCTGTGGTGGCAGTGTGCAGAGTGCGATTACTGTCATCCTTTTTAGGAGTTCTCCACTCTGTCACCAGAGTCCATCTTTATCCCACCACAGTGCCAACACACCTCATCAGCTTTTCCAGCCTGGATGTGTTTCCCTTTTATATTCCTCCACTCCAGCGCACCATGCCGAAGAATAGACAGCTGGCAGTGACAAATTGATAAAATATTCAGAGAGGTTTCCTGTAGGTGTCAGAGCAGGTTGTGAGACTCCCTGCTCTGACTTATTCTGTAAAGTGCTTGAGCCTTAGTCAAAGGTAGAACCAGTGATCAATTCCTATAGGACTATTAGATTTGGTTTTGACCTCATAGAGTTTTGACACATGGGCAGAGAAAGTGTGAACCGAACCTTTGGTCTTCTGATCAGAGGTCGACTGCGTTACCTCTGCACCACAGCCACCCCTTCGTCATTATATTCAGAATTGACAGGCGAAGGAAAAGGTAGCTCATATTGAGACCATTAATGATTTGTTCGTGGATGAAATTCTTCGTCTGATCCAAGCCAGCCAGCACATCAATAAAAATGGAGAGGTTTAGCCTTGTGGGAGAAAACCAATGAGCAAAACCATGTTGAAAATCTCTTCTTCTGGTGGTGAATATATTCTAATTCAATAACTAGGACACTTACAGAAGGCAAATGCTCTAGTCATGAAATCAGGAAGGCTTCACCTCCAGGAGAAGAGCCCTTGGCTTCTGTAAATATGTCTTTTTAAAGCAGTTTTTTGATGGTGGCAAATGAGAACAGCAGAGTGGAAGGCAATTACAAATGAAAGAACTAAAAAATACATACTTCAAATAGCTTTGTTATCATTATTGTTTTTATTTCATTTAAAATATTGCTTTTGTTATTTTTGCAAGTCTCTGAAACTTGTATTGATGAGTTCTTCATCATTGTCAATAAAGATACTAATATTGACTCAGCCTGCATTGTGCACTTCACCTATGAGTCCAAAGTATTGACTTTGCTTTTCCCTCCAAGACAGTTTAGTCCTTTTGTTGTAATTATTGACTCATTATAACCTGTAATAAAACTGCAAGGCAACTTAAAAATAAAAAAGTAGCTAATACGTTTAGTCACTTTTAACCATCACACATTAATAACAAATGACTCCACATTGCTAAAATACCAAGAACATCTGCAACCTGGTTTTTAAAACATAGACAACCTGGTGTGGATATTTCAGTATCAAAACTAAGCCTTGGAAGATTCAAGCAGCTAAAGTTAAAATTTATTAGGAGATTTGCAAGTAAAGACAACTAGTTTTATGCAAGACGAAAATGTATCTGATCACAAGGGAAACCAAATGATTTCTAGTCATTTAGCTATTATTTTTTTTTAAGTTTTGCCTTTGACATTGTTGTGGATGAAGAGCTTTACCGTTGTCTCTCCGCATTCTCGTCTCTGCCCGTGTGTGCCCGCCTGAGCTATAGCGGCTATAGAAACAGGTAGAGCGGCGCCGGGCTGATGTATTTGATGGCATTTTAACCACAGTCTCCTGATCAAATCAGGACAAGAGCATCATAGCCAGTCATGAAAGTGGAGGAGCTGAATTCAGTCTGAGTAGACTTGAAGTCACCTTCTCCCTCCTTGACGAATCCAGTTTCTTTCACCACCCTCATCAGATTTCGCTCATTTCTTTTTGCAGCAAATTTCAGTAATGTTGACCCAATCGCTGATGGTCAAGGGTGAATCATCTCAGAAGCACAGTCATTGGGGGGTGGTGGTGGTGGTGGGGAGTGTCGTCTATCTGCACTTTTGTCCTTCACTCTTAATCCATAGTGTCTTCTCTCCCAGCCTGAGTTCAGTCAGGCTAACATCGGTGAGCAGAATAAAGCATGACAGGCTTCCACTCCTGCGCCAACATCAGAACAGGAATGGAAAATTACATAGGTGTTTGTTTTTTTAAATTAATATTTACAGAAAACATAATTATAATGTGCAATCATGAGTTTGCTGTACAAAAATGTAGCACCTCTTAGGATTTTTTTTTTACTTATATGTTATCTGTTAAAATTTTAAAAAAGTAAGATGTCATCATTCAGAATTTTATGTTTTGAATGATTTTGCAGCTTAGTGAGCCCTGAGTTTATGTAATTTTTACTGTTTTCTTGTCTCAAACTAGTTGCCCTACGGGGACATAAATGAAGCTTTGAATCAACAAATGAACACTTCTGACTACATAGATTTTATGATGTTAACAATGCATGCAAAAGCTACTCTGAAACTAGTCAACTTTTATTTGATTTTTTTTTTAACCATAAGCCAGTTGAAGAGTAATAAAAATTCAATAGAATGTTGAGTTTTCAGAATTTCTTTTGAAAAATCTAATGGTTTTGTTTTTTATCCATATATGTCTGTTTTTATCTTGTGTTGGTGTGTGTGTTTGTTAATCCTCTCCAACTCTCTAATGAATTGTGTTTCTGCTGTATTTGGATATCTTTCAGAAGAAAATCGTTTCTTATTTTTTTCTGCAGACGCATCAAAGACTCGTGTGAGTGTGTTGTTCTGCAAGTGTCCATCATCAACTGTGACGTTTGACCACATTTGTCAGTCAAAGTTTGCAGAGTGACATGTTTGTGTGTTAGGTCAGCCCTGTGTTGGCACTTTGATGGAGAAACACACACACACGCACACCCGACTCAGCTCTGCAACCTCACTGCGATCCATGAGGCATTTCTCACATACATACTTGTTTTCATGTTTTCTGGGGACGGGTGTTTTATTCATCTCTTCTGTGGACTACCCTTTCTCAAAGGTGTAGAGATCTGAAAAATAAATCTGTAAAATGCACTTTTACACAGAGAGCTCTTTGATATACACCTTGAAATTCTAACAGTTCACATCTTTCTTGTTCCATATATTCTTGACATGCTGTCTGAGAAATTCCAGAAAAACTATTATGCAGACAAACAGAGAAATACAAACTCCACCCACACACACACAAATTGTTCTTATATCACGATTCCTGACTTTTAAAATGTAATATTGTGTCTATTTGGTCATTTTTTAAGTGGACTTAGCTGCAGACAACATCCAGAACTAGGTGTTCTCAACCAGAACCTAAAGTGACCCCATATTTCCTGAAAAAAAAAGTATTTTTACTGGCAACCCTAACAGTAGTGTTTCTTCCCTTTTTAAACTTAAAAAAAAAAGTTGTTTTTTAATATACAATTCTGAATTCTTTTGGGTTAGGGTTTGGGTTATAATTTCTACTTTTGACCAATGATGTTAGACACCATTTTATCTACAGCCAGGCTCCTCTCCATTTTTTGGAAACACTCACCAAACAAACAAAAAAACATCAACATATTAAGGAGAACAGAATCTCTGTAATAATTTCCACAATTATCTCCTTTTAAACCATTTTGACATTTACCTTGTGACAGAATGCAGTTCCAGTCACATCTTTGTGTTTCATTGTTCTTTATCCAACATAAAACACCCTTTTCCTAAATCTGGATGCATAAAACCTCTTTTGTAAACTTTGAATCAGAGCACGCCCCTTTGTCATCTATGCTGGTGGATTACAGGACCTGACTGCTCCATCTTTGAAGAATGGGCTTCAGCTTTGCAACAAAGTCTTTATTGTCTGCAAGTGCTGCTCCAATTGTTCAAAGTCTTGGAGTGAAAAACATCCAGCTGTTTTTTTCCCCATTTTTTCCCCTAAACTCTATTTTAATAAATAAGAACAAATTTATGTTCAACCATTTCTAAGAATCCCAGAGAACTGCCATTGTTCAATCTTGGACGGCCGCATATTGCTATGTTCTTATAGTTATTTGTGGAGCAGAACAATGTTTGGAACAAAGCAGAGAATTTTTCTACTCTCTATATGTTAGCCTTACCTGAGTTTGGGCTGTTTTTTAGCAACAATGAAACAAGCGAACTAAGGGAAACATAAGTCAAACCTATTAAGTGACTCAAACTTTCGGGGGAAGAAATCTACATGTAACCATGGGGATTGTTCAGGGTCCATCTGCTGCCTTGATGGTTCAGGGTTTCTAGGATTTTGGGTATGAATAATAAATAATCCTCAGAATGCCAGAGATGATGCACCCTCAAACAGATTTTTGTGCACCAGTCTGCATGCACTGAACATCAGTGCTGACCCAAACATTTGAGCTAAGCACAAGACTCATTGTTGGCAAAATATGTCAAGTTAGATAAAATTGAATCAAACAGATGAGAAATTGGGACCATCTGTTCATAATCTGCTTCTGGCTTATCTTACATTGTCAAATGATGCATTTTATGAGCAGCAGAGTCTGCTCTGCAACACCTCAGCAGAGCCGTTTGCTCGTGTAGCAACACGACATCCCAAATGAGCCGTGAAATGTCTTCTGAAACAGAGCCTTCCCTTCTCCCGCCTCATCAAAGCTGCATGGTGGTGCTGAAGCACTGCTAGCTCAAAGGTTACTCTGAGAGGGAAAGGATTTCCATGAAGTTCTTCAATGAAACCCACAATAAAAAGAAAATAAATACCGTTGACTTTATTAGGTTTTCCTGTTCATTCCATTAGAGTCTAAGTCTTTCGTTTCACCTCTTGACAAAAGCTGGAAAACTGCTTAGCATCTAACATGCTGATGGACTTTTGCTTTTACCTTTATTTTTACCTTTTGTGTTTTTTTAATGCTTATTTAAAAAATGGCATTTTCTAAAATATCAGCTGATGAGTTAGGTGTCCTTAACGGCTTTTGTCCTTTGTTTTCCAGGTCCATGGGGTCGTTGCATGGGCAGTGAGTGTGGACCTGGAGGCAGCCAGAGCAGGGCAGTGTGGTGCTCTCATCCTGATGGATGGACCACCTTGCACACCAACTGTGACCAGGCAGAGCGACCAGAGAACCAGCAAGGCTGCTTTCGTGTGTGCGACTGGCACAAAGACCTGTACGGCTGGCAGCTTGGAGCCTGGAACCAGTGCATCCCGGTGGTGATGCGAAATGGCGGTGGGCAACGACCAGCTGTGTGCTCTCGGGGGGAGGAGGGCATCCAGACCCGGGAGGTGGGCTGTGTTCAAAAGGCGGATGGAGAACCGGCTGAAGACGCTATCTGTGAATACTTTGAGCCCAGGCCTCGGCAAGAGCAGGCCTGTTTCATCCCCTGTCCACGGGACTGCGTGGTGTCTGAGTTCACTCCATGGACTTTGTGCTCTAAGACCTGCGGAATGGGCTTACGGAACCGGGTTCGCAACGTTTTGGCGCCGCCCTTGTTTGGGGGATCAGCTTGCCTGAACCTGACTGAATTTCAGACGTGCCAGGTGGGGCCATGCGAGGGGGAGGAGAGCCTTTACAGCCTCAAAGTGGGTCCGTGGGGCCCCTGTTCTGTGCCAAACTCAAGGCAAGTCAGACAAACTGACAAAGCGCTCAAAGAGAGCAAGAAAAGATCCAAGGAGACTGACAAACTATTGAGGGAGGGAAAAACTCAGCCCAGGGAGAACAAACAGGTGGTGGGAGTAAATAAACAGATGAGAGACGATGAGAAACTGTACAAGGAGGTGGAGAGGACACTAGGAGAAGGTGAAAAACCACCAAGAGATGGAAAGAAAGCATCTGCACCAAACAGAAAACGTATCAGAGCAAACAAGAAGGCTGACAGGCAGGCAGGTCGACCCAGACGCCAGAAAAAGATGAAGAACAAGGACAAAAGAGAGAAAAAGAGAAAGGAAGTCAAGGAGAGGTTAAGAGAGAGGGGAAAAGTCAAAGACCCTGAGACCAGAGAGCTGGTAAAAAAGAGAAGGAACAAGAACCGCCAGAACCGTCCAGGAGGAAAGTTCTGGGACCTGCAGGTCGGCTACCAGACCAGAGAAGTGAGCTGCCAGCATAAGAGCGGGAACATGGAAGCTCTAAGGTGACCATCTCTAGCTGTTTCTCTAGCATTCTCAGCTCATATGTGTTTAAAGAGTTTGAATCTTCATGTACTTCACTTTTACTTCAGACACTAAGCATGGAACAAACACACCAAAGCCCAAAACATAAAAAATGCTTTTAAATTCAAAAAATATATTAATAATTATGTTTCAAATCTATGTAAAGAAGAAAACTTCTAAACTTTAGCTTTTTCATGCATGTGAATGTTTTAGGAGGGAGGTTTCAGACAGAGTTTAAGACGCATTTTGTGTTTGCTATCATATTTTGAGATATTTTAAATTCAATTTTCAATAAGTTAATGTTCAGTGTTGTGTAGAGACAACACACAGCATGACAGTAGACCCATCCTAGGACCACAGACACTGTAGAGCATCTTCATTGAAATCTGCACACACCCCAATATCCAGTTAACAGCAACGCTTCTGCAACCTAATGCAACCAACAGTAATGAGATTGTATCCTGGGTGAGACACAGTTATCCGGATGTACTGATTTTCTTAACTTGTTTGAAGTAGGATCATTTTCTGAACAAGGTATTTTCAGATTAAAACCTGGGACATTCCGGTTAAAGGGTAGTTTTGAGAAAATCTAAAAGCATCAGCCCAGATAGGCTGATGCAGTTGCACTTTTCTGTATCCGCCCTTTTTCAAGAGGATTCTCTAGGAAGAAACAGTTGAATTTCCCCTTCATTACTTTCTCTATGCGTTGGATGGTTGAGGATTTGCTTGGTCACTAGGTGTTCCACTCATTTGATTAATAGTTCCTCAACATAAGACTTGAACACTGTTACAGAATTAAGTGTACAGCTACAATCACACCACACTCGACAATGGGTGTTCAACCAATTCCAATGAAGTCTATGTTAACTTAGGTTTCAGGCTTCCACATTATAAACTCACACCTTCATGTGTTGCAATG
Source organism: Adrianichthys oophorus (assembly GCA_036245035.1). NCBI lineage: Eukaryota > Metazoa > Chordata > Actinopteri > Beloniformes > Adrianichthyidae > Adrianichthys > Adrianichthys oophorus. The sequence continues at coordinate 8,887,075 of BSAI01000106.1, forward strand.
CAAGTTTCTACGACTGTTTTTGGCCTCTACGTACAAAAAGCACTTTCATTAAACGCGTTGAAAGTTAAACCAGTCAAACTTTGACCAATCAGGGACTCGGATTTGGTAGTGACGTATGTCTGAGTGCTACAGCTGAGACTAAAGCTCAAACTGGGCCAGACGGGAACCACAGTCAATACAAGAAAAGAGAGAATAATTTTCATTCACAGAAATATCAACCATTTGAAAATTGATCATGGAAGATAAATTAATAATTGTGGTTTGCACCTCTTCAACATTTCACACCAATCTTCATCCAGCTGTAGGTGGCAGACATGCACTGGTAAACAGAAGAAAAAGGAAAAGATTAAGAATTCACTTCTTTGCTTTCCCATTGTGAACACCATGGACTAAATGTGGGTTCAAGAACTGTTGTTTGGCACATTCTAGAACGTACATGTCCAGCGTGAACGTAGCATGAGGCTTCTACCTGGAGAATCTCTTCTTATTTTGTCATTGAAGGACCTTCACACAGCAAAAATTGTGGCTCCACTCTTCTGAAGTTGGAGCTGACTTTTGTGCTTCTGCACTTATTCTTTGAAGTTCTTCATTAACAGTTCTGTTGTCCCTGAATGCATCAGTGGGTAGATTGCCATCCTGCCAATTAAAACAATATTGTGCAGTGAGCAGCAGAACCTGAGTACTGAAAGAAAAAAAAAAAGCCAAGCTGTCTTTCCCACAATGGGAATTTCTCTCTTCTGATATAATACAAAGCCTTGGCTCTTGGAGCTGGATCTTTTTAGTACAGCACAGCACATCACCGGCTCAGAATAATGATGAACTTCGGCTGACACTGAACTCTTCTGATTTTTTTTAACTATTTGTGTGTATGCCTGGTAGAGCTGAATGAAGCTGACAATGCATGAGCAGCGTTTCGCACATGAGCTCAGAGCTGCTGCACTGTCATGAGCTGCCGTCCTGATTCTGTCTGCCAGCGCCGGGTCGGCTCAGAACCAGGCCAGCGAGCAGTGTCATCCAGACCTGACCGCAACTCTGCCAGACGCAAAGAAAAAAACTCTGGGAGCACGTTAAAACTCACAGATTACCGGAAAGCCACTGTAGTAATCTAATCCCAGAGAAGGATCACTCTGTGTGTTTGTATGAGTTCACAGTAGTCATGTTCACACACATGGTACGCGCACACATGTACATACAGAGTAAAATAGCAAAAGACAGCTTTTCTAGGGTCACTGCACATCTAAAAAATTAATAAACATGTTTTTAACAATCCGATTTTCAACTATTTCAGCATTTGCCTCATGGAGTGATACTTGAAATGAGTCACCCAACTCTGCCTAAACCAGACATGGGCACATTTCAAGCTTTAAAAGTCTAATTGATTTTATTCTCACCTGTAAGAAAATGTGTGGAGCATGTGTGCTCCATACAGCTTCTTTACATCATGTTTTCAAGAATCTCTCAGAGAACGTTTTAAATGTTCTGCTTAGTTTACAGCTGGCCGTGCTCTGACCCATATTGTTGTGTGTCTCTTTTTCTTGCAGCATGTGTTCTAAGGAGTTGCTGCCCGTCACCTTCCAGGCCTGCGTCGTTCCAAGAGACTGCGATGTGACCGAGTGGTCCGAGTGGTCGGCCTGTTCCAAGGAATGCCACGACCCCAACTCCACTAGTGGGGGGCAACGCACCCGCACCAGGAGGGTGAGCCAGTTCCCCCTGAGTGGAGGGGCAGAATGTCCAGAGCTGGAGGAGAGCGAGCCGTGCAGCCCTCAGGCAGAGACGGTGCCCCCCTGCACACTGTGAGTTCATAAATGCATCCATTTGTAGACAACTAGATCCATGCACGTTTTTATTTTCCTTGACTGAACTGGCATCTGGCTCAATACTGTACAACTGGATAGCTCCAATATTGCTCACCATTTTTGTTGCACTGGTATTGTTAGGTTGGAGGTGTGAGGGACTGTAAGCTTGTGGGAGAGCGTTTAAAAAAAGGAATGATGGCAAAAGGGGGTAGACTTACTCCATGCCAATAGCCCAGAACTCAGAGGCAAATTTCTGCAGAAACTATGTCCTAGAACAGGGGTCTTCAACCCTGTTCCTCAAGGGCTACCGCCCTGCTTGCTTTGCAGCTAACCCTGCTTCAGTAATTGCTGCTCACCTGGATCAGGTGTGTTCAGTCAATCAGAAACAGGGCCGATTCAATCCAGCTAATCAGCATCTACTGAAGCAAGGTTAGCTGCAAAACAAGCAGGACGGTAGCCCTCGAGGAACAGGGTTAAAGACCCCTGTCCTAGAAAATTAGTTTTTTTTTTTACAAAATGATATAATCATAGTTAAAAGACTACTGGGACCACTTTTAAAATATTGTGGATCCCAAAGACAGAGGTGTCTTGGGGATTGCACTTGTAAATTGCAGTTAGGAGTTCCTCAAAAGAGCAGCCACAGCTTTCAGATAAATGCATAAGATCAACAATGACTTTTTAGAAGCTGTTTCATTAAAAATCCTGACTTTATTCTAAAAACAAACAAAAGGTGTAATGGTGAAGGTCCTGATAGCTCAGTAATTGCTTACATCATTTCAGGCATGTAAACTCCTAGGGTTTATGGTGCAACAGTAATGAAGACTGTGTCATCAGCTTGCTTGGTTGATAGTTAATTGTCCTTTCCAACAACCCAGAACACATTCAGCTCCAACTGGAAGAAAGAAACCTGACACCTGCTGGAGTGTTATTCACAACTAGTCTGAATGTTTTCACAAAACACGCAGTCTGATGTGGATGAAAGTTCCAAACTAAGACGATGAAACTCTGGATGTGCTTCATCTGTGATCATCATGTCTGCAGCAACACCTGGAAGACCACTGAGTGGACAGAGTGCAGGGTGGACGCACTGCTCAGTCAGCAGGACCGTCGTCGTGGAAACCAGACCGGTTTGTGTGGAGGAGGAATCCAGACTCGTGAGATTTACTGTGTCCAAGCCGGCGCTGAAACGCCACCAAACCTCAGGACTAAAGAGGGTAACAGTCTGTCAGAACTCACCTGTTCTTGACTCTTTCAGTTTGAAGTTACTAAAACACATTTTCTCACTATTTGAACAATAAAAAAAACCACACACACACAATATGCTGCTCTAAAAAATTATTTTCCGTAATATTGGTTACAGAAGGAAAAAAAGCATGCTAAAGAAGGAAAACCCATGTATAAGTTGCACCAGAGTTTAAGTCCCACTTTAGGGAGAAAGGTGCAACGCTTCTGAACATTTTTGCCATGCCCAGCGTAGTGCTGCGTTCACACCAAAAGCAATTCACGTGACAAATTTTCTTCTGCTGCCTCGTTTGATGTGTGTCAAATTCTTTTATTTATAAAGCTGTTGTTTAATTGGCTTACAGTTCAGACCCACCGTGTTTATCGTGATGCTGATAATGACTTTGTTATGACTTTTGCTACCGGCTCAGAAAAAGATCCTGGAGGTCTGCTGCTTGTGTGTTCAGTTTAGAATTGTCATTTGAATTTTGAGCAAAACAACAGACATACGTACAAAAGCTTTTGTAGTTTTCATACCATTTTGATGGGTTTTTTTGTCACGGCATCTGTAGACAACAATCTGATGATTTCACACTGTGAAGCCTCAGAAATGTTGCCAACATTCTTCTATGAAATGTCTTTGAAGTTCAGAGCTTTTTCTGAATGTGCACACACACATACAGAAAAGAGAAACCCGAGCATCTGCAGTGAGCGTGCATCATTGAAAGGCTCTGAGCAGGTTGGCATGAATGAAGGAATGCCTGAACATGTTTGCTCGTGAGACTGATCGACCAACCTGACATACTGCTGGAATAAATCATCAGATGACTGACTTTTCTTCTCTTTCCACATGTGTCCCTCATTACTAATTAAATCTTTTGCGTGGCTCTGCAGCGCTGCGGCCAGTCGACAGTGAGCTCTGCCAGGGCATCCCTCCAAACACCACCCAGCTATGTCACATCAGCTGTCCGGTAGAGTGTGAGGTGTCGCCGTGGAGTGCCTGGGGGCCCTGCACCTTTGAGAACTGTCAAGACCAAGTCACCAAGAAAGGTATAAAAACATCACACTGGTGTGATTTGGTGTCTGCTTCTTCTGCATGTCTGCATGCATGTCTATCACGCCATCAGCTCTCTAAGGAGAAAATGCTCTGAGATCTAAGGAGCTGCACAGATTCCTTTAAATGTGAATGAAGCCACTGAGGCTTTGTGGCGGCATTGATCTTATGCATAACGCTGTCCATCAGCGCATTTGCCATAACATGCACTGTAGCTGACAGATGTTTTGGGGCGGAGGTAATGAAGCAGCAATTTACAGTGTTCTGTCATCCGCAGAGCTGGTTTTATAAACATGGGAAAGTTGTAGGTCCGGTTCAGTGGCAGAATATTTTAAATAAGGGGGAAGAAGACTTCGGAGGGGTGACAAATAAGATCAGCAGAGCAGTAGGCCATTACAAATGAAAGAATAAAGAAAGTATTTTTCTCCTTTCGGCTTGTCCCTTCAGAGGTCGTCACAGCGGATCAGCTTCCTCCATCTAAGATGAATATCATAGGTTTGATTCACATTTTTGGTTTGGCAAGTTTTACGTCGGATGCCACTCTTGACACAACCCCCTGTGTTTATTCTGGGTGTGGGATCGGCTCATTTGGTGAGCAGGGAAACCAATTGGATACCCATTGGATTTTGGTTTCCAAAAAGACATCCGTATACATACTTTTTGATGGCGTGACAGATTTACGGTTGTAAAGCCATGGTTACTTAGTTTAATGTTTTTTTTTTGTTTGTTTTTACAGTGGTCTGGGTAAATACTCAATTCGGATTGGCTGTAGGGTGTCCATTCAAAATAAAAAATTGGCACATAATAAAGAAATTTTCTATATTATTGCACTGGCCTAAATGCCACTTGATGGCCGGTTTCCAGAAACTTGTGATTCTTATTACAATTAATGACAAAAATTGTTTGTTTGTTGATACAAATTTAATGATCAGAGTTAATGGCTGATATTTCTTGCAATAAATGCAATCTATGGAAATACTTGTGGTAAGAGGTGCACTTTCCCTCTGAAATTATTATTCTTTTCACTTATCATGAAGTTTAGCTTATATACTACTTTTCTCCGCTGGTTAGTTCTCATACATCAGCTGCAGCACAGTGAGGTGCAGGCTTCGTAACTGTCACCATGACAACGCATCCCATCTCATATCAAATGGTACGCTTCTTGTGAAAAAGGATTCCAACGTTAAAAACAAGAGAAACTTGTACTAACTGAGAAAATATTAGCTTTCTTTTGAAAGTGACCATAGTATAAGTAGGATTTTGCCCTTAAAGGTGTCCCTTATTTGAAATGACTGGACTTGGCGGAAGCTTCTGTATCTTCCATTATTTTTGATGGTGGACGCTTTGCAGCAAGAGAGGGATATCTACCAGAGATCACACACTCAAATACACACCCCGCTGGGGGCTCACCCACAGATTAAACATTGGTTTTTCACCAGTTGACAAAAGTGTGATTGAAAAGTGGGAAATGATTTTTCTCTGCAGTCACTCCAGGGCATTATTGTCTCTTCTGTTTAGAGCAGGAGTGGGGGGTAAGGACTGAGTGACCTTGATCTCAGAGTCACGCCCATTAATGAAAGGTTTATGAAGGGTTTAAATTTCTTGAAGCCACCTCTGTGGGGGTCTTTCTTTTAGCATGTTTGCATGGATTAAGCTCAGAATATGAACACAAGCTTCCAGGTGCATGATTAAAAACTGCAACAAATATGTTAAAAGAAAAAGATGGTTGGCATAATTTGAAGTATTTTTTCTTGTATTTTTTTTATTTTTTTAAACTGACCCTGAAATCCTTATGGCAGGCTTCAAACTGAGGAAGAGGAGGATCATCAATGAGCCCACAGGTGGGATGGGAAACTGCCCCCACCTGGTAGAAGCCATCCCTTGCGATGACCCCAGCTGCTTCGAGTGGCTGGTGGTTAAACTGGAGGGGTGCGTTCCTGACAACGACAAAGAATGTGGACCAGGAACACAAATTCCACAAGTCCAGTGTGTCAACAGTGAAGGTAAAGAAACACAAAGACGTGTAGCATCTGTGTGTGTTTGTGTGTGTGTGTGGGGGGGTGTCTTAGCCGGTCTATAGACAGAGGGGGAGGAGCATCACGATGAGAGGACAGACAGAAGAGACCTGAACAGGAGGTCAACATAATTTAGATAGTATGAAACTTCTGCAAGAAAAACAAGCATCTATCATTTTGTGCATGAAAATGCACCAACAGCGTGTCCAGATAGAGATCCAACTGTCAATACAGGAGTCAACCATGTTGTCTTTTCTTGTCTGTAAACTAATGGTAACTCTGCAGGTTGAATTGTTGGCTGTTGCGGTTGGCACCCATACAGACAAAAGTGACAACTCTGTGCTCCAGCATGGGTGGCGTGTTTGTCTTCACGCATTCCTCCATCCATCAGATGATGACAAATGTTAATAAAACTTTGAGAAAAGCAGCAGACACCATTACTCTGGAACAATTTTCCACACTGATGCCAATGAGGTCAAAAGAGTACATACAAACCAAAGTAAAAAAAAAAAAGGAAAGATGAATTAGGGGACCTTAACAACCCACTTTGATGAAAATTGTGTTTTTAACATGTTCTTGTAGCATTTTTTTATGATGGAGGACATATATGAGAAAATTAGGATTAAAATCGTATTTCTGAATATTTATTGATCCAAATTGTTGTGAATCAGGATCAGACAAAAAATACACTGGATAAAGCTCTTAAGTGTGATATAGAAGCTACTAAGGCAAGCAACAAGCTTCCCGCTCTGCTTTACTCTGACGCATCATCTTGTAGACAACTAGATCCATGTCCATCTTTGTCTTCCGTGTTCGAGCTGACGCCAGCGGTCGGAGGCGAATTTCTCTGTACAAACTATGTCCCAGGAAATGACACAGACTTTGAAAATAGACCAAAATACGCTATGAGTGAGATTTTAAGTGTTTTTGCTTGCAAGATGTATTCTGGATTTCATTACAAATATATTTTTAGAGTTTTGCAGAGAAAAGTCCAGAAACAGGAAGATTTCTGTGTGAAAACATTTCTTAATTTCACAGTTAGAACATATGTAGCCTCCACTCATATATCTTGATACTCTTTTCAATGATGTAAAACAATCTTTAAATCATCAGCCTTCAGTCAGAAGCTTCCTCCAGTTTTCTAGAAATAGAGAAGATGCTTCCTGCCTGGAGGAATCCATAATAACTCTTCAAGTTTGACAGAGCGGCAGCATCCACAGCTCAAGAACCTGAGAGCAGGCATGAGTGCTTGAAGCTTGGAACGGAAACTGAGGATCATGGAGCTGGACTGAAGAAGACTGCATGATAGTATCCTGACTCCTATCCACTTGGATCAACGAAAAACAAGAACATGACTAAAAATCCTCACGTTGATGCTTTGAAATTAAGGCTTTTCTTCATACAGTAATTTGTCATCAACAGCTAGTAGTTTAGTCTACATCATTTACTAAATGAGTGTATAGTTAAATATTTTAGTACACTTCCTCAGATAACTGTGGCTGGCTGAAGAGAAGTTTATTCCTCAGAAATGAAACCCTAAAAGCTGTAAGAAAGACCTTGTCTTTATCAAATTGTTCTGCTCCCAGTCTTAAGAAGCTCTCAGTGTGAAAGCTGCCCACACTTTCCCTCCCCAGCACCATTTTCAATCAGACGTGTAAATTGCATTAGGGTAAATGTTCTCCACTCTCCATCTCATATTCAGCTTTTGTTTCCCGTCAGCTCCAAGTGTCCTAGAGTCTGAGAGCATTTCTTCTCTGGGTGCAGAAGAACTGCAGAAGCTCTTCTGTCCTATGGAATACTAAGAGGGACTTCCAGAGATACTGTCTGCATTTCATGAATTTAACTTTCCTTCACTTTCCTTAAGTTTTTGAATGATAATATTTTATTTATTTTGATATTTTTAAACGTTTCTGCTAAATATTGTGTTTTGAATTTTTTTTCATATACAAGTTTATTAATTTAGTTGTTTATTTTTCTGCAAAATCTGTTTCTTGCGATTGGGTTTTCCACTAACCTTATTTCATGACATCAGCAATCACCGTCAGCCCCTCCCACATCCCATAACGAATGAAGCTATGAAGCTACTCTTAAGTGCAGAATGATCCTAGAGTACTTTAATTATTATTAAAACCAACAAACTCTGTAGTTAACACAGTCCAACACCAAATTTATGTTCCGTGTGTTTGGCACCTGATCCCCCTTGACTTCAGATGTATGTAACACTGCAAATGAATGTAACTGTAATACTGGTTTCCGTGCAGGTCTTTTTGTAGAGAAGCAGCTTTGCCGTGATGCCATCCTTCCTATGCCAACTATCTGTGAGGTGCCTTGCCCCAAAGACTGTGCCTTGAGCCCCTGGACCCTGTGGTCGCCCTGCTCTCATACCTGCTCTGGGAAAAATGCAGAAGGAAAGCAGACCCGAGTTCGTTCCATCCTCGCCTACAATGCGGGGGAAGGTGAGAAAGTTCATGTGCAGAACCCTTTACCAAATACATCAGTGCATTTTAGACAGACATCAAACAGATTTCTGTATTTGGATGATCTGATTGGCTTAAATGAGAGTACACAGGTGCATTAGACCCTGACACAGGTAATCTTTCTCTAACCCGATGAACCAAAGTTTTATGTTTGTTCTCCACAAACCCTTTAATAATGTATTCTTCATGTTTGCAGTGAGTTTTTTAGCTCCACAAAAGTGTGTCTTTGCTGCTGGACAACAAAGGCAAAGTTGTGGCGTGGTCACGGGTGTATGCAGCCATGAATGGGAACTATTGTAGTCAGTTAGAGCGATCACAAACACCCTCATTGTGCTTCTGCACCAAAGATGTGAATTGTGTACAAAAAGAAAACACAGCAGACAAAAAGTCACCTTTGATACCTTCTGACGCTTTAGCATTTGTCTTCTGGACAGCGCTGGGAGCTACTGAGATGGGGTCTGGGTCTCTACAGAGTTGTTGAGCTATTATCCAAACTATCAAATAGCTGGGCATGCTCAGAGGGTCTCCTGTGTTGCTACATTCTTGCCTGGTTTGGCTGAAGCGAGCCGGTGTCATTCTGGTGCTCAGGACTCTGAAGAATTTTCCATACAGCTCTTTGCTGTGTTTGCTGACCCATCAGACAAATATTTGTACTTTGATATGCTTCTGTTGAAATATACATATGAGGAAATGAATCATTTGCCATTAGATCCTGTTTTTTAGGGCCTTATACTTTGTCATGTAAAAAAGAAAAAATCTTCTTGTATCTCAAATCCAAACTTCTGAAAATCATTGCTTTGATGTTATACGTGTTATTGTGTTAACATGAATTATACCTGGAGATTTTATATGAATCAATTCAGAACTCAAAGAAGGTAATGCGAGGATGCTTGTTGTTATGGCAACCGGAAGGGTCCATAAAAAATTCACAGTATGACCATAAGCAGCAATTTCATTGAATGTCTGTAAAAAAATCTATTAAATTTGATTTTTTTTCCTTTGTTTACTGCAACCAATTAACTTCCCCTATGGATAATAAAATGAAAAGTTTTGTCATTTAATGCAGTTAAAAGTAAAATAAGGTGTTCAGTTTTAACTCAGTTTGCCTTTCCTGCATTTGTATTAATTAGTCTGTCTTCCTTCACAGTGACAGGTAAAGTTGTGGCATGGGTCACTGTGATGCAGGGTAAGAAGTAACTACAAGACTTTCTCTACCGTTTAATGGAAAATGATGGCTTCAATAGATGCAAAGTTTGTTTTCTTTACTTCTCTTTAAGGTCCATCACTTCTTTCCTTGATTGATCCAATATTTGGTATCGTCATATTTGGTGTTTTTCAAAAAATGCTCTTATATTTGCTAGTGTAGAAAGTTCCCCTGTGTAGAAGGTTTCCCTGTGCTTGTTTAGATAATAGTACAATCTATCATAACATTGAGATAAAAAAAAAACAACATAGCATAAAAAAGCATCTTAAATCATTAATAAAGTTTTTAAAACTAATGAAATTCAGGAGAATAGATTCTGCTTATACGTGTGAATTTTGAAGACGTTTTTACGCCTTGTTCACATCCATCTCTGGAACACGTGTTTAAACAGCCACTTCCAATGAGAAGTCTATGTAAACGTGAGTGAATGCTCATTTTGGAATTCCATGTTCAAAACACTCACGTTCATGCATTACTATGCAAGTTTTTACGACAATATTCGGGCTCTATGCCCAAAACGTGCAACCATTGAACGTGCTTTGAAAGTTAAACCAGGTTGAACTTTGAACAATTAGGATATGTACGGATTTGGGAGTCATGTATGGATGACGTCCCTTTTAATTCATTCATCGTTCCAAAATTGATCATGGAGGAGGAATTTATATGACACCCAGGCATATATCATAATAGAGCTGTGAAAGAAAAAGCTTGGACCAAGAATTGCCAGATTTGCATTGCTTCAACATTTCGCACCAAGCAGGTGGCAGACAAGTGTAAGTAAACAATAGGGAAAAAAAGGAACAAGAAGACGCTTGTCCCTGTTTGTCCCGTGTGAACACCATGGACTGTTTAAGAACATGCGTGTTGAAGAATCTGCATTTAGTGCATTCTTGAATGCTCGTCATTTGCCCGGTGTGTCCAAAGCATTAGAGATTACATTGACAAGTATCAAACGTCTTGTACTTTTGTAGACCAGAGAATTCCAGTCCAACGTTGACTGAAGAAATCTATTATCACCTCTTTAAGATCTAACATGTAGATTTGAAACCACCCTTCAAATGTGAACTTTTCATCTTGAAGAAATCCCTTTTTGATTTCCTTACCTTTTTTCCAAAGAAAGACCGACCAAAGGGGAACCAACGTATTCAAGTTCTAATGTTTATTGAAGCAACATCACGTCTACTGGAAGAACAATGAACCCAAATGTTGAAACATTTCTGTTCATCTCAAGTTTGTTGGTGTAGTAAAAGATTAATCTTAGATTCTCCTTTGGTCTGGTGCTTTCAGACCTCTTTGATGATAGTCTTTGGTGTCAGCGCTTAGATACGTAGCCTTTGTTTTTCCAGCAACAACACTAACAGAGGTCCTACTGTTTCATTATTCTCCAGGAGGAGTCCACTGTCCCAACGTTAGTGCTCTCCAAGAGGTGAGGAGCTGCAATGACCATCCCTGCACTGTTTACCACTGGCAGACTGGACCATGGGGGCAGTGCATCGAAGACTCTTCGTTTCCCTACACCAACATGTCCGTGGGTGTCACGCGAGCGGAGGATGGGTCCTGCGCGGTGGGGATGCAGACCCGCAAAGTCATCTGTGTCCGTGTCAATGTGGGACAGGTTCCTCCCAAAAAGTAAGATTTACCATAAGTAAAAGATTAAAAATCATAGTCCAAATTATGTTTGGAAAGTAGAAAAAAATCAGTGGTCTTTCATCTTCAAGAGGGACCACTTTCACTGCAAGAAAACCATATGTAGCTTGTAATCTAACATATTCAATGGTCCGTAGGATGTCAGTTTAGGGGTTTGGCTGTCATTGCATTGTTAGGTCAGACCCCCAAACCCACGTTTCCCCTAGCTTTAAGAGGCATCACCACAAACAAAAGCTCCTGCTAATGACTGGTGTTTAAAATGTAGTCTTCATGAATGTGATGACCTAGGCACCATCAGAACAAGTCTCAGTGACTCTGCTGCTGGTTCTGGTTCTGCTGCAAGTGTCCTCTTCAATGGGAGTTGTTGATCTACAGGACAAGGAATTTTTAAAACATTTTTTCAAAATGTTATAAATGCAGTTAAATTATATGGAAGAAGGAAGGAGACAGATCCTTCTGCATGCATTCTGAAATAAATATCACCCATGACCAGTTTTGACTGGATTGCTATTGGCTTGCTCTTTATTGCAACTTATTAGGACAATGGTTCTAACTGTGCAAGTTCAAAAACTGTAAATATTCAATAATATTGTGAGATAAAAAGTAAAATCAATGTTTGATAATGTTTTTCCATGCTTTTATGCTGGAGGGACTGGCTGAAAGAGGGCTCATTGCCGTGACATGTAATAAGACGTTCCCTAGTTGTTCTGGTTTTATTGTTGGTATGATTCTACTTTAATGCTGTTTGTGATGGTTTGTGTTTTGGTTGTCTGCTGCTGGTGTCTGGTAGAGGTGTTCACTGAGAGACTGATGAGGCGCAAAGCTGCCGACCAACTGTTCAAGCATCTGTGCGTTGCTCCTTCCCTGGAGGTGTCTTCAGGGAACATGAATTATCTGTTAATTTATTCATCACAACAGTCTCATTGTTCTTGCCGCAGAGCAGCATTAAATAGTGGAGCCCCACTAGGGCCCCATGCTGCATATGGGAAATAATCCTTGTCTTTATTCCTGCGTTTACATCGTATTCTGCTGTTTCACACTGAGCAGTGAATCTGTTGCTATCGGACACATTTGCACATCAATGCAGTCGGGAAAATATTGTGTTGAGGTATTTGAGGGAAAAAAGGGATTCGTTTTGTTCGGATAAATATTTGGAAAATGTCAATTTAATAACACAGTCTTTGTTCCGTTTCAAACTTGGGGTCCACATTGCTGAGTTACAATTTTATAAATGACTTACTAAATAGAATACATGAGAAAAGTGGGTTCTAAGATGCCATCTCAATGGAAAAAAACAATATCCAGACCATTACCAGCTATGCCTTGGAAGTGATAAGAGACCCTGCTGACATTTTAAACTGACTAAAGAGCTCCTGACATCAAAACCAGGAATCTCCTCACTGTTCATGGTACACCATGAGGCTGTACACATAGTGAAAAGCAAGGGATAGAGTGTCCAATCAGGATGATATGACATAGATCCATCAGAACATCAGCAAGATTGCAAACAGTGGTAGAGAGCTTAGAAAATAGCTCAGTCGGCAAAAATCAAGGAGAGCAATGGGAGGAGAATGGACTATCACTGGAAGACAAGCACCTGAGAAAGAAAGACCTTTTTGTTGTCATATTTGAATATAACTTTTGTGTCAGTAACACAGGACTGCTCAGTGAGTCTCATCACGACCATGAGAAAGAAGGTTTTCCTCAGCCTGTTGGTTCGAGTTCTTGTGACTTTGAGTCTGCTAAAGGGGAGATGGGTGAATATGCAGTGTCCCAGGTGGGTGGGCTCATTGTGGATCTTTGTGGTTTGACAGTGGAGCCGGGTGGAGTATATTTCCTCTGGCTGTAGTAGCTAATAATCCACTCTGCTGTCTTGATGACTAACTGCAGCTGTTTTTTTTTTTTTTAAACAAATCTAGAGCAACTGGCATACCACTCTGTACATTCACAAGTCACGACACTCTCTACTGTACATTGGTAGAAGTTCTTCAGCAGAGGAGTGAGGAGCTTGTTTCTCTTCAGGTTTCTTCCTGAGAAAAATCTGAAATCTAAAATATGAAGTCGAGAGATTTGAAGGTTCTGGCCTTCTCCATTTCTTCCCCGTTAATGCTCTAGCCTGAGAGTATCCTTGGTGTTGAAGTTGTTGTCTCTGAACCAGGCCACCAGTATTTGTACATTCGTGCCTTTATTTTGGTGTTAAACCAGGGCTTATTTTGACTTGTTTTTTGGGTATTACATTGTAAATACAAAAATGTATGTAAGATACTACTGAGGATGTGTAAAGGTCAATGTCCGTCTCTTCAAAGAGTTCCCAAATAGTGCTCTCAAAACAGTCCTGTAAAGATTGTGTAGCTTCCTCAGTCAAGTACTGCAGTCTTGTACTGTGGCTTAGACCTGCAGATAAGAGGTTTATAGGCTGGCATTAAAATAGCAAAAGACGGTCTTAGTGTTCAAGGAGAGGGAAAGAATCAGATTTATAGGCTCCAGACATGCCGGTGTATACCTGGTCTAGTGTCTTTTTCCTTCTAGTTTTCTTGTATCGTATGTTCTACTAGCACAAGGTAAAGTTCAAACCAGAAAATCTTTCTGTGTCTTGAAATGTGTGGACTGAAGGACAACAAAAAGTTATTGATCACGCACTACGCACAAGGTCAATCAATGCCTGGAATCTTTCTCAGCCGGCAGAATTCATTGTTTGGCTGTCTAAAATGCCCAAAAGGAAATACAGGCCATAACAGCAGGGTAGCAGCGAGGGGGCTATGGGTGTGCAAGGCCATCACCTGGCTGGTTCAATGTGACAGAACATCTGTCTCAGGTATGGGAGAGGTCCTAAGCCAAGATGGATACCCCAAAGGTGTTGAACGAACAGCATTCTGAAAACCATTCAGAAACCAACAAGATAGAAATAAGAAAAACAGCTGACAAAGGTTGTGGAGATGGATTCAAGTCATTGTCCCAAGTCATTGCAAAATTTGAGAAGAAAGAACAACTTGAGAAAATGTTTGAGGAGAGAGAATGGCAAATTACCCATTGGGGTAATTGGCGCAGTTGGAGTTCCAAGCTGGAATAAGACCAACATCTGTGGACATTGGGATATCTGAGACCCCAATAGAGTATGGCGCATGTTGTATGCTTATATAGGGTGCTTTACTGTTTTCTAGAAGGCTCAAAGTACTTTACAGTCACAGTCCCACAGATACACACACACACACACACACACACACACACTGATGGCGGCTTTGTTGCTGAACACTGGCGCAAATATTTAACCACCAGAAGTAATGTGGGGTTCAGTGTCTTGCCCAAGGACACTTCAACACATGGGTGGAGAAGGCAAGAACCAGAGGTTGACCACTCTAGCTTTTCACCATGGACACCCCACAACTGAGTTTGAATGGAATCCTATGTACACACATGGATTACGGTGCATTTGAATACATTTTATTCCAAGAGTAGCTCCAGTTTGTTACTCACTGTGTTCATCTTTATCTTTTAGGTGTCCTGAGAGTCTCCGGCCAGACACGGTCAGACCCTGTTTGCTTCCTTGCAGAAAAGACTGCATTGTCAGCCCTTACAGTGAGTGGAGCCCCTGCCCATCAACATGTCCAGGAGGTATGTTCAGACCCTCGTCATTTAGACAGAATCATTTTTTTTGCATTGATTTCATACTTCCAAGCAGATCCAGAGGCAGATAAAATCTTGTAGTCATCCTTTGATTTGAGCATGTAATGTGCAAATTAAAGCTGTTGTTTCTGGTGTTTACGTACCCATTCCATGTTGTGGTGGACTATGCATTCTTTGTTTTTCATAAACACATGAACACAAGTTTTTTAACTAGGATGCATGAACCTATGACAGCAACAGAAGTCTTTTTCTTCAGGCGGTAACTCTAAGAAGAAACAATTTAGGAAACGGATCATAATCCAGGTCCCAACCAACGGAGGGCAGGACTGTCCTGAAGTTTTGGTCCAGGAAAGAGAGTGTGAAGCTCGTTCTGTTTGTCCTGGATACAGGTGACAAATTTGGCCCACATACCTGTATTTTCAGCATTCCAAGCCACACTTAAACACCATTGTCATGTGCTTCTATGTTTACAAGCCATTTCTATCTTAACAATTTTCTGTCTAATATTTACCATCAGATGGAAAACCCACAAATGGCGCAGATGTCAACTGGTTCCGTGGTCAGTCCGGCAGGACAGTCCTGGCGCTCAAGAGACCTGTGGGCCAGGTCTGCAGTTCCGAGGTAAAGACAGAAATACAGATGGATAAAGCAAACACTATCATTCTTTTAATATTCAGTCATTTTTTGCAATTGTGTCCATAAAAAATTAATCAAAGACAACTTTTTTCCTAACTTTGGTTCCGTACACACTCACTAATAATTTCAACGGAACCAACAAGATGGGGACCTTAGGCTTAACTCTTTGACTTGAACAAAAAAAGTTACACAAAGAACAACAACTACAAAAAATTAGTTTGTATTTTTGAAAAGCAGAAAAATCTTGCATTCATGGGGTTTTGGTGCTTTTGATACAATTCTTGGAGGTTTTCAGTTCAGTGTGGCCATTCAAGAATATTGTGCTGATTTTTGTGCACACCCAAATCTTCACAGAAACGAGCTTTGGACGAGCAGCCATTCCATGCCGTCCCTCTAACTTTTGTTGTAATCATTCTGGAGATTAGTCTTAGTTTCATCTGTTCAGAAAATTCTCAAGAATTGTTTGGCTTTTTTTTTAGTGTCCAGTCTAGCCTGAATATTTTAGAGGCTTGTGAATTTGCTTGCATCCTGCAGGGTGCAAAATGTTTACTTTTATGCAGACTCTGCTGTGCACATAGATGTCAATAGTTCTAACTAATGCAGTATTCTGTACTGTACTTTGAAGAGATTTCTCTGTATCAAAGACATAACTCTGTGATTATCCACCACCAATGTATTTGAATCAATTGTCTTGGTAGGTATTTTTAGGTCCCTGGAAAGCAAGGATCATGTTAGGAAAGTAGTCTTTTCAAATATCAATAAATCTAACAGTGTATAAATGGAAAAATATAGAAATTTCCAGGGAAATTTTGTTTAAAGATCTTATTAGTCATTCAAACATAATTTGACATACCCATTGGATTTTAATCAGTGGGTTTTGTGGGTCCTAAGGTAGGGTAGAAAATAGCTGATAAGTTATTTATTCTCTGATATATTATATTAATGAAACTCTTAGTTCTGCTATAGTGCTGTGAAGCCCAAGTAGATGTTAAAATATTGTTCACATCAAAAATATAGAACCAAAACACGTCACAAAAGTGTCATGTCTTCTTAGAAAATAATTTAAAATGTTTGAAAACTTAAAAAAAATTTATTTGGTTAAAAATTTTTCACTCATTCACTTGTGACGTCTGTTTACTCCTACTATAAATATGCACTGTTCTTTAAGGCCCTTATGTTTTTCTGCTCTAATTTGTGATTTTTAGAAGAATTATAGACTCATTTTCTGAAAACTCCCAGAATCTACATTTGTCCTTTGATGAGCCAAGAGCAGCAGGGGTGCTTGGGATATTTTGGAGATGAACCGTTTAGGATTTGAGATCAATTTAATGTCTCAGAAAGCTGTGCTGAGTCTCTGGTCTGCAGGAGCTGAAGGCACGCAGGCAGCTGAACCGCTCTTCCCATCAAAGCTCCTGCTGACGGCTCAGACACAAACAGCGATATCTGATGCCTGCAATCAGTATCCTGCTCCTCCATTCGAGGAAGCTCTTATCGTTATGCCCCATTAGATGAAACTGAGCCGACTGAAGCAGAGAGACTTTATTACAAGTCTTTGACTCCTCACTCATTCAGTACAATTTCTCATCATTGTAGTGACTAAAGCTACTTATCGGTTTGTGGCAGAGAGAAGATGAAGCACAGAAATGGCAGATTTAATAGTTTTGTTCCACTCTTGTTTTTGCAGTTTGCTGTCAGAGTTGAATCGATACTCCTACACAGCCGGAGGTGTAAATCTTTCAAAAACTCCTCTGATCTTTTGCTCTTTCTTGGCCTTCTGCAGCCATTTCGTGCCGGAAGCAGGACGCTGGTCAAGCAGACATTGAAGCGTGTCTGAAGTCTGCCAGCCCCATGCCGCCTCTCACCCAGCAGTGCCATTTGCCCTGTCAGGAGGACTGTCAGCTCAGCAGCTGGTCCAAGTTCTCCTCCTGTACAGCCAACTGTGTGGGCGTCAGGACCCGGAAGAGGACCCTGATGGGTAAGTGGAAGACTTCCAGATAACTTTAGTCTTTTGTGTGACATTAAGATACATCACTGGCGCTTCTAAGTGTTTGTTTTTTGTTCCAGGAAAGAGTAAAAAACGTGACCAGTGTAAAAACAACCAAATGTACCCCCTGAGTGAGACACAGTACTGCCCGTGTAAGAAGTACAACGCCCAACCTGTCGGAAACTGGTCAGACTGCATTCTTCCTGAAAACAGCCGTGTGGAGGGCCAGCTCGGCATGAAGGTGCAGGGGGACATCAAGGAATGTGGTCAAGGCTACCGCTACCAAGCAGTGGCGTGTTACGACCAGGACAGTCGCTTGGTGGAAACTTCACGCTGCAACAGTCATGGTGAGCTCTCCCTTGGACTTCCTAACTGGTATTGTCCAGATAAGACCCCTAAAGTTGCCTGGAGACCACTGCCCTCCAACCACCACCACCACTACAAATGCTCAATTGAGAAACTTATTTTAATGTTCGGGACCACATGTGACTTATGTGATCTAATCTGATTTAAGACTGCAAAGCACAGAAATATTGATGTTCTGGTAGTTTGGAGCGCTATGGGGTCCTAAAAAAATATGTGTTTGGTGTGTGGGCACTAGGGGGAGGTCAGATAGAGAGGTGTAAAAAACACGTGTGTGATGGCAAAAGTCGTGAGCATAGAGTGTAATTGGAACCAGGATAAAAATAACTTAAAAAAAACTCATCTACACCTGAATGATCATTCTTCAAGAGTGTGTAACATTAATCTCAGTTATTTTTTTCTAACACTTTAAACTTTAAGGGGAACTTTTAATTTTTCTGTATTATTTTAAAAGTCTCCCCACATGTTCTTCCTGTCAGAGTACCATAAATGTATTCGGTTTTTAGGAACCTCAGTCATTTTTATGACTTTGTGTTTCATTTTTAGTAAATGTTAAATTCTGCTACAGTACTCTGTGATGTCTTTCCTTAAACAGTTTCAAAAAAAGTGCCTTTGGCACTTTCCTGTGCACCAATCATATTTATCAAATTGTCATGACAACCCTGATGCTGCAGTTCTCTATAAATATTTCTATGAATGTTTGATACCAGGCTACATCGAGGAGGCTTGCATCATCCCTTGTCCCTCTGACTGCAAACTGAGTGAGTGGTCCAACTGGTCACGCTGCAGCAAGTCTTGTGGCAGTGGGGTCAAAGTTCGCTCCAAGTGGCTCAGAGAAAAGCCCTATAATGGAGGAAGACCATGTCCTAAACTGGACCACGTCAACCAGGTAAAAGCCTAGAATTTCCACAGATGTGAACGCCTCATTTCTCCCTCCAATCTGCAGCATTTCAACAGACTTTCTGAGCTTGTTGTATTGTCGATGGAGCAAAATTCTGATACAACTCTGCCTCTTCATTGTTCCAAAAATATGTGAAAATGTGACGGAAAAAAAGGATCTAAAAGCTAGATCCAACTCTGCTCAAGCACAAACTCACTGAGTTCTTGCTTGAATGACAATTAACTTTAATGACTAAACAATGCATTCAGATAAAAACAGAATTGCTGATTACATTTGCATGGGTGCCAAAATTCTAAATTTGTCCCGAGGAAGCTGATGTCCTGAATAAGTCACAGACTCATTTACTCAAAATAAACAAACTCATCTTATCATCTATACCAGAATAAGGTAATATTCAGGCTAAAATATGTGGGATATGTTCATTTTTACAGAATATTAGGTATTCACAACAGCATTTAAGAATAGGAAGAGAGCATTTACTCTATACTATTCTGAGACAGCTTATGACTTTTTTATCAGCTGGTTGTCTTTTTAGTCAAATTTTCTTCTCAACAGAATACTAATCCTTGCTTCTTCTCCCTTTGATTTTCCTTTTGTTGATGCGGCATCCACAGGCTCAGGTAGGTTCAGACTTTGTTTTTCTTGTTTTTTTGTTGTTGTAAATACATTTGTATGAAAGGCTGCTAATGAGGTTAGGTAAAAACCATGTAGGACCATTACACAAAAAAACCCAGCCCAGCTGTTGTGCACATTTAGCAAGTGGTGTACATTTACAGAAACACATATATAAAAAATAGTGACAAAGTATTTTCAAAAAAGGGGTTTGTGTTTTGTTTAGTTAAAATGTACAGAATCTAACAGAAGAAACAAAAGACACCTTGCATAAGTAATTTAATAAATCCATACAGGCTGTACAATCACCTTGTATTTTTAAAAGAGATTAAACAATGTATGTTTTTGGACTTCTTTTTTAAACCCGAGACTTTTTTTAGCAGAAATTTCTGCTTTTTCTGCATTAGTTTGAAGATCCTAATGAACCTGCAATTTAAAACAAAATGATGTGTCCTTTTGATGCTCAAGTGGTAACTGTGCTCCCTGCATGCTGGTCAGGTATATGAGGTGGTGCCATGCCTCAGTGACTGCGGGCAGTACGTGTGGGTGGCAGAGCCCTGGAGTGTGTGGAAAATTAGCAACGTGGACTTGAGGAGCAACTGCGGTGAAGGTGTGCAGACCCGGAAAATCAGGTGAGCAGGGCTGAATCGACATGCGGCAAGATGCAAAAAGTTCATGAAAGATTCGTTTTTACATGTCAAAAGACTATTTTTAGAATATTTCCTGTGTATTCTGCCAACACAAACCCGCAAGGAAAGTGAGGAAACAAGCAAGACAGTTTGAAAGCTGCATTTTTCAAGAAATGCCATTAAATCCAACACATTTTGAAATCCTGCAAACAAATCTTTTCCCTGTGCATTCACATTAGCTGCCTGGTGCAGACTCTGCTATCAAATAAGGGTTGCCGTTGACTTACAAGTGAATTCTGAAACAGGTCATGTCCTTGTGAATGCAGACAAACACGAACCAAAGAGAAAAAATGAAGCAAGCCCATATGGTATAGATAGGTGAATCTTATAAAGTTTTTGTGTGTTTTATCTGAAACTTGTAAGTTAAGCATAAGACAGTCAAAGCAGTTATAAGATCCTTAGTGAAATTGTACAATACGAAACGTTCATGTTTTGATAATATATAAGAAAAGTATATGATAGTAATCCAACATATATTTTCCTTAGTGGATATGTATAATATCAAACTTATATGAGATGAACAAGATGAAAACTGCAGTCTTACGAAAATCATAGAAAACACAAGTCTCATTTGAAAAAAAAATAGTGTTTTGTCACAAAACTTTGGACTTTAAAACTTTAAACGTTGTTAGGTTTTCTACAAACCAGGCAGGTCCGTATCGCCTCTCAACTAATAGATGTTGCTAACAGTATTACAGGAGTGACACTTTAGGATTTTAGGACCAACGTTTCCTGATGAAAACGGCCACATGATATTGTATCCATAGAGGAGATATTCCAAATACACATGGAAAGTAATCATTATGAAGTAAAGAGATGAAGACTCACACATTATTTCAAGTGTTGCTAGAGAAAGACTACTTCATTTCTGTAGTCATATTTTATATATTTTGACCCCAGTGAGTCTGACTTTCACGTAATCTCTTCATGATCAGGTGCATGCTCAACACCATAGATGGACCGTCGGAGCAGGTGGAGGACTACCTGTGTGACCCTGAGGAGATGCCTTTAGGGGCCCGGAACAGCCGTCTACCCTGTCCTGGTGACTGTGTGTTATCGGACTGGGGGCCGTGGAGCCCATGCCCACTGGTAAAAGGGTTTTTGGTTCATATTTTGAACATTTTTTGGGGGTTTACACTTGTGACAAAATCCCATTCTACACTGTAAAATAGTTACTATAGATTTTAAAGTCACTTACTGGCAGCTGGATGCCAGTAATTATTGTTAAGCATTTTACTGCTTTGTTACTGTGAAATGAAATACAATAGAATTTCTGTGTACTGTATTTAATTTTACAGTAACAAAGCTGTAAGTTCAATCACAGTCAGGGATCCAAATTTGAGAATGTCTAAACTTATTCTTATTATATGATTAAGTTTGACTCTGCCCCCATTTTAAAACACCAACCAGGCAAGACACAGAGAAAATATTTCAACAGAACTCTTTTTTTTTTACAGCCCTGCAATGAGAACAGGACTCGTGAGAGGACCGCCTTCCCGCTGCGTCAGCCAGGAAGCAACAAGACCTGTCCCCGCACCACAGAAACAGAGCCGTGCAAAATGAACAGCAACTGCTTCCACTACTCGTACAACATCACAGGTGAGGGCCTGCTCTCAGCTGTCCCACAGCGCTATGGAGGGTGCAGACTTGGGCGCTGACAGGATGCTGGTGTGTGTCCCTGCAGACTGGAGCACCTGCCAGCTCAGTGAAAAAGCCGTGTGTGGATACGGCATCAAGACCCGCATGCTGGACTGTGTGCGCAGTGATGGGAAATCTGTGGACCCCAGCTATTGCAAGGAGGTCAGACCACATTCCTTCTTGTTTAACCTTATGACAAGGTCTGAGATGCATCATTTGAGGCATTGTGATGTTTTTGTGCAGCTGGGTTTAGATAAGAAACTGCAGATGAATGCTTCCTGCGTGGTGGAGTGTCCCATCAACTGTCAGCTGTCTGACTGGTCAGCATGGTCTGAGTGCACACGTAGCTGTGGCCTGGCAGGTATGTTCTTTGGTTTGAGTCTAACCTGAAGGAATCTCCAAATTAAATCAGCTCTTTGTCATATTTTACTGTCAAAGCGTTATTTTCAGAATTTCTAAGGAGTTTTTTAAACTTCTAAAACGTTTTTGGGTCTTTGTCTTCGAAAACTGACCAATGAGATGACTTGGTTTTCATTTTCACATTTAAAAATGCATGCTGTAGTTCTCTAACTCCGTATTCTGACTCTCAGACTTGTTCAGAATGAATACTCCTCTCAGCAGATTCTTGTTTTTCTCTGTGTTCCTCCTGTGCTTCAGGTAAGCTGTGGAGGAGACGGACAGTGGTCCAGGCTCCTCAGGGAGACGGGAGGCCGTGTCCATACCAGATGGAACAGTGGAAGCCATGCCCAGTTCAGCCCTGCTACAGCTGGAGATACAGCGCCTGGTCTGAATGCAGATCTGAGGTCAGTCGGCCGCTCTCCACTGTGTACTTGTGCAGAGTTTAGCTTTAAACTTCAAAGACAATCTTCATCGGCAACTTTAGGGGAACAGAAGTTGAGGTAATGTTCTTGACAGTTTCATCAGTTTGTTAGTCTTCTCAACAAAGGCCACAGGTTCCTGTTCTGCAAGAAAAGTGAACAGAACAGTTGGAGTGTGTGTGTTATCTCAATTCCTTCAGTTACAGTAAGAGACCTATCCACAAACCCATAGATGTGACAGTGATGTGATCTTCTTGTTCAGCTGACAGCTGAGCTGAGGGGTGATAACAAAACTCACACCAGCCCGTTGCCATTACTTTTTAACTTGCTGTTCATTAATTTCAGAGTGGAGGCGAGTCCAACCTTTCTTGAGTAGTTGGGTTTCAGAGCCTAAACTGTCTGTGGAAGAAAGCCCAACCATAGCTAGTATTGATCTGCCTCCCACACAAGCTTAGGCTTTTTTGCACTCAGTCAGATGACATTCAAAGTTCAAATGGTAGGCCCATTTTTATGCAGTGAGCCATTGAAGCCTTGACCACCACTAAAATCTGGTCCTTCCTGTTGTTGGAGGGGTCTCTGGGAAACAAAACTGTTGAATTTGATAATCATTATAACAGCTTTCTTTGTTTCAGTTCACTCCCTGATTTATTTCTGAACTGTGAAGCTATGAATCACTGCACTGTCTTTTCTCAGGGGGCCAGGTGTGGTCACGGAGTGCGCTTCAGGAACGTGTCGTGCTTTGTGTCAGACGGTTCGGGTCAGCAGGACAGTGGCCTGGTTGATGACGAGCTGTGTGCGGACGTGGAGCTGTTGGTGGACGGAGATGCTCAGATTATTCTACAGGAGGCGTGCACCATTCCTTGCCCAGGTAGGTTCTGCTGAACCTGAGGGGAGGCATAGTGAATCATTTAAATAAATAAATTATATTTTTGAAAAAACATACCAATCAGTAGATCATTAGAGGTCTGGTTCTTCAGAGAAATTCTTCCCGAAATGCACACTTCTGCGCGTATGCATAGACTTTTTATTCAGTGAAACTTGAACGAGCGTTGTCAAAAGCGGTGTGAATGTAGCTTTAGATGGTTTTGAAACGGCAACTGGAGCTCAAGTCATGAATTTACTGACACATTTAACCAGAAAAGGACATTTCTCTAAAAATACTAGAGTCTTTGTTGAAACCCACTTGGATTCTGCTTTCAATAAAACTGGAAGAAATGTTATTTTTCACATTCATCCAGTGCCATTAAAGGCTGGGTTTGAAAATACTATTTTTTAGGTTCAATTGATCATGAAGCAGAGAAAGCAGAATGGCTCAGCATGGGGTTTGATATCTGATATCTCTGTGTCTTTGTGTGAACGTCCAACAGGAGATTGCTACCTGACTGAGTGGACTGTGTGGAGTCCGTGCCAACTGAACTGCGTGAACGGAGACGATTTGGGTTTTGGCTCTGTCCAGGTTCGATCCAGAGCTGTGGTGGCCCAGGATCCTGAAAACCTGCTGCAGTGTCCAGAACAGGAACTGGAGGCACGGCCCTGCACAGGTGAGGTATCCGCCATGTGAATCTGACAAAGAGGCAGAGCGCTTGGATCCATGTGCAACTGGTTTATTAACGAGAGTAATCAGACATGGGTAAGGCAGGACGAAGTCAAAACCAGGCAGGAGTCAAAATACACAGAGATAGGCAGGACGAAGTCAAAACCAGGCAGGAGTCAAAATACACAGATTGGCAGGACGAAGTCAAAACCAGGCAGGAGTCAAAATACACAGAGATAGGCAGGATGGAATCAAAATCAGGCAAGGGTCAGGATAACCAGGGATACAGCAGAATAACATTTCAGAAGATATGTAACAGCAAAACAAGACTTCGCACCGTGCTCTGCTTGGTGCCACTCTAAAGACTGTTTGTAGATTGCATGATGAAGAACAGCTGGTGAGACCTGTGAGCAGAGGGCAAAGGCTGATGGGAGATGAAGTGAGGAAGATGCTCAGGAAAAAGTCACTACTCAAGAGATGGATCTCTCTGGTGGTTGGAGGGGGAGATGGAAGTTAGAGCTCTGACAGTGAAGAGGAAAAAGGTTGTGATGCTTTATATGAATTGACATGTGTCAAATCTATAAGGACATATAATCACGTCCATGCAGGGGGGCAGTGCTTTGAATACAAGTGGAGGAGCGGACCGTGGAGAGGCTCATCTCGTCAGGTTTGGTGTGAGCGCTCAGATGGACTCAATGTCACAGGTAAGCCTCCAGCTCAGGCTGCATAATTGTTTTATCTTACATTCCCAGGAAACATTTTCTGTTTTGTTGCAGAAGCTTCACCATGAAACTAAAGCTGCATTAATCCACAAATTTTAAAAAAATCCAAATGTTGTAATTTTTGAGAAAAACATAAATTGTTGGTGCAGCTCAAGTTTTAAAGGTTAAATCACTGGGGAAAGTGGGAATGAAAATTGACAACAGTGTTCTAATGACCTGTGCTTGGGCCCTGTCTGGGATCTGTCACAAAACATGTCAAGATAGACACATGAGACCATCATTTCAGGAAAACATAGAAAGAGAAACTTGATGGCAGCAGATCTTATTAAGCTTATCTGCTAAAACTGCATCATTAGTGTTTCCCAGAAACAGCGTGAGCCTGGCTTCCATTGTTTGTGTGTGAATGTGAGTCCTGGGGCTCACAAAGAAAAGATTCAAACACACACACACAAAGAATCATTTTCTGTTCTCACATCAGCGTATGTCAACGCATCGTTGCTCTCATAAATATTCACACAGTCCATTAAAAATGAACAAGTTCTTGTGCATTTGGACATGTTTGTGAGTTCAGTTTAATCAGGTTTACAGGCATTCACAGTCCTTCATAACTGAAACATGACTCAGAAACAGATTTAATCCAGATATTCATTGGAGAGGAGAGCTTGGCACAGGGCAAAAACAACTTCAAATCAAATGTTTATTTACATAGTACTTTTCATACCTGGTAATACAAAAGTTTCTAAGTCCCCAATGAAGTAATAAAGTTACAACTAACAGCTGTCGTTTCTGAACGTCAGAGTTAGCCACTGTGATTTGTGGCCAACGAAGCTAAACCATAGTCTTTACAAGTATAATTTAAATTGTATATTAAATGATGCGATGCCCTTAGCGTTGATTGAACACTGTTAAGCCTTCTTAGGTAGCAATAGTAACAAATTGAAGCTCCGTCTGATCTTTTCTGGCCATCTTCCAATGATGTTACTCTACTCATTGAGCCACATTTACCGTACATGCCAATAAAATCAGACAACTAAATGAGCAATGCAAGTTGTTTATGGAGGTGCCATCGTCAGAAAATCCTGGGCTTAGTGCAAAAAAAACTGTCTTTTGTTTGTACTCCGAGATTTTAAAAAACTGGTTGTCTTGGATACGCCCCACAACTCCTGGTGTCTCGTATGACTTCCATTCCCTGAGTTTCCTTCATGCAAGATGTAAAACTTTAAAACATGTCAGAGAAAGGATTCCTGGATGCGTTGGCTATTTGGAGAGAAATATATCTCCTTGTTGGAAAACTGGCGTTATCAGACAAAAGACATCATAATGCTACTTGAAAAATTGGATATCCCTACCTCTGAAATGCACTCACTGATTTATTTGATTTGGGACATCACAATGAAGAATAACTGCTTTCCTTTAGCAAAATGACATGTTTTCAAATAAGAAGGAATCAGACTTCTGCTCCTTGACTTCCTGCTCCTTCTCCACAGGTGGATGTCTGCTGAGCTCCAAGCCGATGGCTGACCGATCTTGCCACCCGCCGTGTACCAAGCCTCGGTCTTTGTGCACTGAGGTGAGCTCAGAAAGGAGGACATTTGTGACGTGTTGCAGCTTTGAAGTCGCTGATGCTCTTAAAACATCATAAATGTTAGGCAGTTGGCGATATGAGGCAGACATGCAGCACACTGTTAAGCCCATGATAATGACAGAAATATATGTCCATTTTTTTTATTTACATTGCTTACGTGGAGTCTGAATGAGCGCGATTCCCTCCTCCATGTGTCTATTCCTCGGCTCATTCATTACACTGCAGGGGTCCAAGGCTCATTAAAAACCTCTGCGAGTGATTGTCCTCAGAAATCGGAGTCGTGACGGCGTCGTGTCAGGCGGCAGCCAGAGCAGGAAATTTAGAAATTGCATCTTAACAGCGACAGCAGTGTCAGCTATGATTTCATGCACAAATGTTACCAGTTTAATTTCAATGGGATCCCTGGGTTTCTTAAAGAAAATAGTCCCTCCTAAATAAGACTTAGTTTGTACTCATTTGTGACTCTTGATGGTGACAGAGAGATTGTAAAGCAGAAAGGTTCTCTCTCCCCTGATCAGCTCTAACCCTCTCCCTCAGGCTGGCGTCTGCGGCTGTGAAGAGGGCTTCACTGAAGTCATGACCTCAGACGGCCTGCTAGATCAGTGCACCGTCATCCCCATGCTGGAGATCCCCACCACAGGAGACAACAGGGGCGACGTCAAGACCATCCGAGGCTTTAACCCCACCCAGCCTGCAGCCAGTGCGCCTGGCAGGGCGGGCCGCACCTGGTTCCTGCAGCCATTTGGACCAGGTATCGCATTACATATACCACTTCCAGGAAAGACACCACAAAGAAAAAATGAAGCACACTCTTAAATGAGAATGGATGTGAAATCCATGAAAGACCTCTATAGTAAAGAAAATATGAGCATTTTGGGAAAAGGGGATTATTTTTCCACAGCAGCACACCTTCTGCATTAGTTCAGACTGCGGCGTGAAACAGGAAATGCTGAACAAAGCAAGGAAACATAATGAGAAATCCAAAAATCAGTCAATACTACTTAAGTAGCAAAGCTTTTTCTGACAGCTCAGTGTTCTTCCAAGTGCTACATGTTACACTTAGCAACCCCCAACACGCAATCTTTACAAGAAGTTTGCAATGACAAAAATAAAACTGTTTGCAATTCAAAGAAATTGACAGATTAAATGTGTTTAATATTGTCCTACATTTGTGAAAATAAACATTCAAAAAACACAGATTTCTCATCAAATTGAAAGTTTATTGATTTGATAACATTTTAGTAAATGTAAAAAGTTTACTTATTTGTTTTTGATCAGTTAGTCTAAAAGCAACTGGACATCTATTCTGTTACCACAGAGTTTGGTGTAATAAAATCTATATTTTGAGTGTATCCAGAGTGTAATTGTATATTGAATGTAACCCTTACCCTAACCCTATATGGAAGGCCTGATTCTAAATATACATATATATAAGATAGATACTTATATTTATAGATATTTATATATCTATATAAAAAATATTCTCCTTTGTTTTTTTAGTTCGAGGTGATTCCTAATTAAGTAGAGTCCTGGATTTAATGGTATGTTGCAAATGAGTAACATATGATATCAAGGGATTAATGGAAAGCTTGGCGGAACTCCATGAAACTTCCAAAATGAACATTGTGCTCAATATTACATAAAACAGAAGTATAAGTATAAACAACAAAAATCTGATGGTCTATGAAGAAAATGTTAAGAAACTTTTAAAAAGAAAAGTGTTTTTTCAACTGCTAAGCTTTGCCTCACTGTAATCAAACACACTTCCTGTTCCTGTGTGTCTTTGTGCAGATGGGAAGCTGAAGACGTGGGTGTACGGAGTGGCTGCAGGAGTCTTTGTCCTGCTGGTCTTCATCATCTCCATGACATATCTGGCATGGTAATGTACTACAGTGTTTCACATCAGCATGTCTGCCACAGTTTGTCTCATCAGCGTGCACTGCTGTGATCAAGGTCCCCTCAGTGATGTGATGAAGGTCACCATTCATGATGTGATGTAGGTCACCAAAAATACCTGCAGTTCCTGCAGATCTCCAGGGAAAAATGTCAAATTCCCATCTGGCAACGACAAGAAATGTGGCTTTCATTATAAAAAAAAAGTGTCAAAAACACAAGAGAACAATGCTTCAGACATCCAGCAGAGGGAGCTGCTGGGAACATCTGTGTGTCCTGTATGTGTAGGAGCCGTTTTGAATTTTGTTGTTAGTTTTAAGTTGGGTCATTTCAGGTTGTGTGTGCGTGAATTGTATACCGTTTTTGATATTTGAGTGTACACATGAATACAGAATTGCAAGTACACAAAGCTTTGCACAAGATGTGTTGTACGAGTAACAAATCAAGTGTTACGCACATATAATCCCCCAAGTTACACACAAACAGGCAGACAAGTTACAAATCAAGTACTACAGAATGTTTTGAGACTATTTTCTCTCGATATTGAGCCTTCATCACCTCTGACTTCATGTTTCATCATTTTGTTTATTTTTGTGAGTTTTATCATTTTATCATTCTTTCATTTCATCTTTGCTTTTGTTTTTGCCCCCGCTCATCTCCACCTCCACGCTCAGTCACTGTGGTTGTTGCCTTTGCTGCAAATCGAGCTCTGAGTCCCCCCCTGACGGGTTTCTGTGGATGGAGCCAGATATCTGCACGGTGCCATACACTTGCCCCGCCTGCCAGAAGCTAGAGGCAGATGACTTAAAGCTGCACGGCCCCCTTCAGCCGCCGCTGCCATTGCAAAACACGCAGCTGCAGCAGCCCGCCGTCAGGGCCCACTTTGAAACGCTCATCACTTAGTCAGGGTCTCGCCCCCAACCCACTGCTGTACTCACACCACTGACATCTATACAGCAATGTCCTGGTCACTCATACCAGGGGATCTCATGCTGGAGGTGAGCAGAGCTGCAGAACACACATGTTAACACACACAGACACACATCTGCACAAAAGGGTGCACACATTTACACACAGATACTTTACCTAGTTGATTCCTTACCATTAACCTCTGACCAACCAAAGTTCCTAGAGTCAAAAATCAAGACAGCACTCATTGTTGGCTCATTTTCAACACTTTTGGTGATAAAAATAAATCTAATGATGCATTCAGAACTGTTTAGGATTGTTTCTACAGGTAGGAAACTCAAAGCAGACGAAACTTTGACTTTTCTGAAAATACGACTCCCAAATTATTGTTTGTCTGTTAAACTAAAGAGGAAAAGTGATGTCTTATATAGAGTGCTGTGCATTCTAGATAAAAAATAAAAGGACAAGTATAAAAAACAGCAGTAAAACGAACAGGCAAAGCAAAGCAGGTTGATTTGTAAAACCAGTTCCTGCCTAAGGTCATTCAAAGTGTTTTACAGAAAAAGGGACAAATTGAAAGCAAGCTCATGAGAAAAATATGCAATCATTGTCATTGAACATTGTCAGAATAAAGACTTCTCTGACATTAGGAGGAAAAATATTTCATATTCCAGTAGAATAACACTAAATACCTTGATTTTGGGTACCAGCAGTAGGTCTGTCCCTGAGTTTCTCAGCATCTAAAATGATTCAAATGAGGCCATCATGTCTTGTCAAAGCTGTTTTTGAGTCTGTGTAAAAACCAGAAGCCAGAAATGTGGTTGTACTTCCTGGTTTTAGTCAAGACCCGAGCAGCAGCATTCTGAATGAACTGCAACTTCCTTACAAAGTGTTAACTCAATCCAGTGAGCAGACCGTGACACTAGTTTGACCTGCTTAAGATAGACTACAGAAAAAAATATCTCCAGATCTGGTTAGGCAGTTTACTTTGAATTTGGTAAGGTATACAATGTTATTGATTTAATGGAACTGCTAACGTTCCAGTCAGCGTTTTTCTTCTCCTATGATAAGCTGTCAAAAGTTTAATGCAAAGGCAAGCTGTAATCTAAGGACCAAACTCTTCAGCATCCAGCTCCTCCCCGAGTCAGCTGAACTGTCCTGGTCTGACTGTGTGCAAAGAAAAATAAGGACCAATTCTTTTTTAGGCAAAAAAACCCCCCACAAATCTATGTTTATTTTTTATTTTAAAATATCTTTTATTATCTATTTCTATCTTTGGAGTTGGTGGGATTGAAACTGTAGCGTGATGGCTCTGCAATGTTTGTGCAGAGGATGTTGTTTACAAAGTGCCGGAGAAGATTAGTCTTTCACATGAAAGGCTGCAGTGAGACGTAAAAGCAATGTTGAAAGTCTGCTTCCATCTAGTGGTCATCCATTCTCATTACATCTGAATTCCTCTACATTCCCTTCACATCAGTTGCAGAGACCAAAAGTTTCAAAAACATGCATGCTTTGTGTTTCTGTGTGAACCTCTGTGAGCTTTCATTCAGGTGTGAACACAGCAGTGGGAGAATCATAATTTGTCTTCATCCCTGTTTTGTAGCAAAAAGCCGAAGAAGCCTCCACGCCGGCAGATGAACAACAGACTGAAGCCTCTGACTCTGGCCTACGATGGGGATGCTGACATGTAGCCATCCCCCTTGTGAAAACTCCTGTGCAGACCCTGTTCTGAAGCCGCTCAGCCGACGGGCAGAAACAACAGTCCTGACTGAGACCTCACAGCTCACACTCTGAGCTCATGTTTATTTTGCAGCCTTGATGTTTTTGTCACAGGAGCCTTCACAAACTGTTGATCTTCTTCTAGAAGTCTGCATTTGCCTCTTCTCCATGTGCTGCCACTGGCTGCTTTCAGACCACAGGGTCTAGTTAAGACGACGTCTTTGTGGAAAAGCACAAGCCCCCCCCAGTGTTCCTTCCTTTTTATAACAGCATAGCTGCATGAACTTTTGTATCTTTTGTTGATCCTCCAAGAACCCATGTTTGTCTTCGTGGCCTGGGTGCAGCTTTTAGGAA
This sequence comes from Adrianichthys oophorus, assembly GCA_036245035.1. Taxonomy (NCBI): domain Eukaryota; kingdom Metazoa; phylum Chordata; class Actinopteri; order Beloniformes; family Adrianichthyidae; genus Adrianichthys; species Adrianichthys oophorus. The sequence continues at coordinate 8,918,470 of BSAI01000106.1, forward strand.
GAATACAATCAGAAGCGAGAGTCGCCAGCTCCTTCGCCTGTCCTCCCCTCTGTTCTCCAGGCACACATTTTTGCACTATATTAGTGCAGCATGACACGTGCGCCTCGCTTCGCCATATCAAACTGCCTCTCTTAATACAAGATGTGCACAATCTTGTGCAAAATATGTAAAAACAGACTTTTTTGCTAAGTTTTGTAAAAAAAAAAAAAGAAAAAATGAATTCTCCATTACCTCTTGTATGCAAGATACAGATTTTTCTGTATTTTCAACTTTAGCTTTCTAGTTTGTACAGCTGACATCCCAAACTCTTCAGGGCTCATTTAATCGCTGATGATCTTTTGACTGTGAGGATGTTTTTTTTTTGTTTTGTTTTGTTTTTTTACCTTTGTAATTTAAAATAATATCTATTACTCAATTTAAACATGGGAACCTTTAGAAATGACACTGTAAAAAGGTCAAATGCTCCACAGTGGGTGTTGCTTTTGTTTCCAGTCAAACCTGTGTATTCTGGATGGATGCCGCCCACTCAGGAAGTGGAAATGCGGGAAACTTGCATGCCTTTGTGATGTAGATGTAAAGAGGATGTTCTCATGAGGAGTGATTAGGATTTTGGTGAAGGGCAAGTCACAACAAAAGGTGAGTCACACATTTGATGTAGTTAATAAGAATGGATCAGCTTTGCTCATCTGGGTGTGACCTGTTGCTTCTAGTAAATCTGGAGTAATAAGCTCCTCCGGGTTTCTTGAACTAGTCGTGGGTGGGATGTTGCAGTCATAAAGCTCTATTCCTGATGTACAAGTCTAAAGCACGTTTTACTTAGGAAAATGTGACCCAACAAAGCGGACCATCGTCAAAAGTAACCATGATCTGTAAGAGTCTGGAGTGATGTTGAGTTTTTTGTCATTTTTCAGATTTTGTGACAGAATCACCTTCGACTTTGAAAGTTTGTCTCATTTCCGTTGGCTGAAGAAGAGAGATGGGTGCTTATGTAAAGGGTGAACAGGAACATAAATGAACATTTGGTTTAGGGTCAATTCACTCATCCATGGCAGACGTAGTGTCAACTGGCGATGGTGAACGGCGTTTCGGTGTTCTGTGCTGTTAGTTGCCTGTAAGTTTATGGAATGTCTAAGTTTTATTTCTCAGAATTAAAGTTGCGAAAAAAGTGCTATATATTTCTTTTGTAAATTCATATTTATTGTTTTTGTAATATATTGTGTTTCCTCTTTTTTTACTGCACAAGATGAAACTAAGAACAAACTGGAGGCATGAATGTGGGCGTGGTTAAAGCAATTTCTTGTTAAAAACAAAAAAACACTGATCAACTCTTGTCTTTTCCTACTGTTTATATGTATTTGATTAACTGCTGAAATAAACAATGAAATATTGTTATTAGTGGGATTTCTGAAGCTTCCTGTGTGGAATTTTAAAAATGAAAGGTTGTTTAGATAGAGAGCTGATGCCATGGGTTCTCATAACTCCTAAAGAGAAGCTCACCATCTTCCGCTCTTTCTCCTTTACTTCTGTCTTCAAACTGAAAACGTGACCGCTCTCACCACTAAACCCTTTTCCACCGATTCCAACCTGCTTGCACACACCTCCACCTCTATCTCACACTCCATTTCTCTCACAGGTGTCAAACTCCAGACCTCAACGGTCAGTGTCCTACATGTGTTTCTAACTAATCTGCTTTTGTAGCTTGTCATCAGCAAAACGTATCACTGATTTAAGCAATCAGCAACAAACAGGGTGGGCTTTCTGGAAAACTTTCTTTTCTTTTCTGGCTTTCTGGTGGGATGCTGGCCCTCAAAGCCTGGAGTCCAACAAGTACTCAATATCCTCCACCTTCTTCTCCTCTGCTCCCTTTTTTTAACTTTTGCTCAACCTGTAAAATTACTAACTTTATTTTGTGCTTATTTGTCACTAATTTGCTCTTATTTAACAAAAAAAACTAAAAAAAAAAAAGTTAATTGAGTCTGTGTAAACTTAAAGTGTTGCAGCTGTGTAAGGAGGTTTTCTGCCTTAAAAAATATTTTCGGCCACCCAGAACACCACAAACACACCCACAAGTGTTTTTATTGCAAGTTTGTGCTCATAGATCTACAAACACAAGCTCAAGTTACAACCAAGCTTATTCATGCCACCTTTCAGCAGAGTTTGAACCCGAACCGTGCATGTAGGTGGGTTTACATCGACTTTTTACTGGAATAAGCCACTTAAACAGATGTTGCCAAAGGCGATGTGAATGTAGCTTAACAAAGAAACCTTTAGATAGAGCAATGAGTTAAAAAAAAAAACTATAGTGAATGACAAAAGTAAAAATGCACTGAATCCCTGAAAATAACTCCAAAAAGGACAACATTACATCAACAGAAAATCGGCTAGCAGGACTTAAAACCTTTTGTGACTATGTTCTGTTTTATTGAAACCTACCCTTAGCAAAAACGCTGTCTATTTAAGTGTACTGAAAATGTACATTTTTTACACTTACTTTTTGTATACTACGGTATATTGTAAACTTCAAATGTGCCAATTTAGTCTGAATAAGTATTTAGTTTATATTTTTCCGACATTACATGTATATGGTCCACATGATTCACTTGCTGTACTTATACTCAAGTATACTTCAAAAAATAAACTATAAGTGTGCCGCTTTTTTATAAAGGACATTTATTAACAAAACCAAAAATGCAAATGTTTTAGTCTATCCTAATGCTGTGAAAATGTTAGGAGTCTCAGACAGATGAAAGAGCAGCAGACAGAACAAACTGAGCATGTGCAAACATGTAAAACGTGCGTATTTTTTTTTACAGCAACCCTTGTTATTTACGTCATGGTGGTGCTATGACACATTTTGTCCAGCAGAGGGAAGCAAACACCATGACAAGACGTGAGCAGAGCAGTTTGGGAGATCAAGATGTCAGGGTGAATTCCAGGGATTGCTTTCCAGAGTCAGATTTGATTTGTATTAAATGAATGTGAATTTGTGTGTATAAACTTTGACCTGCTGGTAGACTATAAGTTTGAATGTCAACAGGATTAAAATTGATCACAATTTGCCACATGAAATGTATGATGATTTTTAGAAAACAGCTCACAGAGAAAAGAAAAAAACTGACAATTAAATAAAAACGTGTTTGTGTATCCTTTCAATCAATCTGTGAATCAATAATCTTCATCATTAGGCACTTTTATGCAACCCATTGTTAAAAAAAAATTTCAGAATGAATTAGTGCTGTCAGTTGATTAAAAATGTTAATCAGATTAATCACCCTTTTGGTCTAAACACCAAAGACAACAAGAATAAATTGATTGAATATTTAGGGGTTCATGGTATAAGTGGGATAATGCCCAACAAAGTGGGCATTTTTAGAAATTGACTCACGCCGTGGAAGCCTGAATGACACAAAGTGGAAGATGGTCACTTCTGGCGTGTGATTAATTTGTGTTAATGAATATTAACGCATTCATTTTTTAAAAACAATTGTGTGTGTTATGTTAACAGCCCTAGAATTAATCTTAGGGAGCATATCTTAAAATGAAAATACATAAAATCTGAAGTAAAACAAAAAATGATCACGTAAATAGAACAGAAGCACTGAAAAATCCTTAAGAGAACAGTATTACAGTAATGTATTAATTTTTTCAAAATGTACACATGTACTTCACCCTTTAAAGGGTTCAAGCACTTGATTCAGTTGCAAATCAGAACAGGTTATGTTTTAGAATGACCATGCTCTCGCTGCATTCAAGGCAAAGGTAAGTCTGAGGAAGAACTCGATGACAGTTTGAGCCTTAATCCCAGCAATGGCATCTCTGCACTGACACACTCCACCAGCAGGCGTCAGGGAAGGACCGCCTCTCATCTAGGTGTAATCCGGGGTGCCAGAAGGGGGTGTCCAGTCTCACAGCTGCCTGACAGCACAAAGCGGCATAAACACAGCTCCTGAAGGCACAGAGACCTGCAGCCATTCACTTCTTGTGTTGTCTTTGTCTGATGAAGTGGTCTAATAACCTTTATCATCAGGGTCTTGATTAGGATCAGATGTTAAGGGACGGGGTGGGTGGGGAGTGTTCAGGTTCTTTCCTTTAATCAGACCTCACCTAATCACGCTTTGGCCGTCCAATTAAGCCTTAGAAAAGGATGTCCTGCAGGCCTTGCTAATCACAGGAGCCACGTCATAAAAAGCACTTCAGATGAGCGACTTTGCTCAAAGTCACCAAACCTGCTCAGGGGAGCAGGAGGGACCCCAGTTTCTACACAAACTCCACTAGCCAAGCTTGAGTCTGAACATCTTCCAGCAAGGACAATAACTGAGGAGTTTTTTTTCTTATTTTCCTGATTTATAGAAGTCTTTTGATACAGCTGATCAGTCAATGCTCTCCCTGGAGGCCATGAGGTGCACTTGCAGCACCAGACTCTGACAACACACAACCATACCTTTCCACAATCTAGATTATCCCACAAAGATTACAAATATTTACTGCCTTTTCCTTTGCTCAAATAATCACTGGGCAGATGAGGAACTGAAAAATGTGAAAAGAGGAGTTGATATGAACAGACTTTCACTGTTTGAGGTAAAAAAAAGGGTGATGTTTCAAAAAAATAAATCACATGTTAATATTTGATTTAAGCTTAAAACACATCCACAGAATATTACCTGCAATGTCAAAAAAACATACTTTACAGAAGTCTAAAACTAAATAATAAACTGTCAAGCAGCAACGTTTGAGCCATTCCAGAAATGGTTGCAGACGTTTCCAGGCATTTTACGGTGATCGACTGTAAATAATATATCAAATTGTCAGCAAACTCTTAAATTTAGATTACTACGACATTTCTTTTCCATTTTTTTGGGAGACACTCATCCATCATCTGTTCCCTCTCCTCACTAACACCCCCCCCCACCCCCCCCTTTTCAGAAAAAGTTTTGGACTTTAAACGACGGAGGATCCGGCTGGAAGGCCCCGCCTCCATTCTCAGGCACTTGATGTGAGGCAGCTGCAACCATTTGTCTCCATCAGTACCCCCCCCTTCCTCCCTTAAGATACCCATCCTCACTCAGCTTGAAAAGTACTGGCACCCAGATCAGCAGGCCTTTTGTCGCCCTGCAGCCCTTCTGGTCAAGCCCATTCTGACTTCCATTCCTGTCTCCGGATGCACAGCCACACTTCAGCTGGCAGCTGGTGGGCAGCCTGCCGCTGCGCCTGGGGGGGTGGGGGTTCAGCAGCAACATCTGCCTCCACAATCGCAGATGGTGGCGAGCCAGGGCACGTCTTGGTGACGCCAGCGTCACTCAGCTGGGCAATCATCCTCTTCCTGCGCCCTCCTTTATCTCCTGCTCTTTTACAGTCCTCTGAGAGGGAGGCCACCCTGTTATTTCTGCTCGCAGGCCTGAATGAGCAAGGATATGTGGAAAATTAAAGACTTGACCCCCCCAGATTATACTCTATCAGGGAAGGACGGTCCGGAAAAAGGAAGCAGGTGTTTCTGAGAAGCAGGAAGACTTGTGCTTCTTTTCAGCATCACTTTCTTCTCTGCTGGGGAGGGGCTTAAAATACAGCCTTCCTCAACTTCCACTCTATTGCTTTTTTTCCCCTTTTGCAGCTTTTTATATCTACATTTGGTTAAAATTATTCAGGCACACTAAGAAGTTTTACAGTTTGGGTAGAAATGTTCATGATAAGCTTTGATTGCAGATTTCCACATCAGACAGACAGCTTTTCTAAGGAATCAAGCTCCAGTTAGAGCAAAAGATGGGACCTGTTGTTTTTTTGACTTGAAAACAGGTTTTGAGAGTGTGCACATAAAAAAAAACACTTCAGTCTGATGAAGAGGGGTAAGTCAGCAAAGATACTCTGGCCTTCCTTGTAATATCTTCCTCCGGTTTTTCTAGACCAGGGGTGTCAGACTCCAGGCCTTGAGGGCCGGCCTCCTACTGGATTTTTCAGAAATTTTGCCTCATCACCAATATGTAGGACACCGACACTTGTGGCCTGGAGTTTGACACCCCTGGTCTAGACCCTTGGTGCTCTCAGACCAGCAGAAAGATTTGGTCCATGCAGGGGCCTTCCTCCAGGACACACACAGATTACCTTCCCATGCAGGGTGGCATTCAAAGGACATCCAAAAGCCACCTAAACTGATATGGAGCATCAGATCTACTCCTCTGGGTTGACTAAACTCCTGATATACGCATGTATATCATCAAGGGTGCTCACCCACCCCAAAGGAGGAAACTCATCTGTGAGGTTTGGTTCTGAATAGGGGTTTTCATCATCTCCTGTTTGTCTTGGTACTGAAGGACATCAGAGCTGTTCAGCTGGTGGCTGACTCCTTCAAAAAAAAAAAAAAAAAAAAAAAAAAACCTGGATGTTAAACCTCAAGAGCTTCAGGTGTTTGGCAGCAGGTGGTTATCTGGAATCATACCTGAACCTCCTGATCTAAAACGGTTCTGGTCTGGACCAGTAGATTTGGCTTTTAAAGTCCAGGATTAGAGATGACGATGATGAAGATTACATTTTTGCTCAGGATTACTTCCATTTGCCATTGACTATTATATAGAGAACACTTGGTGATCTAAGAACTCGAACCTGCATCCCTGAAGCATCATGAAAGAAGCTTCTTAGATCCAGGACATGCAGCAAAGAGGAAGAACTTTATATCCCGCACATCCGCTCGCACGTGCGTGATTTTTTAGTGTAAAATACCCCCCCCCGCCGCCTTAGCTGCCGCTAGCCCCTCCCCTTCAGAGGAGAGCTTCTCGGGCGGTGTTGTGGACGCATGTTATAAAGCAGGAAGCTCAGCCGTTTCTCTACATCGGATCCTCGTACTGCCGCGTGCGCAGCTGCCAACCAGCCAGGACCCGCGCGCGCGCTCCCAGACATGACCCAGCAGTTGCCCCCCCTGGATTAACTCTCATGTAACTGCTGCGCTTTGCTTCCCCCCCCGCCCCCAACTCCACTCCACTCAGCGTCAGCCTCCCGGCTCTCCGTCTCCTGTCCTGCGCTCATGGGGCGCGTGGCTGCGGGCGCGTGCGGGCTCTGAGCGGACCCCAGGTGGATGTATGCGCGCGGAGCCGCGCTCAACGGCTAAGGCACGTGCGTGGACATTGGAGCTCCTGGAGGATGCCGCGTTGGTGCGCCGTGGTTCTGCTGACGGCCGCGCTCTGCCGGGTGAGTCCTCACAACTTTCTGGGGCTTTAGAGCCGAGCGCACCTGGAGGGAGCACGCTCTCAGAGAGCGTGCACACCGCGGTTATAGAGAGCGCACTGAGAGACCCACGTGCACGGGGCTGTGCAGGAGGTCATTAGTGAAGATGAATGATCCAGAGTTTATTACAAGCTTTGGTTCACACACTTGCGTGTACCTGTGCCGGGGTTGCGCACGCAAACATTTAAAAATCTGCACTAGTATTGAACACAAAAAGAAAGCGCAGAAACCCTGACCGGACCGGGGCGGTGTGATCTGAGGGGGGCGCTCCAGCACCCCAACCTGCCGCTGAACTCTAAACAGAGACTTTCAAATTGACAGGGAGCGCGCGCTCACACGCGCGCGAGGCCAGTGCAGGTGTCAGGCGGACGCGCACACACATGTTTAATGAAATGGAAGAATAAAGTATTTTACTTTTCTTCCCTCATAGATGAATAAACTAGCAAGAGTATATTTTGTGCTTGGAGCAGCCTTAAAACAGGGAAAGTTATTATGTTTTTCTACAAAATGAATTTCTTTGCTCTCCAGTTGAGACACGAACACTTCTACTGTGTGAAAATACCGCTATTGTAATCTGAAGTGGCTGCTGTGGATGGATCTTCTTGAATCTGGCAAGTTTAGATCAAATTAGCGCATCTTGGAGCGGAGCTGTCCATGGTGCTGAAATACTCATCGTTTTGTCTCAAGGATTCTGGAATCCAACAGCAACAAGCCGGAGTTCGCAACTAGGCAACATATGAAAATAAATTCTTCCATGAAAGCCACACTTTCAGTTCTCTAAATTAATTGCTTCCACATATAGCCTGAAGAAATCGGTCCTTCAGTCCATTGTGCGAAATATGGAGCTAGAAGTAAGAGCAAGCGTGCGCGCAATACTTACTGTTTATTGCGCGCGTGCAAGTCGGCCTTTTGTGGATTTGAGATTTTTTTCTTTATGAGGAGCAAAACGTCTTCTAGATCAACCTTTAAAGGCCAGCAGCCCTGAAGAGCAGAATCATGCGGCAGACCGCTTCTTTCTGCAGAGCTGCGCTCTTCTATAGAGGCTTTTTCATATTTTTCAACAAATTCATACATTTTTGTTACGTTTTTAACAACCTGTTTTTAAATTTATTTTAATTTAAAATGTTTTAAAATCGTTTTTTAGGCTACACTATATTTTCTATGTGTACATAATTTCATGATGCTTTTAGAAAATGCATTGGTTGTAAAAAGAAAAAAAATCAAGAAAAAAAAGAATTTAAAATATTAAAAAGAAATAACAGATAAAACCGTCTTTCTAAGTGTTATGATTTTAAATTTTTAGCTGAACATCTACCGTGTGCATTTTATGGATTTGGTCCTCCTTTTCAGTGCGGCACTGCGCTGTGTTTGCGCAAGGACTCGGTCCAGTAGAAGGGGATTTTGTCTCCCCTCCCCACACACAAACACACTCACCACCCGTTACAGTACCCCTGCAGTCCCGTTTAAAAGTTTTTATAGAAAATGGAGCCCGCAGGGTAGAGCTTTGCGGGGGAAGAGGAGGCCTAGAGTCCCGCAGAGACCCCCTCCCTACTAACCACACACACGTGCGCCCTTGCTCTGAATCAGCTCCTTTTAGTAAAGAGAAAAAATCTGGAAACTTGCACAGGCACTTGCCTTAGCTCAAGTTATGGGGGACCTGGGTGACCTTTTCGCCCTCCCCAAAACACACAGCTTCTTATGATCCTGCTGTAGTAAAAAAAAAAAAAAAATTCAGATTTGAAATATTTAGTGTTTGCAACAGAAATTAGAAAAATATTTTCAATGTTTTGAAGCTAATGTGGAATTTTAAATGAACAATAATGCTATATTCAGATAAAGCCAGTCTGAGACTTTGCCAAAAACAGCTATCGTTGAACAATAGTAGTTTGTTTGCTAGAGCACGAAAGCTTCATTTCTACCCAAATTCCAGCAGGATTTTGCAAAGAAATGATAGTGAAAATATCCCACGGTCAGTTTGTAATTGATTTTTAAAAATGTATTCTTACATTTTTATTGGTTAATTTCTACTCTTCTTTTTTTCAGTTTGTATTTTCTTAACATTGAAAAAAGTAAAACAAATGGAGGAGTTCCACTTGATCCAAATATGCTGTTTTAGAGAAAAACAACAACAAAAATTCACAACTTACTAAACCAGAAAAAACATACAGTGTTGTCCTAAGATGGAGTCCAAAATAAACAAAAATAACCAAATAATCCACAAATTAAAGCAAAATTGGTTTTTAGTGTTTCATTTCTTGTTTCAAATGAAGGAAAAACTTTCCCTGAAGTTGTGAAATCCTGTTTAAAAGTGATCCAAGCTGACCTTTGACCCCTGACCTGAGATGCTCTGTCTACCAGTACACTGAGGGTTCAGAGCTGTAATTCAGTCTTCAAGGTGACTCCCCATGCAGAAATTGTGACCCCTGCTTTCAGATCTTATGCCCGACTCTCCCAGGTGTGCACACACAGTAAGTTCAGTGTGGGGCCCGAGTCGACAGCTGAGCACAGACTGAGCGTGCAGCTCTTTAGGTACATTTTTGTTTCTGACTGGACCACTGTTAAAGAGCTGAGCATGTGTGTGTGTCTACTGTTTGTGGGTATGTGTGTGTGTGTGCGTGGGGGTGTTGGTGATTAATGACCACAGCCGTCGTTATTGCTGCTCCAGATTTTCAATCGTGTTGGAAGGTCAGAGGTCGGAGCAGCAGCTGATTGTTAAACGCAGCTCAGACTCTCTGCTCCACCTGGGTTTGATGTGTGTGCGTTTATGTTTTTATGTTTGTGTGGGTTGCTCTTCACTTCACACAGAAAATCCTTTTACTGTGTGTGTCCCACCTTGATAGTTACGCTGTGAAACTGGCCAGAGAGTGAAGCGTGTGAGCAGAGGGTGAAAAAGAAAAAAGCCCTCCTTTTTCGCCAGCAGAACTATTCAGAAGCATTTAGCCTCTTCCATTCTTCTCTTGTGTTTTATATTAATCTGCTCTTCAATGAAGATTATTATTTAAACCAGCCTAACTGGCAGTTATGCGCATCCAGATGATAATTTGCTCGCATCCTCTGATGGCTCTTTTGAAGTGTTTATTTCAGCCTCTAATGAGATTATGAAGCTTCTGTGAAATTTAAAGCAGCTCTGCTCACAGCAGTTTATCCTCCTTCAGACCAGCTTCAAGATTTTCACCGTCTGAAACCCAGTATTAAGAGTTTAGATTAAAAAAACAGAGAAATAAACAGGTGAGATAGTAACTCAAATAGATAGATAGAAAAATATACATTAAAACATATTCATATTGTGTTTTAGAATGAAGGATCATCAAGCAAAATCTAGGAGAATGGCTTTATCATTATATTAAAAATATTTGTGAATGTTAAAATATACTTTATTTATTTATTAAGTTTGACTGTAGCTTATCTTATCTGTCAGTCATTCTTAAATATCCAGAAAATGATCAACATAAAAAATGTCAGAATTTAAAGAAATAAAAATATATAGTTTTAGAAAAACAAAAATCATCTCAACTGTGAATGGATGAAGAGAAATAACACACACCTAACCTGCACTTAACAGTTACAATACCACACAACACTCTACACTATTTAGAAAGCAGTCACAAGCCATAGAATTTTCCAGATTTAAAAAAAAAAAAAAGTATTTTTTGGATATAATTTTTTTCTATTCTTTCATTTAAAGCTTTGGGTAAAGCAGGAAGCTTCTTCGTCTACATAAAGTTTTGAGAGTAGTTAGTTGATCTCTCATTTATAACGTTTAAGCGGTTTTGAACATGTTGAGATCACGCTCACATGTGACATGCTTGATTCTTACCTCCTTAAAGGAGGAGAGCTCATGCCTCCTGTCCTCATCTAAAATATCCATCGCTCATCATGCAAATGTTTCTTTTTACACTTTTTATAAAATTCCTTTATAACCTTATAAACGTTACACGTTTCTAAGATACTTCCAGGTTTTTCAGTTCTGTGGGCATTTTCTCCTTTGAAGTCCTCCCAGGGGGACTAAAATGAAGACGAAAAACATCAGAATATATTGTAACATACCAACATTCATTTCTTCTTCAGCAGATTTTCATCTGGGGCTCCAATAAGCTGGGAAAGCAACTTTGTTTGAATGCAATTATTAGATTTTTTTTCTTAAAAGTTTTTCTGAATTATTCAGCTTTCCCATCAGCACAAAAGTTCAGAAAACTCATATTATGATTTAAAATTTATAAATGTTTTTTTTCGGATAGGTTCTGCTTTATCTGAAGTTTTCTGCAAAACTGTGTGTTTGTTTGTGAACGGTCAGCCATGACAACAAACGTGTCTTAGATGTTGCCGTGTGGCTGCAGTGCTCATGCTATGGTGGCAGGGAGAGAGGGGGGGTCTACATATTGTTGAAGGGCCCCAGTTAGGAAAAAGAAGCAGAAGCCCCTTCCTGCTTGCCCAGTGTTCACACCATGGGGTAACGTGGGTCTAGCCCTTGTGTTATCTTGTGAGGTCCAGATGACCCTACCCTTACATTGACATGTTATCCCTCTCATGACAAAGGTGGACTACGGTGGATAGGATTTCATGTCTGTCATGGAAACCAGTGAAAATCAAAAATCATTTTAAAAAAAGTTTAGCACTGTCTTGTGCGTTCCAGATGACCCCACTCCCAACGTTAACATGCCTTGGAAAGCACAAGGGCTAGAATGTTCTTGAACGCACATCACATACCCAATGTGCATCTAGCTTAAAATCTGTCATTAAACTGAGTTTGATGAGACTAAAATGAAGAAAAAGGTTCTCTAGCTTTCGGGGGAAACCCTCATTAACTTTGATTAAAAGAAATGAAAGGTATTTCTCAAGACAGGAAGTGTCTCTTTTTAAAAAAAAATAACAGTACAGGATAGGTTTTCAGCTGGACGCCATCTTATATGTGCGGCATGTGTCAAATGGAGGCCAACAAGATGAGTGTGCAGCTCCTTCGGACTGAAGATCAGAGAGGTGCAAAGCAGTCACAGTGAACGCGCTCTGATGTTAGGAGTCTGCTGGTGTAACAGAATTTTTTTTTTTTAAATCAACGTTTTCTATCTTCCGTGATGAAACCCGAAGATGATGACAGATTTGTCATCATTTTGGCAAAAAACCTTTTTCCCCCTTTTTTTAAAGGTCTTATGAAGGAAAAAAAAGTATGTGCAGTCACTTTTAGTGTGTGTGAAAATCTGTATGTGTGGTGTTTTTAGATTGGACTGCAGAAAAGAACCAAAAAAGCCAAACGTGACTGACGTGCCAAAGAATGTTATCATTTCTGTGTCAAACAGATGTCACATCAGGAAAAACACAATCATAATGAGGATCCATTTGTTGCTGGGAGATCAGAGCAGAGCGAACCGTGGGAGTCATTTCTCATGTCTGCGCTCCGGCTGAGCCGTGAATGAGGAATAATCGCAGTTATTGATCAGAACCGAGCTGCGGCTCTGAAGTGTAGATCTGTTTTTGGGATGCGCAACACGGGGCGGCACTGTTGCACCAGATTATTAAGGACCGACTGTAATGACAGAAAATGCATGTCTCTGTGGACGCACACAAACGCCTCTGCTTGTGATCGATGCCTAACAGAGACGAAGGCCTATCAGCCGCCCCCCTCCTCAAAAATGACACCACAGCAGTACTGGTATTGATTTTCTGAATTACAATTTAATCTTTCTAATAAGTTTGCCTTTGGATAGTTTCAGTTGCAGCAGAGAAATGAGTTCCTGTGAGGGTGACAGCTGTCAATCACCATCAGTAGGATGAGGCTTAGAAGAAGGAGATCAGGATGTTTCAGTCCTTCCCCCCTCCTCTGTTCTCTGATTCCTGTTGACTTCAGGAGCATCTCTTCTTACAGAGCTTACACTCTTGGCGTGCAGACACAGGTGCCTTCATCAAATTTCAGCCTCCTCTGTGGGCGCAGGTCACACTAACAGAAACGGGTGTGGTGCTGGGTGTTTGGAGACTCACATTTTACTGTGGCGCTGCTGGTGACAGCGTTCTTATCCATAGCTGCCAAGGGCCTCTTGTGTGCAGGGGTTGGGCCTGGACTTCAGGCATGCAGGTGGACTAAACGTCGTCTCCTTGTTCTGCTGGTCTTGTTTTCTGGCAGTGGGGGCTCCCTATGGCTGGAAACTGGTAGTTGTGGGGTTGGATGTCCTTGGGGGGCTCCCAGTGAATAGAATGAGCAGTTCGTCTGAACTTGCAGGTAAGCGTGAATTTGTGTGGGCCCATGTAATGGGGTCTGTGTATTTGTGCAACAGAACCACCATTGCTATTTGAAACAATAGATGTACAACAGTAGCTCTATATTGTAATTCCTACTTGTTACTGTTGATTATTTTTGGTCTCTCCTGGCCTACGGTGGCTCTGAAGTCCAAATCGACAAATCATACATATGATCATATGACAATCATACAAAAACATATCAGAGATCACAAAAACAGATAAAAAAGAAAAACTAATAATAAAAAAATATATTTTTCAAATCAAACAAAATTCCAGTAGTTAAAATGTATATATATAAAAAAAAAATCAAAAGTCATTTCCAGAAATCAAAATGAAACCATAAAGAAACAAGAAAAGGTCATTACAACGGGATCACTGACAGCCTGATGATGTTTGAGTTATGAAGTAAAGAGCTGACTGAGCAATCCCCAAAACATTTGCAGTGGATGTGGCCAGAAGCTTAAAGAAATATCTTCTGTAGTAAGATATTTCCATGGCAAAAAACATCTGTATTAAAAGGTGAACAATTGTCATCATCCAATCAGTGATGTCATAAGGTATCTAGTTTTTCCAGTTTCTTATTTTGTTTCCTTGTTTAACTTTTCATTTTGGTTGCTGGAAATTACTTTAGTTTTTCCTGAAATGTTGACTTTTTTATTTGGTTTCTTTTTTATTTGGAATCTTGTTTTGCTTTTTAGAATTACGTCTGTAATTTTTAAAAAATTTCTAAATGTAATCTGTTTTTTTTTATTAACTGTTTTGCCTTTTTAGTTGTTGTCGTGATTTAAAAAAAAAATTTTTTTGCGTTGAGTGATTTGTTGATGTGACTTGCACTCCAGGGTCCCGGGCCCCTTGTTTTCATGGACCCCACAAACACCTTCTCCATTCCTTGGCTTAAGAGCTGATTTAAGAGTATATTTCTTCCCGAATAAGTCAAAGCTTAGTGGCTTAACTGCAGCTTCATCTACAGCTTTTTCTCAGCTGATGTCCTGCTTCATCTTCAGTTTTATCTTTAGCACTAAGATATGTTTTATTTTGTTTTCTTAGTTTGTACTATTTAGATGATGACATGTTTTATATTCAAGTTATTCTTGTGGTTTTAGGTTTTCTGCGATTATATCCAGCTGTTTTTCCTTCCAATTAATTGTTTATGAGCTGGTTTATGTCTCTGTTTTTGGTTTAAGTTTTGCTTCATCATTATGCAAATGGTCTCATCTGTAATCGTCAGCTTCATCTGCATTCAGCTTAATCTGCAATGCAGTTTCGTCTGAAGCTTTTTTTTTTTTACCCTTGGATTCATTCTTAGCTTCAGCCATCATCTCATTTGTAGCTTTAACTTCCAACTCTGTCAGCTTCATTTGCAACTAAATCTGAAAATCTCCAGTTTCATCTACAGCTTGACTTTTATGCACACCTTCAGTATTAGCTTGATTTACATTTTCCGTTTTAAATTCATCTACGGCTCCATGGAATCTGCAGATGAAGATTATTTAATGCATAGAGGAGATTTTGTAAAACGTTACTAAGACTTTAATTTCATTAATGAGAGCTGCAAACACCCTAACAGTAATAATGTGGTAGAGCATCTCCTCCTTTCAAAACTGGTAGCAGTGTGTCTATCAGAGAATCACAGACTCTCTTTAAATTCTATGTTGCTCTATTTGTGGCTTGTTTGCTGGATTATTCGAATGAAAACATGACACATCGTTTCTCTCTCAACTCAAACATCTAAAAATACATTTTTGTTTCTAACGGGGGAATTAAACGAGGATTTTGCTGAATCTTTTGAAAAACAGGGTTTTAGCTGCTTTTAAGTGTTGCCATAGAAATGCAACATTTTCTTCTCGTTATAATTACATGTGATCCAGAATAATCCCCCTCAGCAACCTCTGTGGGCAGGAAGAGTGGCCTCACCTGGACAGCTTGCTGATGGAGTGGGGTTTTTTGTGCCCCCCCTCATAAGCATGGTCAGTGGACAAAGACACTGCTGTGGTTGACTGTAACTTTTTATGTGATTCCATTTGTGCCAAAAATATGTTTAGATAGTGGACACAAAAACAAATCTTTGGCACATATCCACTCTCTGCACCTGTGACTATACTGTTACCTTTCACTGAAACAGCAGATACAATGATCCATGTTTTCTCGTGCATGTCAGGAACGCTAAGATCATGAATTGAATGTTGTTCAGCATGTTTTCTAATGTCTTTACTATGAATCTGAACCCTCCACTTCCTTTCACAGCATAGATGATATGTTGTTAATATGTTGGATAAATAAGCAGGATCTTCACTTTTGCATTTTGGAACAGCTGATTTCCATGCGTTTGGAAACACATTCCAAGACAGACTGAAGATTTTGGTGATGCGGCCTCAAACGGATCAGCTGAGGTCATTCTGCATCTGGCCTTTCTGGATATGTCTGTTTTTGTGACATGCCAAGCATGTCAGATAGAAACAGAACATGTTTGTGGAATTAGGTGCAGCATGTTTGCTTCTGCAGCTTCAACTGGATTAGTTGTGTATTTGTTGTTATTTCTTAAATTTTCTGCAGTGTGGGTTGACTATCTGCTTATTTTTGTCCAATATAGTTTTTTTTTTACCCTTTTATTAGCTGACTTAATTTTACTGACTATTCTTTTAGAAGGTGATCTCACTGGATTAGTAAGGTTGTTGGGCTGCATGATGCTGTTGTGCATGATGCACAGCGAGAAGCTCTTGCTTAAAAGCTAGGTGCTTTTTGTGGGAAGTTTGCATGTTCTACCTGTACTCATGTTTTTTTGTTGTGTGTGTGTGAGGACTTGGTGCTGAAAAACTGAATAACATCTTCAACCCCCATGCTCTTCTCCTGAAGAGGGGATCCTCAGCTTGTCATATTTGAGGTTTTGAGATATGCAAAAAGAAAAAAAACCCAAAAAACAGCTAGTGTCTTCAAAAGATAGTAGTTGAGTGTTACCGGTCTGCAGTCATTCTTTCACACTGGAATGATGCATAACTTTTTCCAGATGTTTGGTATCATCCTCCTTCCTACCCCATCGGGTAAAGACTTCCGTTGTAAATGCTTTGCAGGTTTGCAGGGGAGCAACCAGCTCTGGAGACAGGGGCAGGGGAGATGAAGAGGACAAGATAGAAGAGCTGATGCATAGATAGGGGACAAAGATGCAAGAAGAGTCCAATTGACTTTTTTTTTGCTGTCTCAGCTCCCATCAGCTGCAGCATTCTCTGGCTTCCAGTGATGCTCTTCATCCCCCCTTCAAACCTCTAGCATCCTTTTAGCCTCTAATTGCTTCTTCCTGTTGTCCTTGGCCTCCTTCACACAAGTCTAAAGATCCCCTGGGCCCCTGTTCACCTCTTCGACATCTTCATTTTTGAAGGATATTTGTCTTTCTTTATAAGAACTGTTTTAGTTTGCTGGTGACCCATAGTTTGTTCTTGGCAAAGCAGCAGACAGGTTCAACTGTGTCAAGACAAAATTTGATCGGTGAAGATGTGATCATTGTTTTTAATATCTCTCACATCAAACCCCAGCAGAACACAAACGTCCTGTAAGAATCTCCTCATCGACTTGTAGTGTGTCACCTCCTGAAGGAGTGAATGGTACATTCTCACTTCTATTAATGTTTATTCGTTTGATTTAGACTTTTACCTGTTTGTTGGCCCCAAACCTCAGAACTCTACAGAAGAATTTCACCATTTTCCTCTTCGGGAGATCATAGCACTCAAAAAAAAAAAAAAAAAAGTGCACAACCTTGGGTTGTGCGTTGCCATGTTCCAAGCAAAAACGTCAACATCAGAGCGTGACACTTAAAACAGCAGACATCCAAAGAAGAAAGAATGAATGGAAATCCACACATCCAATATTTAACTCCTTTTTTCAAACCCTGCAGTTCTTTTGATTAATGAAATAATTACTTATCTGCTTTACTAAAAAGAGTCACACAGTCAACCAACCAACCAAACCACTTTCTAAAAGAGCACCTTTCATCAACATGTAGGAGAACCCAACAAAATCACAAGACACAATAGATTAAAAGCAACAACAACAAAAGACTAACATGAAATGGAAGGAAACACTTTGGCTAATATACTATAAGGAGACACTGTATAGATTAAAAGATAAAAAGAGTCAAAATGTAGAAAAGGAATTTGCATCTTCTCTGAGCTTAGCGAATCCTTCCTAAATACCTAACTGTTTAGATTTTTTGTGTGTATGTGGGAGCCCACAACATTCCTAAACAACAATCTGAGCTTTTGAGGAAAGATTTAATTAAACCTCTGGGAATGCCTGACTTTCCCTTTAACCTCTAACAATAGGAAATACAAGACTTAGCAGGTTGTTGACTTTGAACAATAAGTGGCTTCTAGTAACATTTAGAAACAGATTTTTTTTTTTTCAACAATTTTACTTCTTACCAGACTGTGGGCATATTTTCAGACCAGACAAACTAATAAGGTTGTATTCAGACTGGCAAAATCATCTCGTCCGGTCTGAGTCTGCTTAATTTAGTCTGGATTGAGTCCTGAACTTTGCGTTTGGTCTGTATTCAGACTGCTGTCAAATGGACTTTCTTGTTCCAGAAGAAAACTTGTAAACAAAACCACATGACTAAAAATCTCTTCACTCATTGGCCATGAATTACAAGGGCGGGGCAAAGCAACTAGAGACTTAAATTATGGAAGTCCTTCTCTTTACTATCCTTGTCAGGATATTTCATTGATTCAAACTCTGACTAACTTTTTACTGCTACTTTGGTACAGTTGAGGCATGCTGTAAGACAGTTACTGGCAAGACAACAGCTGTGAAGGTAAGGTGACAAGTATATAGGTGGCCGGTAAAACAGTGAGAAGCAAAGTGTGTCGCAGTAAACATTGTTTTAATGAGCCTACATTTATCTGATCACATTTCAATGAGTTGCTGGGTCTCATCGTTGCGGTGTTATGGCATTGTTTTTAGGAGAATTCTATTATAGGTACCTTTGGGGACGATGTCACAGCAGCGCCGGGCACGTGCCGGGTAACAAGACAGAAAAAAAGCATGTAACAAGCGTTTTTAAAATAAATGTTGTAGCAAGTAAGGAGTTGGACCATATTTGTCCTGTCTGATTACACAACAATTGTTGCTTTACATTTGTCTACGGCTCATTCCTTGCACTATTCTTACTCTGTCTACTGACTACTGACTGGGTGAAGGCCGGGTACATCCTAGACAGGTTTCTGATTTGTTGCAGGGCCACACAATCAACTAGGGAGTATTTCATCAACGTATGAAGCATGTTTGCGGAGTGTGGGAGGAAACACAGGCGGAATGAACATGTAACCTCTACACAGAAAGGTTGAGGCTGGGATTTGAATCATGGTCTCCTCACTGAGAGTTAGGAGCGCTAACCACTGTGCCACCATGCAGCCCATGGAGCCTAAAGTACTTGATCAGTTGAATTACAATAATATATTTGAACAACAAAAAGGATAAAATGCAATTTACAGTGCTCGAAAGACGGGTCAGAGAGCCGTTGCTGGTCTCCCTCCTGTGACTCTTCAGCTGACCCAACATGAACTTCAACCACTCACCTCACTTAAGCCCCAGCCTCCACTCTCACTCTTCACCTGTCTCAGCTGGTTAAAGGCTTACACCCTGCCCCTAATCTCACCATTCAACCATCTCCATATGCATGGTTGAACTCGAGTCCTGTAAGTCCACCTGAAACCCTGAACCTAAAGAGGCATTCAGCACCTGCCCCCAAAGAAAAAAAAAAGACCAGGGGTGTTTTGCCATCACCAAAGATGGTGCTCACAGCACTGATTTATTGTGCTGACATATGTTGGATTAGTTTATGACATAAACTCATCAACACTACTCTTAAACAAAGCTTCAGGTGTCTAAGAAACAATTATTTGAAAGTGAAGTGGTTAGACTCTTCCTCAAGCTCTCAACACACCTGTCAAAAGAGCTGGATGACACGTCAACATCAGTCTCAGTGTTGTGTGACCTAAGGACAGCCTGTTGTACAATAGACCGTTAAATTATTCCAAAATGGCTTCAAACGTGGGTGGAATTATCTGGTACAGTGTATAGATGGATGAGATTTTATCTTGATAGAGGAGTTACATTGTTTCCAGTGGTGATCACAATGAGTGTCTCTGTGACATGCTCAGTCTCTATGGAAATTGATTATTGGACCTTTCAATCTAAACATGTCTTAATCAGATAACGCAAACAAAAGACATTAAATTGCACAGTTATGCAGATGACACTCAGATTTACAAACAGGCTCCGTCATGAAACAACACTCTGCTTCTTAGAGCAGTTGAACTCCTGGATGCAGATACATTTCCTTCAGTTAAATAATGACAAAGTAGAAGTCATTGTTTTGGGAAGCAATGAGGAACATGGAAAGGTAATCAAAAAGCATGTTATTTAAAGCAGACAACTTTAGTTTTGCTCTAAAGTGTTTGAGAATCCCACTTGCACAGTGGTCAATGATGCACTGCAACCACTTATGCATCTTCCCGCAGACACAGAATTGGATTAAAGCAAAATGGAGGAGTTCATTTAGTATTTTTTTTTTCTAAAAATGTTAATGATTACTTTGATCAGCGGACACTTTGGTCATACAAAAGACAAGGCTCCTTCAGAAGATTTAGTGTCAAGTTTGGCTGCACGCTGGTTGTGTTTCCTTGAGTTGGACCTAACTAGACTACAAATAAAGAAACAACTATACATTCTAGAGGTTTTTTTCTGTCACACCTGGTTTCATTTGACAATCATGCACAGCTGATTCTCTTTAGAGTTGTCAGTCTTTTGAAGGTTTTGGATTTCAGTTTTTTCTTCAAGGTCTTTTTCAAGGTTGTCTTGTTATTTTTAGATCACCACTTTTACTGACTGCTGGCATTCCGGATTTTATTTTATTTTTTTAAATCCTATGTGAAATATCTTTTTTTTCTATCTTATTGATTTGTATCTTATACAACATGTTGAGATCTTTTTAGATGTGAGGATTTTTCTCTGACCCTTCACAATCTGCTTTGGAAAATTCAATGCTGCATTCAGTGACCAATCATTTTTTTTTTTTTCTGTGGTGATGTTTGTGAAGTTTAAATTAAGCGACTGTTTTAGTCAGCTTTGATGGGATATCCGGTCGTTGCTTGTTGCTGCTCCTCTGTCTTCAAACTGTTCTTTCGTGGTTCGATCAGCTGTGAGTGTTCTGAAAGTTCTCCTTTGACCCGGAGTTTCAGAACAAAGCCAATGTGCACACAGACTGGAAGGGTCTGAATTAAAAGACTGTGATAAATGTCAACACGACACGTTACAGAGGGTGAATCATGTTCTTTTAAATTCCTGAATATCCCTTTGTATCTGAAGACTGGAGTCTTTATCAAAACTACTGACCTCATATCAAAAATGCTCTTTAAATATATATTTTTTAAAAACATGCAACTTAAAGCATCCTTACAGTTTTTCCAACTCTTTCCATGAGCTGCCATTGTTCCCATTTCTCATAGGTCCTGTCCTTCAGAGGCTGCAGCTGCAGACATTCTGTCTGAAAGTAGACCTGTGGAGGCGTCACTCCCACAAATCAAATCACTTTGATATGGCGCCTTCATATGACTGCAGTCAATCAGCACCATACATTAAAACAGCAATTAAAAAGTAATAAAAATATAAAATTAAGTAGCATGTTGAAAAATAAAACAGACAAAAAAAGCAGAAGCAAATAAAGCCCACCAGCAGAGTCTCATGCTGTCAAAAACCTGGCTATAAAAGTGAGTTTTAAGATGTTTGTTTTGTTTTTTTAATGGACATTGAGGCTTGCTGCTAAATGAGTCAGATATTTGCTGACAGTCTTCTCTGAATCATCTTAAACCACCAAACCTGTGCCGCATCATAAATAGTTGGGTTTGATGAAAAGTTTATGTTAAATACGAATAAAGAAAAGAAGAAGAGCCACAAGGACATGACGAAAACCTCTTCTCCAGCTTCTTCCTTAAGTGTCTGTATCAACTTGGGGTCATCGCTGATTATTCCCACAAACTCTTGGGGTCATCATTACATTTCTGGCCTGCCAGTTTGCCCATGAAGACTGACATCTTTCAGTTTTTGTTTCCTTGTTCAGACACTTGTCTTCGCCCAGGTTCATTACTGCAATAGTTTTCTAAAAGAGAATCATGCCTCAGTAGATAATCCAAAATACTCCGTTTTTAATCATTTCCAGAGTCCAGAGTCCAGAGAGGACTGTGGTTTCCTAAACAAGTAAATGCTGTGCTTTGTAAGTATTTGCTGAGATTCCTTTTGTCAGTCTAACACAGATCTATTAATCCAGTATCGAACAACATTGTAATGAGTCTGGTTGAGGGACGATTGTGCACCGTTGAGCCCCTTCATGCTGGCGACTCGAGAACAATCAGGAATATTTTACCTTTCTCTTGACGTCTTGAGCTCTTATTCCCACATAAAATTAAAAAAGCTGTTCTGAAAAGCTGATGGTTAGGCTCCCTGAGAGTTTTCTCTCATGCTTTTGCCCCAGAAGTCTTGAGGACTGCGCTTTAACTGAACGCATGAAGAAAGATCTTGTGTTCTTGCAAATATCGTTAGTACGTTAAGTCAGTTTTCGCGAACGCACCAGAAGTTGATGACAGACTCACATTTGGGAGCCAGTTAGTAGTTGTAGTTCTTGTTGGTGAAGAATTACAGACAGCACATCATGTACGTGCTGCCCCCCTCGCCTCAGACTTTGCACCGTCCTGTGATTTCTCATTAAAAAAAAAGGAGCCGCTGCCTGAAGCCACCTGGCTTATGATGTTCAGAAATGAGCCGTGGAGATCGTTTGTGCACCCCCCCCACACACACCCCACACCCCATCCCCGCCTCACACCGGGCTTCGGTCAGGCTGATAAGCACTAATCTCAAGCTGGGCGCCGTTCATTTAAGACGAGAGGAGCCCACGTCGACGCTGCGAGGCGGCCTTGTGCGAGATGAACCTGAGAGATGAAGGAGACCTCCTGTTTGACTTCTGTCGAATGAATAACGAATCGTCTTAAAGTGGGAGGGGTGCGTTTAACAAGTCCCACTGAGCTTTGAAGAGCAAACATGCTGGGATGGATTTAATCACAGAGAAATATTAGGAAGGCTCTGAAGTCAGCTGTTTGATTTCATCCATTATTTTTAATAAGAATCTTGTCTTTGTGGAGCACTCTACTGTACCTTTACTATCCGTTATATTAATATTATTATAATTTTTTTAGCAGCTCAATTTTTTGACTGAAGACTTAAAATTGCTAAAATCTTTCATAAGTTTAATGTTTTTCTTTGTGATGTTAGATGTTATTTTCAGGAACTTATTTTCTGAATGAATGAAGCAGTTTTCTGCTTTACTCAAACTGCTGTTGGGTGATTTTTAATACCCATGTTCAACTGGAAAATACTTCATACTTTGTTCTTTTTTTTTGAATGATGAGTACCAATATAAATGTCACTTCATTCTAGTGGCATCAGCTCTCGGCTTTCATCTCATCATCTCAACATCTTTGCTCTTCTCGGTGCAG
Source organism: Adrianichthys oophorus (assembly GCA_036245035.1). NCBI lineage: Eukaryota > Metazoa > Chordata > Actinopteri > Beloniformes > Adrianichthyidae > Adrianichthys > Adrianichthys oophorus. The sequence goes on from BSAI01000106.1 coordinate 8,941,452, forward strand.
ATCTGCCTGTTTGAAGGAGGTTCTGATCCTAAAACGCTGACAGATGTGTGATGCAGGTTGATTAATCCGTTATCTGATCAGTCCAGGCATCAGTCAGATCGAGCTGCCCCCACTCTGCTGCTGGTTCAGGAAATGTAATGCTGCCTCACATCCATCTCCCCTTAAAACTCCTGCTCATCTCTTGCTTTAAAAGTACTCATTATTGCTTCAAGGAAGTCCTAGAACATCAGCTTTTATAAGTTTGTCAGATAATCAAAGTTTTCTAGGATCTCTTTGGAGCCTCACACAGTTTTTCTCCCAAAAACATGGACCTGCATTTTGTTTGGAGGCTTCTGCTTTGGTGTCAAGTTTATGTCGAAAATCCCACAGGCATTTCTAGACTCTTGCAGTGGAGCAGAACTGTCCTTGTAAACTCCATCAGCGTGCACAGAGAGGTGCTCAGTAGTGTTAAGTAGACTTGTAGGGGGAAAAAATACACAGTGCTTCTTGCTCCCCCCTTGCTCTTTTTTCATTTGAGAAGATTTTAGTAGAACATTTTCACTATTAGAAAGCTGAAAAATCAATATTTCCTCTGGTTGAACCATTCTAATGTTGTCAAGTTGCAACCTAAATCCACCTTGTGATCTGATATTTTTATTTGCCAATCACAAAAGCTTTTCTTCTTGTCCAAATTTGTGTTCCAGGTCTAAACTGTAAGGTTTTGATGTTTTTAATTTCATTCATTCAATTTAATGTATTCATTTAAACACCTTCCACCACCATCCAAGGAGGCCCAAAGTACAAGGTCAAATCAATATAATACAAAGACGAAACATAAAAAGCAATAAAAACAATCAAACACACATAAAAAAGAACAAGATACTAAGGCAAGATGGAGGAGGAACAGTTTGGCTTTAAAAATCTCCGTCAGGGTTGAATCTCTAATAGCCAGTAACACTACAGATACAACATTTTTCTGTATCATTGTCCCCCTAAAATCACGTCATACTTTACTACCAGTGTTTATTGTTTTAATGTTCATTTCTTCCATTTTTTTTTACCAAACTTATCAAATTTAGCACTGGTTTTACAAAAAAATCCTATGATTTCATGTTAAGAAATGCCAGGTTGTATGAAGGCCAGTTGTATGATGTGAAACATATATTTGAGTTTTGCAATTTATTGAATACCACTTTAAAGCTTAGGCGCTATGACAACTTGAGGAATTTTCAGTAGATATAATCCACAACACAAGAGTAATCCTTATGTTGCAATATTTGAGTCTGGATTGTAATTTAATACACGACCCCTGTCATGTAAGACAAGACAGGATTAAAATTAATCTTGATGTTTTTATCAGAATACATGAGAAAAACATAGAAAGAAACCAATCTGAACTGACGGGTGTATCGCACAGTTAATAAACCTTTAAAAGAGAGGCCTTTTGGAACAGAACTGACTAGGAACAATACAGTTTATGTATGGTAACGTATGGTAGAGATGACAACACAGGGAAATTGGACAGAATCACAAGCAGAACACACTGGTTAAAGCATGGTTGGTGTAGAGTGATTATCTGCCAATATTTATGAATATAATAAATTCGTGTAGATTAGATGATGACAAGCTTTCCATTTTTTTCTGTTGTCACAATCTTGTCATCCTTGTTTCTAGAGTTGCAGGTTTGGTTTGTGTTTAAATGCGCTGCTGTTCAGTCAGAGCAGGCGTCTCCTCATCAGTTTTATGGTTTGTAACCATTCTGCTAAGTCTTCATGGCTTTCAAAGCATGTTTTTTTGAGGCTTCATACAGATTAGTCTTTCTTTTTTAACCTTGATGTGAGCGCGCTCAGTGAGCGTCTGAGCTATGGCTCTTATGTTTTTTGTTTCTCTGCTGCATCTGCTCCCAGCTGCCTGTGAAGTGGCTTTGAAGTTCTCTATTGGTTATTTAGAAATCTCACTTCACGATTTTCTCTTCTGTGGAGAATCTTCTTCGCTGTTGGATCGTAAAGTGAATGTTGCGATTATGAGTGTTGGAGGCCCTGTTAGCTGCAGAGTGGAGGGAGGGATGGAGGTATACGAACTCTGCTCCAGGTATTAATGAGAGGTTGGCAGAAAAAGAATTTAATTTGTGATTATTTTGTTGGTTTACTGCTCATTACATTTTTTATTGCACAGGGTAGATATGTGCTAACTTTAAGAACACTTTCATTTTAGAGTCCAGTTACAACTTCCCATACTGTAAATATTCATTTTTTTGTGGTTTGGACCCTGAAATGAGTGTTTTAGCTGCTTTAGTTTCCAGTCAGTTCTTGGAATGATTTGGGTATAAGTCAATTGGAGGTCCGCCGATTGTTCAGTCTATGGAAATTGACTGTAAACATCTGGATATGGTTTCTCATTAAGTGATAAAGAGCCTGAGTTTGTACAGGGGGTTTAAGTGGTCCGTCTAAAGATAGTTGAGCTCACGTTGATGCAGGGTTTAGGTTGTGAAACCAACTCCTTGATAGAAGCTGGACTTTCTTCCTCTCTAGATTAGAAGTGGTGGATTGGTGTGGCTATTCTTATATCGCCCCAGTTCAGCCAACTTGTGTTAAGGCTAACCCTGTGCACTAGAGGGTTGCGTCCTTGTGCCTCTGGGTCAGTGACGGAGTTCTTTCTGTAGTTTTGGCTTACAGGTCAAATGGCCAAAAAACAAAGCTTTCGATTTACTGGTCGATCTATGTTCCTTCTGTCACCTGTGGTCATGAGCTTTGGATCATGACCTTAGAGATGGATTGAGAAGCTTGCTGGAGAAGAGCTGCTATTCCTCCACATGAAGAGAAGCCATTTGAGGTAGTTTGGATATCCTCTTTAACTTTCTTTTAGATGTCATCCTGGGGAGGTATTCCAGACACATCGCAATGAGTGTAGGGCCCAGGGAAGAACCAAAAGATGGGCTATGACTCTCAGCTGGCCTTGGAGTTCCCCCAACAGAACTGGATAAAGGTTACACTCCTGCAATGCAAATCTGAATAATTTAAAAAAGATGGATGGAGGGATAGATGGAAGTCAATCAGCTCTGCATCACTGTTGTAAGCAGAAGGATCTACTGCAGCGGACTAACAGTTCTGTGAATTTGCAGTGCCTTGTGCTGATTGAGCTGGAAAACAGCTGTTGAAAAGGCCTTTCGTTTCAACTCTTTTCAAAGCTTCACACTCTCAAGTACTGGAAAGGAAGCGAGTTATGCTCTAAGAAGGTTTAAAACAGCTGGAAATGTTTCCTGGAAGCAGATAGACTGGCACCAAGCCACAAAGAGCTTTCCTGAAAGAGCTGCTGGCCAGCAGGAAGGAAGGCAGTAGCGTTTAGTCCATGCCTGTAGGTTGTCTCATGCATGTGCACAGGGCAGGGTTAGTGTTGTGGATTAGTTCATCAAAAAGTGCAGCAGATATGTAGATGCATTCAGTGTCAGATAAATCACCGCTGTACCTTTTGGGGTTTTGGCTGTCTCTCTCTGAGTTTCCCTGGTTAGAGCTGGTCCATTAAATGCACAATATGAATGATAGTAGAGTTTAGATCATGTATAAATGAATATTTTCTCAAATTATATGATCTCTGAACACGATGTGATGTTTATGTCACCTCTGAACTGAACAAGTATCTCAATCACTCAGACTTCAGTCAGTTTGGGGAGAACTTTGACTTCAAGTGACAATATCATACTCTGGTTTGCATGATCTGGTGCTCTGCATTGATCATTTATCAATTTGATCATTTTTCAATCATTATGTCTTGATTTGCACTGGCTGCAAATGTTTTTTTTTCTCCTTGAAGCATCATCCATCTTCGTATAAAAAATCCTCTTCGCTTTCATGTGAATCCATTTCCTGGAGACACGCGCACCTTTCTGTCTTTGCTCAATAATCCAAGTTCAAACCGGTTCTTCTAATTCATTGCTGGCTTTCATTGCACCTCCACCAGGAATTCTTGGCCATCGTTACACTTGCTCACAACACAAATACCACAGACACTGCACAACTTGGGGAAAATAGGCAGGTCTTAAAGGAGCCCAGCCACTATTGGAGACCGGCGTTTAACAGTGACGAGCACCTGTTAGACCCAGTGTATATTGGAGACCTATATTATTTAGAGACAGGCCACGATTGGAAGATTTATGGTACTTGTCATATTTACTCATCTAGACTCTGAGATCTGCAAGAATTATGGAACCAATTTCCTAAGGGGTTTACCGGTAGATGATTCTCAGCTATATCAATGTTCAAGACCAAACTTAACTACTTGCTCTTTTATAATGACGCCGAACTCTCACTGGCTCATTTAATATATTCCTTTAGGACTTTTTTTCCCCCACTGTACTGCCAAAGCCTTTGCATCTATGACACACATTAAATGTCTCTTGTTCCAAAGGTGCTATAACCAAAAAGCTTCAGTGAAGTTGAGATAGGTGGCTGGATGACTCCGTTCATTTCCCAGGGGGCGCGATGAGCTGAATCCAGTCTGGGTCCCTGGGCAAGACCCTTCACGTTACTGCCTAACTATGTAGCTACGGGGGCCCCAATCTGGGTCTCCCTGTGCCCCAGGCCAGATAAAATACAGGGTTGTGTCAGGAGGAGCATCCGGCTCTCTGCCAAATGAAGTGTGCGGATTGGTTAAAGCTGATTCGCTCTAGCGACCCCTGACAGGATACGCTGAAAGGTGAACAACAACTTTGTTGAAGTTGATGTTCAGAGACGAGTACCCACGGAAAAAGAGGGGTCCTCAGTTCAGATATTTCAAATGAAAAACTGTCAACTTAAGATCCAGGATGTTGCAGCAGCAATGTAAGTTTTACTCTAAGAACAATTACACTTTTCAAAATTGATCATTGTTGAAAGTTCAGGCAAGCAAAGAGGATCTCTGCACATCTCACATGGGGGTTTGCGATTTTGTTAACAGATTGAAGGTTTGCTGGAAATAAAAGTTGTCAAAAATGTGTTGCTGCACACTTATGGCAAATTACACATCAGTAACACACGCTCTTTGTCAAGCCGTAGCTCTTTGAGCATTTATACGATCAAAGTGAATCGGCTGATTCTGAAGTGGATAAAAGTGTAACATGCGTAAGCACTGCACTTTTGTAAAATGTTGTATTTTAAAACAAAGCTCCTTTTCTCCGCTTCAGAATTCGCTAAATTTACGTTAAATGTGTAAATGAAGAAGAGTTAAGGTTGTTAAAAGAATGTCAACATAGAGGTAAAGCTCAGGTGTTAAAAGGTTAAAGAAACATCAAACAAATGTAATTGGGTGTCATCAATTCAGACCTGTGACAGATTTTTGTCTATTTTCTGAGAATAATTGTCACTTGTCATTCTTGTTCTATCAAATCAGTTAATAAGCTAAGAATTGGCAACCAAAATAAATAAATGTGCTGTTGAACATGTCCCTTTGTGTCATTTATCCTTTTTCAATATTAAATGTCTCTAATTTTTGTGTGGGAAACCTTGCTGTGTTTAATGAATGGATCTATGTTGGGGTGACGACATGTATTTTGTTCTCTATATATTTTTGTCAACTTTAGTGCATTCCCAACTGATTCCTGCAGCTTTGTTGCGAGTTAAGACCTTTAAAAGTGAGGCACAAGTTCTCCGTGAACTCCCTCTTAAAAACTAAAGCTCATCTTTAACCCTCACTTTCCACCATCCACCCGACTGATCATTGCAGGCCCCCCTGAAACGCTCACGGCTGCTGTGAAGTGTGCCATGCTTATTCCAGTCCAAACGCTGTCGTAGTACAGAACACGCTCAAATGCGCATGAATCAGAACCTTGATTGCGCCAGTAAAACAAGCGACAGCTTCAATAAATTAAAAAATTAAAATGACTTTTAATCTTTTCTAACAGATCTGTATGAATATAAACCTTCACGATTCCTCTGAAATTCAAGAATGAAACCACACATGAAAAACAGGCTGAAGCCTTTCCTGCAGTCAATAATTTAAAGCTCCTTTTTCAGCAATAATCCTCCATAATTCGAGCTTTTTTTGAGAGGAGGAACAGACAGAAGGTGCAGTGCGGCTGCTTAAAATCATTTAAAGAGATGCTGCAGAGCCCGTGGCAGGGGCTGCTCGGGGAGTTACTGCTCCACTTACTTTACAAACTGAAAATCTCATTAAGTGTGACACTGAAGATTAGTTGAGAGGGACCAAAGTGGAAAGAGAATGAACTCACAAAGGGGATGTGAGGAGGCTTTAGCTTTGTTTGCTGTCATTAATTCAGCGGCGAAGCAGCTCGAAGGGAAGCTCCCCGTCAGTGATCAGAGGAGCTGCGGATCTGACAGGCAAACAGGTGCCCTGCTGCTTCTCTGGTCTTAATTTAGGTGAGCTGTGCAGTTGGGCCATCTGTTTGCAGCTTTGATTTATGTCACCTGGGGAAACGTCAGCTCCAAACTTCCCTGGAAAAACTCCCAACGCTGCTTTCCATGGTGACACAACTGAGCAGAGGAACTAACAACTGCTAACGCAACGACAAATATTAAACCTGATGTCCTTGGTTGCTCCTTTTAAAGAATAATCTGCTGTCATGAATGGGTGTAGGAAAACCCACATGCAGGAGAACAGAAGCTGGTGGACGGGATCTGAAATTAATTTACACAACAAGCTGAAAGAATAGTTCCTAAACTTGACAAAATGGAAACATGGGGCAGCAAAAAGCCAATGGAACAGAGAATCGGACATATTTTTAACACAACTCGGGACCCCGAGAGTGCAAAAGCCTCATTTTGAGTATTTGTCCAGATTACAGAGGTTTGAGGAACATGTAGTGAACCCTCCACGTGGAGGTGCTACAGACACAGTTGTAATGTGACATTACCACATGTTAGCTCCCAGTGGCAGTGGGAGGAGCGTGGCAAATTGCACTCAAGGTTGGTTACTCCACTGTGTAACTGGCCAGTCACTGCACACTGTGATGTCACCCATAGAAAAGGCCTTACTTCCAGCTCCTGCGAAATGACGCCAATTTAGTTGACATTTGGCCGCCGCCATGTTGGAGTCAGACAACAGTGACTCCAAAAAAAATTTTTTTTTTTTTAATCCGGCAACAATCTGTGTGACCTGTCTGTGTATCACTGTTGAGCTACTGACACACTAGGCATATGACTCACATTCAGGAATGTGCTAAATGCAGGTTCTTAGCATACCTGTAGTTGGAAAATTCTTTATGCAAAATGTCGAAGCAGTTCAAATTTTGCAAATTAAACAGGACGCCATCTATAAATCACCAAGTAGCTGTTCGGCCTGGTGTAATTGGCAACCTGCATTCAAAGGCCAGGCGTTTTGGACATTGAGGTCAAAAACAGTTTAAAAAAAAGTGCATAGTTACGTGTGAATGTGGGAGTTTTGAGCACGGAAGCCTGAAACGTGCACATACCCATGTTGACATAAAATTTTCATTGGACGTGGTCACTTGAAGGTGTGTTGCCGAGGGAGGTGTAAGCTTAGCTTCATAAAAGCACAAACACACTCCTATGTGCACATTTTCCAGCTTTATTGGAGCAGCATTGTAGCATGTGATGGGAAAGACTTCCAAAACCCCATGTGTCACCTGAAAATTCATCGTTACACAGAAGATTGTGACGTTTAGTGGATGCGGAATAATCAGCAAAACCAGCATGAAATGTACTTTGATTCAGATCGAAAAGAAAACCAGTAGAGCTGCACATCTGTATCACAGAGTCAAGGAAAACAGAAGAATCTGAATGTCAATACAAAATACTATTTGGGTCTTTTTTAATCTTCAATTTTTCTGTCTTCAAATGATTTTTCCACTACAATTTTAATATAATAAATATTTCTAGAGAAATAATGTTCATTTTATTTTTCACACTTTTTGCTTGAAGGGCTAGTTGGAAAACAAACTGTTTTTCTGTCCAAACATAAAAACACTGCAGCCTGTTAAATTATTGCAAAGTGAAAGACAAAAGAAAACAGGGAAAACTGTAGAAATATTTTTTATAGCAATTTGGTTTTTAACTACAAAACAAGCTTAATTCTGGGGTTTAATAACAATAAAAACAGAAATATGTAATTAAATACTAACAAAAGGGGGATGGAATTGAGCAGGGCTACATAAGGTCAATAACACATGGGTACTCTGACCAACCATAATTAAAAAAATAAATAAATAAAAAAGTGTGTGGAAGTGTACCTTCAAAGATAAAGATTCCTCCTCAACCCTGCACACACATACACACACACACACACACACACACACACACACACACACAATCTGGATGTGTGTGACTGCAAACACAAGGCTGAACCCCTCACACAGACCATCTGTCAGCCCAGCAGAATCAAACCGTCAATCAAACTATGCGCAAAAAAACTTAGAACTTACCTTCCCATATTTGTTTTTCTAATACAGCCGCACACATTGATGCACACATCCCCTATACATTAATTTTGGTAGAGAATCAAGCAAAATCTCTATGCAGTTTTCTTTGTTTGTCTAAGTGGGAAAGATTTGTGGTGTTTCATCATCTGTAATACTCATGGTGACAGTCAGGCTTCCAGATAACAGGGAAAAGATAGGGCACAATACAGCTCCTTGCCATCCACAACCTGAAGAGCCCCTGTTGTCTTTTTGAGTGCAAGGAGCCAAGGTGGCGAGGCTGTGATGGATGCGTTCGGTTCCAAACTCTGGCTGCAACATTTTGGATCAGCTGGAGATTTTCCCAGAGAACCAGCTAATAATCAGGAAGATGCTAGAACCCTGCCACTCATCAAGATAGATTCAGTCATGTGACAAAGATTCACTAAAACAAACTAGAATTCTTTAAACAAGTATAAACGAAATGTAGTTTTATTCAAGATATAGTAACTGTAATCCTTGTAATTAGTACTTTTATCCTAAGCTGTGCAAAAGAGGAAAAATGGCGTTTCATGTTTTGAAATCATGAACTCCAGAATGTGTTAAAGAACAAGCAGCTGAGACTGTTCTGCCCTCTAAGCCTCCTGCCCTTTAAAAGGCACAATTTCACTACTTCTGTACTTCAGAGCAGCTTCTGACAAAACTGCCCGAACAGAAAAAGCCTGCGTTTTTGATCTGAAGCCATTTGAAATCTGTGTGGCTCTTAGAGCAATAAAAAAAAGCCCCACATTCATATTTTTCACTTTTTGATAACAAACTTAGAGAAATGTTATTTATTTGCAGCAAACGTGGCTTAAATGTCAAACTCCACGTTTACTTTCATCTTTTGGATGACTTATGATTTTGCAAGCCCCCACCCACTCCAAGAATGCTCTGAACCTCTGATGTCAGAAAATCTCAGACTGGGATAAGGGGAGGAGTCAGTGCAGCACCAGCAGGGTTGGTTATTTCAGCTTTCAACTAGGAACATTATGTATGTGTTTTTGTTGTTCTGCTTTGATGGAGAAACACAGATTTTTTTTAAAAAATTTATCAAGATGATGAAGACTTGTGTTTGTCTATAAAGGGTGACAGTAATTTCCTGTTCCCAAAGAATATGTATGGCTGGCAACATTGGTTATGAGTTCAAATCCAAGGACAAGTCAAACCAAAGACTAAAAATGGGATCCAATGACTACCTGCTTGGAGGTATTGGGTTCCAAATTCGTGAGTCTGCAGAACTAGCTGGTTTCTGCTGTTTGATGCCTCAAATATTAAATTTGTTTTTCTAGTGATTTAACCTAGTTGATATGAAAACTACCTATAAAAATATTATCCAATGTAACAACCTGAACAAATTTGTGTGGAGGAAAATGTCAAAACTCTCAGGTTCATGCATCACTATGCAAGTTTCTACAACTGTTTTTGGGTTTTACATACAAAACACGCAGCCATTGAAATCTCATTGAAAGCTAAACTAGGTCAGACTATAACCAATCAGGGACTCCAATTTGGTAGTGACGAATGGATGGCATCCCTATTCGGAAATGCCAATTGTTTGAAAATTGATCCTGGAGGAGGAATTTATAATTGCATTTTGTGTCCCAATAAAATTCTATGACGACAAATCTAAGATTGAAAAAGAGCTGTGAAAGGAAAAGCTTAGATCAAGATTCATGAGATTTGCACCGCTTCATCCCCGCTTTAGAGCAGGGATAGGCAACTCCTGGCCTGGTGAACGTTCCCTACACAACACCAACTGTTATATTACACACATACACACATAATACACACTAATGTACTACATGTACATACTTGTTTGGTCAGTACTCCTAAATGTTTTAGTGCATTGTGGGATTTCGGTGTATGCATTTATTTTGGTGAAGAACTTTGGGACCTTGAGGATGTTGTGAACTGCTGTGACTAAATTAATTCATTCATTCATCTGGAGAACATCTGCATGGATTGTGCCCCTAAAGCAGGAAAGTCCCCTTTATCAAAACAAGCAGTGATGTGTTCTATACTACGGGTTTATTTGCGCAGCAGTGTTGTGTTTCATAGTGAGACGCCACACATGACCATGACCCTCATATTCGCCTTTTGCAAGAATTCTATGGAATTATTCTATAAAAAAAAAAAAAATGTCTGACATTGTTTGAAAAAATACAAATGTTCACTGGTGGTTGATTGCGGTGTGTGGAGCATGATGGGAGCAGACAGGCTGATTCCTTCTCTGCCTGTTCAGGTTGTAAAACAATGCAGGTCACGAGGCAAAACTTGTGCTTTGATTTATGGAGTGAGCGTGCAGCCGCAGGCCCGAACCCAGAGTCATCAATAACACCTGTTTGTTCAGCGCAAAGCGACAAGTTAATTACAGGGAGAAATTAGGAACTTTGCTGATTCTTTTCATGAGAACTTTATGTGAACATGCATGCGATTTCAGTCCCATTTTCATTCCGAACCTTGTGTAGTCTCTTAGCTGCTTCTGTGATGGTAGAGATTAAGATGTAGATAAAATTGTCTCCCACATAATCTGTTTCAAATTCCGATGAATTAGAATCTTTTTTTTAAATTATTCGTTCCATGAAAAATACATCCATGCATCCATCGTCTCTTTTAACACTCTTCACAACTTCTTTGAAGCTGCTGCTCCCAGCTGCAGAGGTGAGGCGGAGAGCCCATCTGTCTAACAAAGGGAGAGTTCCAAGTTTACAGCAGGGAGACATCTCCGGAGAACCTCTGCAAACTCAAATGCAAGCCATAATTCCGGCTGCTCTACATCTGGAACGTGCAGATGTGAAAGAACTGGAGCTTTTAGTGTTAATAACATAAACTCACCTAGTAGACCAGAGCTGGTGAAACCATGGCCTGGGGGGCCATATGTAGCCTGTTAAACTATTTAATCTGACCTGCAGAACTGGAATAAATTATATTGATAATCCTTATTGATGCATTATTTTCCCTGTGTCTCTCCAAAGATGGTGCACTGCAAATACATTGACCTTTGTTTAGGTGCAAAAAGTCCATGTGGTGTTTGAATGTTTGTGGTTTTTCTGACGTCCATGTGTGTTTTCTGAGTTGGACAGTCATTTTTCCGACCACTCTGACTCGGCATGAATGCAGCTTTTCAATAAGTTTGCATTTGTTGCTGAGGGACATCAACCCACCAGTGCAATGGGCTCTAAAATTAGAACAAAAGTGAAAGTTTAAAAATAAATGAAATATATGTATTTTCAATCAAAATTAAAGCATGTTTTCATCCAGATTCCATGTTATTTTAATCTCTTATAAGGGTGGATTACCAAAACACGGCACGTGTCTGGTCTGGCCTTTCTGTCAAATTTTAGAACCCTTTGTGGTCCATTGGTCAAAAAGTTTGCCCAGCCCTGTATTAGACAGATGTATGCAGCTACAGCAGTCCAGAGTGTTTGCTGCAGGCAGTGTGTGTGTATACGTGTGAATTCTGTGTTTAAGGTGTGTGTGTGTGTGTGTGTGTGAATGTGCTGTCCACTGAAGTGAAACTAAAAGCACAAACACCAATAAGAAACAATGACTTAGAGACTCTGGGGGCATGATTTAGTAAAATACCCAATAAAAAGAACTGAATTACTTGCAGATGCAAATAGATTTAGGTTATGCAAATAATCAGCTAAATAGGATTTAACAACTGATAACAGATGCAATTAGCAGTATTATTTTTTTTAAAAAGCTGCGTAGAGTGAATGTGAAGTTGCCAGTTTATCGGAAGGACATTTATGATGACTTGCTGTTGAAAAAAAAAAAAACTTTTGCAGTTAAAGAGGGTCTGACATTCATTACCCACAAGGGGCACGCTGTTTTCTATGACATGATTGCTAAGGTGAGATAATCAGACCGTCGCACCTCACTCTGGTGAGTGCATCTGTGCCGATGACGGTCGATGATGCCCCAGAGAGAGGGTTCGAAGATGGGGTACCGGTGACCAGCAGGTCTCTAGAGAGCAGCAGAGGAGGAAGAGTGCAAGAGCAACCGAGGAGAGGAGCCAACTGTGCACTCAAACACCACAGCTAAAAATGTGACAAGAAAGACAAAACTGAAAAATTTAAATGATGCCATCTGTAATTACCTCACACTCCAAGCTAAAGCTTCAAGATTGCACAACTGGAAATATTCCTTAGTAAAATTTGCTTCTTGCATTCTAAAATGTATTTATGCAAGATGAAAGAAATTGTGCTTTTTTCATCACGTTTGTGTTTGTCGACACCTTCTCTTCGAAGCGATGCCTGCAGCCGTTTTGTGCGGAAAGTTGTGCCAATTTGCTCCTGCCTTTCACACATGCCAAATATAGAAACAAAGCAGCGCCCGGGATCCTGCTTTACGTTTGATAAATCACATTGTTTGTGCTACGTTTATCCATTTCATCTAATTTTACAGATACAAGTCAAATCAATTGTTCCCGCTTTCTGCCATTTTGGCCTTTATGGCAAATTCATCAAAGACAAAACACACTAAAAAAAAAAAAACACTAAAGAGATTGCACGCACCAATTTGCTCATTTAACAGATGCAATCCTCAAACCTTGAGGAAATCTGGCCCTGAGTGTGCAGATGTGAGGCAGACCACCGATGAGGAAGAGAGGGGCATGGATTGGGGGGACTGTAGTTCTAAACACAAAAACATGGAGACAAAGATTAGACAGAACAAACACTTTGATTAGGAACAATGTCACTCTTGAAAAAAACTTTTTCTGAAATGGTTATGATTTTACAGTTCTGTTGGCCTTTTGTGCATGCTTAACATTTCTTACAGTTCCTCGCTTGATTCTGTCTTAAATATGCAGGTCCACACTTCTGAACCTTTGCTGTCCGGCTCTCTTATGCCTGTCTTAAGGGTCTTGGGTAACGTCTGGACCTTCTTTACGGACACTTTATTCTTAGCTGACTGTAGGACAATAAAACTTCAATCAAACCACATGAACAAACCAGTTCTGTCTAAAGCTACATACACACCAGGGTGTGTTGCACATTCTTAAACACGCGTCAAATACGTTTAGCCCTTGGTGTTTACACTGGACAAGCAGGGAGAGGCTTCTTCTTTTTCTACTGTTTACCAGCGTATGTCCGGTACCTACAGTTGGAAGAGGCTCTGTGCAAGATATCAAAGCAGGGTAAACCTTGCTATTCGGGGAAAAAAACAATGGCGGTTGTGGATTACCATCTTGGTTAGTTTTTATTTAAAAAACAAATGCAGATGTCATCAGGCCTGTCATCATGTTTGTCACAAGATAAACTAAATTGATACATCACTACCATATCTGAGTCCCTGATTGGCCAAGGTTCGACCTGGTTTAACTGGCAATTCTTATTCATTGGCTGCCCGTTTTGTACATAGAACCCGAAAACATAGAAACTTGCGTAGCTACGCGTGAACATGAGACTTTTTAACTTAGAAGCTGTTCACGTAGACTTTTCAACAGATGTGGCTGCTGGAATGCACCTTTCTGAGGGTGGGCTGAACGTTGCTTCAGGGGCATCAGGTTTCCTCTCGGGGCAGACCAGGGCTCAGCTGCCTTCACAAAACTGAATAAGTCCAGATGGCAGAACGTGAAGAGATCTGGACATCGATCTGGGTAAATCTACATTTTTTCAGACTTAAAGAACAAACATTTGCAGCTCCAAAACTGAAACCCTCACCGTTTACATACCCGCCAGATGCTTCTGTCAGCATCACAGTCAAAGGTCATGCATCCTCCCAGCCTTGGCATATGGACAGCAGATAGAAGGCTCTTCAACAAGCAAATGAAGAAGATCTGCAGGGATGTTTCCTTCTGTGATTCTCAGGATGTAAACGCTTAAAAAAAGTCAGAGAGTGTTTTATATTAATACTCTAAATGAAACTAACTTAAAAAATAAACCCAAAACTTGCAACAAAAATGATAAATTTGACTGATAATTTATACAGAATTTTTAAAAATGGCTGTTACAAAATACAAATTATTTATAGAGTTTATTTAGCAGAATGGTTCCAGTCACATATTTAACATTATGGGATGAGAACATAGAAGATTTGAATGGAAAAAAAAAAAAAGTTTGGTGATCAAAGCAAATCCAAGCTTAATCCAGATAAAGATGTGAAACTTTCTGCTGAAAGACCCCAAAAAACATGCTGAATTTTGATGACGTCATCATGATGCCAGTGTGTGAATCCAAATTTTTCTCACTTTAGAAAACATCACAGAAGAAACCCATTTTCTCCACACGATAAAGACCCACCTGTCCTCACAATCCATTAGAAACCAGGCATAGCGCACGCTGCCCACATCTGCAACGGAAGCTACATTTAAGAATTTGGATGAACTTAAATAATGAGGCATTGTCTTGTTCTCTCTTGGCCTTCCATTGATTTGATCCTCTATAAAGATTTCTGATCAGAGCCTGTTTCATGTCATACATGAAAGTGAGAGTCTGCAGACAAACTTCACTGGACAAATGATATAACACATATGATAGACTAAAGGTGCAATATCTACAAAGAAAATTTCTAACTTGGTTTGAAATAACCCTCAGATCACAGCAGGAGTGAGCATCAATGTCCTGGGTCCGGAAGTGAGACAGATCAGATTAAAGCTCTGCGGTTTCTAAAGTATGTTTGACATGGCAGCTGACTTTGAGCTGAGAGATACCTGCTTTTTTTCCCAGTATCGATCCTAGGAGAACTGCAGAACATAAAAACCGCACACAGATAGATTTGCTGTCACATATTACAATGGAAATCAGGCGATTAATGTCAGGAACCTCCACCACAGCTTGCCTGTCCGCTGCAGCATTAATGTTTGGGGTAATCAATATCCAGTTTAAGAAGCCTTCTTACCTCCTGCAGTCTTTATCTCAGCAGCAGCTTTTCCTGTTTTAACTTCCTTAGAATACTTTATTTTAGGTGTTCTATAAATAAAGAAAAGTGCCTCAAATCAGGCCTAAGAAGATCCAACTTCAAGAACTTCTTACATCTCAACCAAAGGAATTAGATAAAAACGTGGAAATGAAAAAACTGTTGTTTGTTTGTCCTGATGAGACATTGCACTCAATCTAATACTCAATCAGATTTGAAGAGGTTTTGAGATTCAAAAAGTATGCAGACAAATCTTCTCTGAGAAACGAATGTGGGTGACGGTGTCAGCAAACACAAATGTAATGTTTGCTAATTTAATCAAAGTAACAGGGAAAGCAGAACCTTGTTTGGGGCTGCATGGTTGTGTGGGTAATGTATTGTTACTGAGCGGTTTTTCCAAGATTGCTTTTTATTTGTAATTGTGTAATAAAATCCTTGTGTTTTTTTATGAGTTTTTTATACAGCTTTTTCACCCCCCTGGCAGGTTTGTTCTTGAAAACTCTATATGGTCTCCCTTGTTGCTGTGTGGTCCTCGATCCATATCACGACAGAGTAGGAAAAAAAAAGGCCTTTACTCTCAGTTTTTTAAATTGTTCTTCTGAACTATTAGGTTTGTCTGTTAATGACATCACATCTGAGTCAAGAGCATAACAACGGGAATCAAATAAGTTAAAATGATTTCTTCATTTGGTGCGAGGGCTTTTATGCTTTGTTCATACCGGACATATGACGCATTTTCTTCAATGTGCATTGTTCAACGTGAGTGTAGCCCATAGTGTTGACATTACGGAGCGGCTTCTTCTTCTTGTTCTTTTGCTACTGTTTACTAGCGCACGTCTGCCACCTTCATTTGGAAGAGGCTTGGTGAGAAATGTCAAAGCGGTGACAATCTCACAAATCTTGCTCCAGACTTTCTTTCACAGCTCAATTATGACAAATTAAAGACTTGGGCTGAATCTGAATTTTTCCCTACCCGTACTGCTTCTCTCTACCCCTACATTTTTCCCTCCAAACGGAGAGTTGTGGAAAAATTGTGTCTTCAAATTTGGATGAGATTCCCACTCGATGACGTCATCAATAGTCGGAGGGATACAGAACTCCAAGTCCCTTTGCGCCACCCTTTAAAAAAAAACAGTTTCGGACACCCCTATCCCTTCAAATGCCCCTACAGTTGAAGGGATAGGGAGAAGCCGGAGGGGTAGAGTACGAACTCTGATTCGGCCTTGGTGTCATAGAATTCCGCCTGGGCACAAACCGCAATTATTAATTTCTCCTCCATGATCAATATACAAACAGTTGGTACTTCTGCGATTTAAAAGGAACGCCATTCACACATCCATCACAACCTAATTTGAGTTCTTGACTGGTCAAAGTTTTGTTCTAGTTTTACTTTTAACTTGTGTGTTTTCTTCGTGGAGCCTGGAAAGACGGTCATAGAAATTGACGTAGCAACATGTGACCACAAGAAGTTTTGAACGCGAAAACCTGAAACGCGTGTTTCTGCGCGTTTACATAGACTTTTTATTGGAAGTAGTGAGAGCTTGTAAGTGAGAGCTTGGACGGAACATGGAACTGAGACAATTTGATTTCCAAATGGACCACTCATATTGTTTGATACACTTTGCAAAACTGGTAGACTTATGTGTTTCGCTTTCTTCTCCAGGTCACGGGTACCCAAGCCTCAAAGTCGGACATCGTAAAGTCAGGAAGCCCCAAAGCTACGCTAAAGCATATATGGCCAGGAAGTGGTAAGGAGATGTCCATCAGCAGGCTGCTGTCACAGACTTTACAAGGCAAAGAGAACAGCACAGCCTTGGACCTTCGCTATGACACTCCGGAGCCCTATACTGAGCAGGACCTGTGGGACTGGCTGAGGAACTCCACAGATCTGCAGGACTCACGGCCACGAACGAAACGACGGCCCATGGTTAAGACAGGAAAGTTCAAGAAGATGTTTGGCTGGGGGGATTTCCACTCCAACATAAAAACAGTCAAACTTAATCTTCTGATCACTGGTAAAATTGTGGATCATGGCAACGGCACCTTCAGCGTCTACTTCCGCCACAACTCCACAGGCCACGGCAATGTATCCGTTAGTTTGGTTCCACCCACAAAGATAGTTGAGTTTGATGTGGCGGCACAGCAGTCGGTCATAGATGCCAAGGACTCGAAGTCCTTCAACTGTCGCATAGAGTATGAGAAGGTGGAAAAGGGTGCGAAGAACACACTCTGCAACTTCGACCCATCCAAGACCTGCTACCAGGAGCAAACTCAGAGCCACGTGTCCTGGCTATGTTCCAAGCCTTTCAAGGTTATCTGTATCTTCATTTCCTTCTACAGCACCGACTACAAGCTGGTGCAGAAAGTGTGTCCAGACTACAACTACCACAGTGACACTCCGTACTTCCCCTCAGGCTGACGTTTCCAAATACCCCACAGTATGTGCGTACATCAAAGACTGGGGCTTCTATCCATCCCAGGGAAGCGTGTGCAACAGCTGTACCAACACATTCATCCATTCTTTTTCCCCTGCTCTGTGTTCAGAGTTCTGTAGAAAGAGCCCTTACTTTTTACTGTTACCAAGCATAGAAAATAGCATTGTGTGATGCCTACAACTAATCTAAAACAATTAACTGGAACTATGATTGTTATCTTATTGACTTTGGTCCATATCACAATTGTCCCTGTCTTAGCAATGCTTAGATCGCAAGAGTTGCATAGTCCAGTTCGGTTTAAATTTGTGACTTCTGTCCCTGTTTTTTTTCTTTACAGCTGCAAATCCCACCTGAAGCACCAGATACTGTAATATTTCTTTCTTTCTGTCTGTTTTTCGAAGCTCCACTTTTCTGACCAAACCCTGAATGGACAGACCCTTGATCTCCTGTGATCTTTAAGTTCTGCAGTTTCTCCTGAAGACAAAACTAAACCATGATTGATTTGATCTAAATCTAGTAACAGTTGACAATGCTGATTCACCTGTGTGCTTTTGGAAATGAGCTGGTCCAACCAGCACAGTGTGGATCGAAGAGGCTAAACCCCGCCTGTGTCCTTGGGGGTGTGCACTGCCCCTTTGTCACTCCCCAGCTGTCACAAGTGTTTTCCTCATAAAGCCATGTTTTGAGTCTGATGGGTGAGTTGTTCAAAGCTGACTGAACTTCTGACTATTCAGCTGTCAGTGGGGAGGGGGGGTTCTTACCTAACACTAAATGTGATGTAAAGAATTCTACATCTAGGAGCCTAATTTGTATGACTGGTTTGTATATGTACATAGTTTATCCGGATGAAGCTGCTTCTGTACATGTCCCATATAAGCTGTGCCCCCACACCCTCCGCCACGCTTTTGTTCTCCCCCATTTATGCTCGTTCTTGATTTCCTTAAAGAAAGGAAAACAACGTCGCTGCCCTAGATGTGAAGTTTGTGAAAACTGAAAACCTGTACAGAAGTTTTAAAGATGACGAAACATATGAAAACTATTCTATGAAAATGTCTTTTTTGGTCAAAAGGGAAGATTAGAGATACTAATAAATTAAATCAGTAAATTGTATCAACCCACACCCTATGTGTGTTGATGTGTTCCTTCAATGAGTGTTGCTAAAATTTTCTCTTTCAACATGTGTGCTTACTGTGATTTTATTGTGAGGACTAAACAGTTGGGAGGGCGGAGGGGCTTGTTTAATAAATGCATTGCAGAACAAACAATTTACTTAACAAACACCACTGCCTGCCACATGTCTCACCTAACAAACTTGTAACACCTAACAAACTGCAAGACCTGTAAAAAAAAAGATTTTTCAAGAAAGAAAATAACGTCTGAATCCAGGTATAGTTGTTTCTTGTGTGGTTCAGATGAGTCTGTGTGTTTACTAATGTTTAAAGACCCACTCCAATCATCTCTTAAAATTTTGTAAAAGGGTTATCGGTGATCTTTTGATTATGATTATGCAGTTTTTAGCTAAAACAACAAAAAAAAGAGTTTTTTTAAAGGACATAGTTTCTGCAGAGTGGCAGGAGTTCATTAGAAATTTCATTCCAAGTTCTGAGTGGGAATGTTGGCGTGGAAAAAGCCTTTCCATCATCTCTTTGTTTACATGCTCTCCTGCTATTTGACAGCCCCTCACAACTCCAATCTAACATTAGCGGTTGCAACAAAAATGGCGAGCAATATTGGTGCTTAGCAGCCGTACAGTTTTGAGCCAGATGCCAGCTCAGTTGAGGAAAAGGAAGACATCTTCATGGATCTATTTGTCTGTAAGTGGGTGCATCGAAATGGAGCGGAGCAGGAAGCCAGTTGTGGTTTGTACGTAGAAACTACAAGCTTTTCATGAGTAAAATAGTAAAGAACATGTTTAAAACACCAAAAACATTATTTTCGTTGTAGTGGGTCTTTAAGGTTTTTTTCATACCAGGACAATTTTTTGCTAATTGAATAAAATCTTTTTTTTTTTTTTGTTTCTGTGAGATGTGACTTGGAGCTGAAGAACAGGCCGATTCTTACACTCAAGCTCAAAACAACTCATAAAAAATAAATAAATACATAGATGGAATGCCTCTCTACAATGTGCCATATATTGTGCCATATATATGTGCCATATATATGGTCCTGAAGCCAAGAGAGAGAAACAGTTTCTGAAACTTAAAGAACTTTCATTCAATTTTTCTGAAACAGTCAGAAACCTGGGCGTTATTTTTGACTCCAAGCTAACATTTATCCCTCATATCAAGCAGGTGATTAAAACTGGTTTTTATCATCTTAGAAATTTGGCTAGGGTCCGCCCAATTCTCTCTCTTGCTAATATGGAGACGCTGATGCATGCTTTTATAATTAGTAGAGTTGATTATTGTAACGCCCTTCTAGCAGGTCTTCCAAAAAATAGCATTAAGAACCTTCAGCTTCTCCAAAATTCTGCTGCAAGAGTTCTCACCAAGACCAGAAGGCGAGCTCACATCACCCCGATTTTAAAATCCCTGCATTGGCTCCCCATCTGCTTCAGGATTGATTTGAAGATACTTTTAATGGTTTTTAAATGTCTGAACGGTCTTGCGCCTTCTTATTTATCTGATCTTTTAGTTAAATATGAACCCTCGCGGACCCTGAGATCCTCTGGCACTGGTCTACTAATCATTCCAACAGTGAAAACCAAAAATTATGGAGAGGCATCTTTTCAATACTATGGCCCCCGTCTATGGAACAGTCTGCTGGAGGACCTGAGGACCGCAGAGAACATAGAGGTTTTTAAGAATCTTTTTAAATTAGCTTTTAGTTAGTTTTTATCTTGTTAATTTATCCTGTTTTTATTATTTTTATCATGTTTTATGATTTTACGTCGGATTATTTATAGCTTATTTGAATATTTTTTATTCTCATGTTTTATTGCTTGTTGCTTTTATCAAATGTTTCATTTTAATTTTAGATTTATATTTTATTATTTTTAAATCCAGTGCCTCCTCGGCTGGGTCCTCTCCCTCTGGGTCAGCTACGGTTCAGCTGTTGCAGCTCTAGATGGGGACCTGCCTCGGTACCTTGCTGTGGTGGGGCTGGGTCCTCGCCTGTGATGCTGCATTACACTGACTATGTGGTTGTCCACGGAGGAATAGGACCCAACTATAATGGGTCCACCAACCAACTTTCTCCTTGCTCAGCCTGTAAGAATGCATTAAGAATGAACAACACAAAATGTAGACAGAAAAAAAGTCTTTTAGTGGTTAAAGTCTGGAACATACCAAGCTTTGGGTCAAAGATATTCCTCTTTATTGAGACATTTAACTAAAAAACAGCAAAAGTAAGGATTTGAAGGCTTTAGCTTGACAGAATCTGAGACGTGTTTGTATTTTCCTCCCAGAGAGTAATTCCAAGTTTACAGGACGCAAAGATTCATTGCTTCCCTTTAAATTCCCTGTAGCTTTAGCCTTGGTCTCATTTACCTGTACAGGGGTTCGTGTTCTGTGGGCTTCTGGGCCCGTGGAAGGTTCTAAAGAGAAGCAGCTGCATCTTAAAAGAGGTGCACAAGCGTGTCTCGCAGTTGCCATAAGGCTTGTGCAACCACCTCAAGGGATGCCATGAAAATGGAATGTACAATTGTTCTGCAAGTGGTAAGTGCTTTGCGAAGTATCTGAAAGTTATTGTCAGTTGCAAGCACATATGACAAACGGTTGATGCTGTCAAAATGTACACTTATGGCACACCCTACTCATTAGGAAGGTACAAAACTGGCTCCTTACAGCTCACACGCAAATGCTGCATCCCAAACTACACTTTGATTGTCTAATTTCCTCATCTCAAACGTCAGGCAGAGAACCCAAAGATCGTGCACTTATCACACAAACAGCCCCCCTTACTCCTTGTTCTGGATTTTGGAGGGGTAGAAAACAATTCCATCCGATGTGCCTGCATCTAAACCTAGTTCCCCCTTACTTATCTTAGTGTGTTTTATAAATGTTAGCTACGACCTGTCACTCGCGACATGTCCATAGAAAATGGCCATGCTCACTTTATACGAGCTCACCAAGTGCTATCACCTGCATGCCTTGTATAGATTTGCCCAATTTTTGTCCGCAGACAGCTGGTATCGACCCATAAAACCAAATGTGATTCAGGGCTTAAACATAACAAACACTTTCCCAGTTTGACAGGGATGATCCAGGCATTTTTAGGGGAAATCAAACAGTTTTTCACCAACATGATCTATTCAAACTGGAAGAACATTTTCTTGAAGGCAAATTGACCAAATGCATTTTTGTGCCCAATTTCTTCAACAAAATAAATGTCCACCTTCTCCTGTGAAGGATATGTGCAGAGGACAAACAGCGTGTGTGTAAACAGTCTGTGGTAAGGCAGCTTTACCTCCACAGCAGAAAGAACACATAAGCTCTCTGCCTGATTGTAATTACTTCTTGGAGCATCCTCTGATCTGCACCATGTGTGACCAAACATATCCTAATAATCGTCTGCCAGAAGGCTGGAGCGGTGCCTGCATAGCAAGCCCCCATGAGATGTGGAGATTGGAATGGGGAGAGTGACGGCGTCTGTTCTGGCACACATTGACACCTGCCATCGAGTCCTGCAAGTATTCAGAGGGAAGCAGCAGTTGGCTTCAAAAAGATTAGAGCCTCTGAGGAGAGGAAAACTGCTGCCTTTCACAGGATCACAACTTATCAGTTATTAATAAGAATGCCAGGTTGTGTTGTGATCGTCGGTCTCCAGGGTCCTTTTAGACATGAATGTCTGCACCAAGAGGAGGTTAAATACATCAGACTGTGGCTGCTGCTCTGTTTGTGGAACAGACAGGGCTCTATTTCTTAACTCCAGCACATTCAACAAATGATTTGTGTTTAAGAAGCACACCTTTTATTCAACTGGACACTGAGACAAGCTAAGGAATTAAAAACATGTGTTGCTTTGATCATTGTGAGACATGAAATAGAAATAGACAAAAGTCTTCATGGGTTTCACATTGTTTTCAATCTAACTTAATTCCTACACAGGTTCTTATTGGATGTCCTGCTTAAGAATGGAATGATAAGAAAAGAAATGATCACACCAAAGTAATAGTTGATCATCCAGAATTGGATCATCTTGTCACCTTTCTCCATCCATCCATTTTCCTAACCTGCTTATCGTATTTTTTGAAGTATAAGTCGCTTTATTTATTTATTTATTTTTGCATAATTGAGTCAGGGGGATGACTTATACTCAAAATGATTTTTGAAAAGTAATTATTGGTTCATTTTTTTCTTATTTCCCCACCAACAACCTGTTGCCTTTTAGGGGTTGTTTTCCGCTAACAACCCCTAGAGGGAACTATAGGCGTGTGTATCAGTATTTGCTACTTACACCAATGCAGAAGAAGAAGCACCAAACATGGAAGAGAATCTAATCATTCTCCTCCTGAACTTTATGATATTTTTCTTATTTGCACAGACTTTATTATTCTTGTTTTCATTTTTCCTTTCCTCGGACCAATGAGGGACAGAAAGTCGTCAAATTGGGTTACAGAGACAGAAGTACAGCTGAAAGCGCCAGCATTCAGACGCAGCTCCTGCAGGGAGGGTAAAGCCACAAAAAAAAAAACAACAGGAAGATCTGTTTTATAATTGTATGTGATAATCTTTGTTTTGCTTCTAGATTTTAGGTTTGAAAGATCCTTTTATCCTTATGTGTTACCTCAGTGTGCTTTTTAAATAAAGTTTCATTTGAAGTTTGATTGGATAATAGCTAGAAACCATCAGCTCAATATTAAAGTGAAAAAGTTAATGGTTTTGTTTCCACTTTGGTTCACATTTTATTGCAAAAACTTGACTGTACGAGAAAAAAAAATGTGATGAGCAGCCTGACGTCTGCCCAAACATGACAAAGCTTTTCCCTGAAGAAGACGTATCTGTAAAATCAGAGCATCAGAACAGAGGCTTTGGTGTCCTGCCCACATTAAGCCATTTGTACCAGTCCCATCCTGACCTAATCTTCACTTCCCCTCAACAGGATTTCTGCTTTAATCAAAAGTGGAATGGAAAAAGGACCCTGTGTGCCTCTGGGATATTTTTCCATTAACCATTTTGACACATGACTGACTTTAGGGGATTATTGGTTTTTGAAGAACTATTAACAGCTGTACATTTGCATTTTAATACAGTTCTACTCAACTTACTAATGCAATTTTCTTTTCAGCTTTGTTGCCGCCTTTTTCCTGCAGCAATTCTAAACTAACTGTAAGGAGCCCTCCAGCGTTTAATCACTTTAATTGCCATGAAATATTAGTTTTCATTAATCAGCTCTAAAACACTACAATTGGGCCCTGATCATCATTGCTCATCTCCAAAATGTTGCTTGACATTTTGCATCAGGGTCCGGGAAATGTCAGCCAAGACGAGGAAGACGAATAATAATTGTTCAAATCAGCGAAAATGAGATGTTTTCATGTTTACAAGACTCTTGTGTTATTTCCGCTCCTTCATTAGATTTGAACGCATTGTGGACTGGAATGTCGGCAAACCTCATCGAGGAAATGTACTCTAAACTTCAAATCTGCTTACAAAATAACCAAGCATTTTAATTACAGTGTTAATATTACGGCTGTGCGTCTAATTTGTGTTTTCCATCCATGGCTGGCCTTACTAAATGGTGGGTGCAGCATTCCTTGATAGAGGTCCCTGTATGTCTTTGCAGGACATTTAGCCTAAATGATGATATAAAAAAAAACAACTCAAGAATGTTTAAAAAAAAAAAAAAAAGACTTTTTTTTTTTTGCTTTGATTGAAGTTTTCAGCATGTAGATCTGAGAACAAGCAGATCTGAGCTTTTGCAAACATTTTAAGTTTATTGTAAAGCTAATAGTGCTCACTTTGACTGCCAAGCCTCCTCCATGTATTAATTTCCCTAATTGCTAAAACACTAACAAACCAGCCCATCAATTGATTTAACTCCTTTCTCTCTGGTTTTAACCTAAAACCAAAGTTGCAGTTGCAAAGTTGCAGTTTACACAATTTGTAAAACTCATTTTACTCTTTGCAACACATTGTCACTTTAAAAACACAGCTGGTGTTCACAACCCACGAAATGCCAAAAGTTAACACAGAAGCAAAACTCAAACTCTGCTGCAACACAACAATCACCGTTAACACACAACTAATCAACTGCAGCGCATATGAAGGTAGTTCTGGAACAACTTTTCAAAGATGGATAACAGAACAAACCTGGATCTGGACATAGATTTCTAATTAGATACAGGCCACAGTTTTTGACCATGCATTGGTTTAAGGAATGCCCATGAGAGAGGCAGGTCGTAGGGTCAGCCCTCAACTCAGCCCGTTTACTGTAGCATCAAACATTTGGACATTCAGAAAAAAAACGTCACAGAAGATACCGTTTCTGTCATTGTCTGGGACATTGTCAATTTTCACACAAGTCTGCTCCTCAGATGCTAGTTCAACACAAATACCCAGTTTGTGTTAGTTTCCTTCCACCTTATTCTCCATTTCTTAACCCAATTGAAGAATCTTTGTCTGCTTAGTGTTGGAAGGTGTGCAGTAGACAACAACACACTTGGAAAACCTGTTGCAGGCCATGGACATGACTTGTGACGACATTTCCATTGAGTCCTGTAAAGGCTGGATGAGGCACACGATCTTTTTTTCCCCATTGTTTGGTTTTGGTGGATAAAGTCCTCTTTTTTTGACAAGGCGCAGAGACAAGACGGTGAAATGCAATAAATGGGAATCTGGATTTACACTAAAAATAAAAGTCCAGATTACAATTGAACTGTCAATTATTTGGTGGATTTTTACTAAATCCTTTATAGACCACTTTGTGTACTGTGTCAAGTGTTTTGCTGTATAGTATATTGCGTTATATGTTTGATAGTTTTCACAACAGAGTCTCCATATCACCACAAAGTGAACTCTTGACTCAAGAGTGAAGTATTTTCTATGTTTAGCCCATTTGTTGAAAATCGTGTTTGGTGAAATTATTCTAATGTTTAGAAATTGGGAAAAACTGCAATCACTTCTGAAGACAAAAATGTTTGTGCAATTATAAATGTGTGTTGATAGTCTGTTCACTTCTGTCCAGGGTTGTTCCTATATTTATCTTAAGGCATGTGACAGCCTATGTTCAACCTTTGATCTTCACCTGCAGAAAATGGGACATAGAAAGTAGACAGGTGGATAATCCAAATGTACAGCTGTTTCCAGATCCTTCTTCAACACACCCTGCTTTTGTATCGTCTGACTGACTAAACGCACCTGACCCAGGTTATCAGCAGTGGCAAGACATTCACATCTGCCCTCGAGGCCTGGAATGATACCTTCACCCCTGCTCTGCAGACATCTGCTTTAGCAAATCTCAAACATTAGTAAACTCAAAATCCTGTTAGACCTTCAGCACATGGTGGAGTTCACAGCGATGCAATGATTTCCCAAAGGAGTCTGGAGAACCTTCAAAGCAGCAATAAGGGCATCTGGTTTTCTGTTTGTTCCAGTCAATCAAAGTTCCTTTAAAAATACAGAAAATAATTTAATTAGAACAAATTATCAAAAAACCTTTGATAATGTGAATTAACTACAAGTTTTTTTTTAATCATTTAGTAATAATTACTTGCCAAATCCCTCACCCTCCTTCAAATAACTTCAGGGCATCTTTTTTACTTTTACGTTTTATTCGTCTCTTTCTCTTACTTTTCATTGCCTTCATTTTAGAAACGTTTGGAAACTTTTCCAAATTGACTAATTTTCTGCTTGGTTAATGTGAAACCATTTGTGAGATGTAATCTTATTTTATTTTAATGTATTTTAAAAAGATATGACATCTGAACTTATGATAGAGTGCTGGTCATGGCCATTTAGAAAGTAAAGAGCAGTGAAGCATACAACTTTTTATGGTTGGAAGCTTTCCATTGAATGGGAAAGAGCTAAACTGATTATTTTTTATTCCTCTGTTTTCTGCAGGCAGAGAATGCTTTTAGTTGTCTTTTTCAACATTCTAATCATCGCTCTTCCAGACTCAGCCAAGCCTGAAGGACTAAGAAACACGTTTGTGAAAAGAGGTCCGGTTACCAGGCAGAATACCACCTGGATGATGCTATTGCCTCTAAATTCCCAACATTTTATGTGTACAATTTCAGTTTAAAGACAAATAGACTATAATCTTCATAATAATTATCAGAAGCAGGTAAAGAGTTCAAAATGGAACTTAAGTGAGAGTAGCTATATTACTTTCATCAGGCATAAGTGAAAGGTAGTCATCCAAATAATTACTGGAGGAAAAGTGAAAAAGTATTTGATGGAAACATTCAGTAACAGTTTGGTTTAGAGTCAAACTCACTAAATCAGACAAACAAAAAACAAAAAAGTTTAAAGAA
The DNA here is from genome assembly GCA_036245035.1 of Adrianichthys oophorus. NCBI lineage: Eukaryota > Metazoa > Chordata > Actinopteri > Beloniformes > Adrianichthyidae > Adrianichthys > Adrianichthys oophorus. The sequence goes on from BSAI01000106.1 coordinate 8,968,531, forward strand.
TGTGAAAAATACAGTATTTCCATACAATGAAGAAAAAAGCTGAATAAAAAGGAACATTACTTTCCCTTATGAGTAGAAGGAATTAGGAATTAACTGGATTTGTCAATATTTATTATGTAGTTGTGAACAGATTAGGATGTTGGTCAATACTTGGGTCAATTCAGGATTTGCTTGAAGTGAATAAATATGAATGTAATATGAAAAATAGACATTGAAAATTTGAAAAAAAGTTTCAAGTTTTAAACTCAAAAGTACACATTGTAAAGTTCAAGGAAATATTGAAAATTTGAAAAAAACAAAGTTTTAAAGCTGAAGTTTTGGAATGAGCATGAGACAGGTGAATATGTTTTAAATGTATAAGAAAGCAAGGGAAAAAGAAGCAGGAATACCATTTTTATGTCAGAGAGGTCAAAATAGCTGAAAGGATGCTGAGCATTTTGAAGTGTTGAGCGTGGAGTAACAGGAGTTGTACGGTTCTGATGACTTTAAGATCAAAGGCAGGTCTTAACCTCTTAGGTCTAAACCACAATGACAGGAACCCGTTGCCTCAACTGCTTCTTTGCTCACACAGTTGTTGAGGAGGGTTGATGTTATCCATGATGGCAGTGAACTTACTTTTCAGTCTGACCTCCGCTGCAACTTCAAGTTAGTTGCACCCTCTCTTTGGAATGGAACTGGTTCTGTAAATCAGCACTGTTTCCTACTTTAGATTTTTTTAGGCTGTTTCAAACAGACATCAAAAGATCTCAGCCTCCTCAGGAAGAACGGATCAATCTGCTCTTTCCGGCCCAACCCAACATCTACCCCCCTGCCTGATTTCCAGCTCCTTCTGCACTACTTCCTGCTTATTACATGAAGAAAGTGGTTCATTGTGGTTCCTAAAAATGGTCAAACTGTGTGAACTTTTCTCTTCTTCTCCCTCTACAAATGGACTCCATGATTGTTTTGCTTGAAATCTGGTGTAAACGAGAGCTTCCTTTAGAGTCATGAGGAATCTTTACCTGAATGTCTGAACAGGTAAAATCTACAGCATGAACAGTGGACACTGTAAAAATTTTAGTTGGGGGGGGGCAGACCTCCTTTCTGCTCCATGCTTTGTTCTCCTGCACTGCTTCTCTGACATGGAGAATTGAAGCAGGAGCTGGACTGTGTCCAATCTGAATTGATTTTTGCTGTGTTAAACCTGCATCTTGATATTGGAGTAAGTGCACAGTGTGAGAAAGTCTTGAAACAAATGGAGTCCCTAATTGGTTGTGACAGCTGTGCAGCATTTGATGGACAAGAGCTAATTTTTCTATCGTTCCAAAATAAAAAAAACAAGGAGGAGAGAATAAGTTGCTTATTAGAGGCAGGTGTTCATCTCACACTATAAATGCAAATGTTGAATGAATTTGTTTTCCAAAGGTGCAGATTTGATTTGATTTTAGCTGAAAATGACACAAGTTTTCCATTCCCCTCTGTTATTTTGTTAGTTTTGTCAAAATTACAAGAGGTCCAGATAAAATCAACGCCGTTTGTTGTTTTTATTTGAAGTTTTAAGATTTGTGAAACTCCGACCGTTCTGTCTTTGCAGAAGGACACACTTTCTTTTTCTGTCCCTCGTTTGACTTTGCGTCTTATTTCACCATTCACAGCGCTATGCTTCCATCTGGTTTGGAGGAGTGCAGCCAAGCTTTCAGAGGGCATCACATGGACCTCAGACCTGTATATGGGATTCAGCCTCCCCTGAGCTTTCCTGCTTTCTTCCAACTAACATTCTAAAATTGGATGTCCTTGACTCCCAGCAGTATGTTGCTGCTAATTCACAGTCGGTAAGCTTTCGTTTTTCTACCACCTAAAAGGGTAAACGTTGAAATAGAACCTTTACTGGTTTTGTCTGCAATCACCAAATTATTAGGGAGAATGATAACGGATCAGTGATTGAGCGTCAATATATTCTTGTACTGGATGCGAGATATATTTTAAAGTTGCCGATAGAGCATATTAAATGTGAAAGCAGTAAGGCGGGAGGCGAATCTGTTAAGCATTCACGTTTACTCCAAGCATGTGACGCATGTTGAACGTCCTGTTTTGGACGCACGTTTAGCCTTTGGTGTTCACACTGGACAACCAGGGAGGTGATTCTTCTTGTTTTTCTTTTTCTACTGTCTACTAGCGCAAGTCGGCCACCTACAGTTGAAAGCGGCTTGGTGAGAAATGCCGACGCGGTGCAAATGTAGCAAAATTTGCTTTGGGCTTTTTCTTCCACAGCTCTATCGAGACTTGGTATCATATAATTCCGGCCGGGCACAAATCCCTGTTGTTTATCTCTCCTTCATGATCTATTCTCAAACTGTTAGCACTACTGTATGTCACTACCAAATCCGAGTCCCTGATTGATCAAAGTTCAAGTGGTTCAACTTTTAACAGGTGTTCAGTGGCCTTGTGTTCTGTATATAGAGGCCAAAAACAATCGTAAAAACTTGGTCAGCAACGCGTGATCATAAGAGTTTTAAACGCAAAACGCACATTTACACACTTTATAGACTTTCACTGAAAGTGGTTGCTTGAACGCGCTTTGCTTTGGGCAGTGTGAACTTAACTTTTGTGAGAGAAGACAACCCAAGGATCCTCAGACTCAAAAATTTAGGACACAAATTTATCAGAAATAAGATTTGTCTTCAACTGAACAGAATATGCTCAATGAAGATCTCTAGAAAACACAGGAGATGAAGTTGATCTTCTTCATTTTTATTACTATCAGTAGGAGTAGTAGTATTTTTTTGGTTGTTTGTTTATCTGTTGTTTTGTTTTTCGGGGCTGGCTTCAATAAGCAAAGCTTCTGCTTCCTTCTTTTCAAACACATTTTTTGTTATTATTATCTGTAAATTTGCATTTTATATAGCTTGTAATCTGATTATTAATATGTTTGAGATAAATTGAATAATTTGTTTTTTTTGGTGAGATTTTTCTCTTCATTCTTACTGGGAGTCTGCATAGAAGAATGAAGACTGAGAGTAAAATGTGATGCTTGATCATTTATTCCATCATAACTCACTTAGCATCTCCCTAGTGACATCATCATTAGAAGTCTTTGTAGTTGTATTAAAAGTATGCACTTTAAAAATGTCAACCCACAACGAACGTTGATCAGCAGACCATTAAAACAGCAGATGGTGACAGATAATAGCAGTGATTTGATTAAAAATAAAAGTAAAAAAATACTGTGTTTGAACACCTTTTTTTTAAATAATTATTTGTAATAAAGGACCATCTAAAACGTATGTAAAAAGGAATGCAATGGGAAAAAAGCTGCCATACCATTTTGAATTGCTGCTTTTGTCTTACACGAGGTGTTCTCGCTCATCTATAGGTGGGGAGGGATGTGGTCTTGACAAGTTCGTAGCCTACATAATCATTCCTGTCACAGCAAACTGAGGAGAGACCATGAAGAATTTCCTCTAAAGTCGTCATTATCGCTGCGTGGGGCCTTCTACTTAGCCCTGTCATCTGCAATTAATGTCAATAGGAAAGCGTTAGCCACCTGACACAGACAGTTTAACTCTGTGACAGGCTGTCAGCTGCTTAGTTGTAGCCGTCGCTCGGCTTCCTGCAAGGGTTCACATTGTGGGAAGGAGCCCAGCTGACTGAAACTTACCTCTCTTTTTTTAATAACATGATGGTCAGCTGCAGCATTAAAGAAATATTCTTCCAAATTTGAGTCCTGGAGTTTCTTATTGGTTTTGTCTGGCTTATCTATCTCAGCAGCTCTGTTTTGGGGGGGGTAAAGATTTTTTTTTTTTTTTTTTGCGGGTTTTACTCAAGTTAAAATTGCAAAAATAAAATTGCGCTTTAAAAACAATCTTTAATGAGGTTTGAACACACTGATCATGTCGGATCTCAGAAGCCAAGCAGATGGGTCTGCTTAATCCAATGAAAGTCAATGTAATTTTGGGAAAACTAAATGTAGTTTACAATGGAACGGAAGTCTGAGTTGTTGTGGTATTCAATTAAAAAAAATTACACTTGCATTCAAGGATAACATTTTCACCTCCATGAACTCTCTCAGCCTTCTCACTTGCAGTCTTACATCTGTTTAGCACAAATGATTTGCTAATTAGAGGGGTCTTTTACCACAAGTGCGCATCATTGCATTTAAAAAAATAATATGTTTTCCCTCCCACTTTATATAAAACATATTTAACATTCTTTACAAATAAAAAAAAAAACTCTTTTATATTAATGGAGCTTCTTTTAAACAAACAGCCAGAGAAACACGCCCGCATTAACATCCCCTTCTCACTCTGGGAAAGACAAAACAGGTGAGTGATAACACACAAGTTCTTGAGAAGAAAATGCACTTCAATATTAGATGTTGGACTAGACTGTGTGTTATGCTAGTCCTTCACTGTACTGCACTTCACTGTAGTGATAGTGTCTGAGCCAGTGGAGGATTGAAAGTCACAATATTCAAACAGTGGGTGCTATTTTTACTTTAATCATTACATGAATGGGCTTTTAAGTGCAAAATGTGAAATAAAATGGTTAGGCGCTGAAAAGCTTTACATGAATTACAGTAAGTTAGTTTCCTTTTTTTGAAGTTAAAAATAAAACGTCTTGCTGGAAAGCTGGCTCTCAAACCTGTTCGTCTTGCCAAATCTAGACCAATTTGCAAAAAGTAGTTGCTCTTTGTGAAATAAATTGTCTTTATTTTTATCATTGTTTAAATGTGTTTTTAAATGTTAACTCAAGCTATAGTTTATAGATGACCTTTTTACCTCTTAGCAACAGCTGTTCAGTGTTTTATCACCTGTTTCCAGCCCCAAATTAGGATGAGGGGATTTTACGACACACTGTCCTTAGCAGATAAGGAAGGGTGCTGTTTGAACCGAAAACATTCCTCCAAAGGTTGATGATACGACACCCCTAATGAACTTTTCAACTCTGTTTGAATGTTGTAACCTCCCACTTGAATTTTCAATGAAAGGAGAGCAGGAGAGGAGTAGTCCTTTGAGAAAAAAGGATGGTGACTTCTTCCCAGCATTCTTGTTTCTCCCTTATATATAAAACAAACTGCTTGTTGGTGTGTTCTCTTACTGCGTTTTTCTTTAGTGTTTAGGTGAATTTACCTGACACTCTTCCTTTTTCATTTGAAGGATTTGATGATTTTTGAGCAGTGAAAAATAATCTATTAATGGACTTTTTGATCACAAATATAAAAGGTATTTTTAACAAGTTAGAGCTTATTTACTTTAGCGACTCTTGCTTAAAGACATCAACATTATGGCCTCATATGCCCAGAAATCTGCAACCACACAAACTGGAATTAAAAAAAAGTTATACTCTTAGATTTTCCCCCGGTTCAGAGGTGGATACACGATCCATTACAACTGGGCTGCACACACTCCAAAGCAAAATTCCAACCGATTCGATGTAATTGTGACATTATTCTCTCTATATAAGGGAAAGCTTTGCAGTCAGTAAGCAAGGCTGATTTACACAGCTGACTTTTATCCTTTACATTGAATCTTACTTTAACTGGGTCTCTGTAAATACCAGTGAGAGCCCTATAAATGGTTAAAGTTAAAGATGTTAAGCTTGTGAAGCTCAAAAGACAGACAGAAAACCTGCAGAGTCGCTCTTAGCATGGGGTGCTGTGATGTATTCATTCTACGCTACAACAGGAATGTATTTCCCAGGAACTGCAGTTCAGCATAAACGGACCCATTCACAAACAGCTGTGATGCATTTACTGACTGGCCCACCAGCCTGGATTAATCATGCTTCACTACAACTTGTGGGGTTGGAGCGTGGAGCCACCAAGAGTGAGCTTAAGGAGGCTGCTGTAATGTTCAGCTCTGACAGAGAGCTTGTTTAGACCCTGTAGTTTTTCCTGAATACAGATATCTTCAGCTTAAAGCTCTGATCATGATGTGACGGTTTTACCTCACACACAAAAAAAACACCTTGATTTGATTGTCAAATTGTGTGGCAAAATAATACATGCAACTCATTTTGTGTTTTGTGTCATTTTGTGGATTGTGAAGTCACCATTTTGCATCTTTATTTTGCATCCACCCATTCGCTTAATGCTTTTTGGAGTCACATGGTTGCTGGAGCCTATCCCAGTTACTGTTGGGTAAAGGCGGGGTACACCCTGGATAGTTTAGCATCTAAATTTTGCACAACTGATGCAACGTAGCACAACTACCCACAAATTGCTGCAATCATTGTTTCAGTATCTGGATGCCGTTTTTTTCCACTATTGAAGGTGAAAAGATGCTTGACGAGGAATGTCTCATGGTTGTTAAAGTGTTTTTTTTTTTGGCTTTGGGGGCAACTGACGCTCACAGCCTTTACCCATGCCCATATTTGATTTATCTTGTATAGATTCATCATCAGCCCATATGCTAAGCAGCTGCTCTGCATTATTAGAGGAAACAGAGCTAGCATGTTGTGGACAATAAATGCCAGACTATCTTTGAAGGCTGACGTCTGATTCATTTGTTCTAGAAGCTCCCACAGTCCTTGTGCTCATTCTCTGCTCTCCATTGTATTGATTTAACGCGTGCAAATCATAGCGTATGATGAATCCTCATTTTAATTGTGTTGTTTGTGCCTCCTATTCATTATACAATCAGTCTTGGTTGATCGCCAGTTATTTTTTTTTACTCTTTTTAGAGAATCTTAAAAAATCAGACCCCAAGAAGGCATAAGGATAGACCAAAACAAAAAAGGTAATTGCTAATGGTTTAGTCACTTTGATAGTTCAGTTGTAATAAATCATGTTCTTTTTGGTATGTCACAAAGGAAACAGTCCTTCCCACACACGAGAAATCACGTTAACTGCCAGGATCCAAATTTAACTGAAGAGTTTTTAATAAATTGGTGATTTTTGACAATTTGGAAAATAAAGACAGAAATAACTGGTCGATCTCTGAGGTTAAGTTAGAAGTTGCAGTCACTCATTTTCCAAGATTCTTCTGAGTCATTGTAGATGGTTACAGCTGTGAGTAGGAAGGATCTCCTGCAGCTTCAGTGTTCGAACGGATCTGAAGGAGTCTCTGACTGAAGATTCTCTATTACTAAGGTAATCTGTTGTAAAGATGCTCATGGTTTTCCAAACTGATTTTCATATTGTGATGCCCTCTTAATTGGGCAACCGGCTCTAGCAGAGCAGAACCCAAAACAGAGTCGGCCTTCTCTATCAGCATGTTCAGCCTTTTTTTAGTCACATGCTCTGACGCTGCTGGCCCAACAGCTGACTGCAGGTGCACTCTCCACAACAGACCTTTAGATAATATTGAACACACTGCTGCAAACACTGAACAACATAAGCACTTCAAAGAAGAACAATCTCTTGTGTCTTTTCTTGAAGGCAGATCACTGTTGTGGATTTGGGCCAGTGTGTTGTCTATGTTAAGACTAAGGTAATTAAGAAACAATCAGCTGAAGACAAGAGTGTGGGATTTTTCTTTAGAACTTTGGAGCTGCACTGTTTTGACAGTTATTGAATTAAAAAAAAAAAAAAAAAAAACTACATTCCTCTGGTTTGTTTACTATATTTTGTCTTCGGGAACAGTTGTCTTTTGTATTTAAATAAACAGCAATTCTTCAAATTCAAATGTTGATAAAATTCAGCTGTGAATATCGTTGTGGAGCTAGAATATTTACTTTTTTTTTTAAATTATGTTTCAGGGTATAGAAAAACCTTTCAGTGTAGAGAAGTACCTTTGCCTTGGCCCATCAGTACCCAGGACAGGCTCTGGCAACACCGTGACCTCGAAAGGGATAGCAGGCTAAGAAAATGGATGGAGATAACAACAACAGGAAGAGATGGTTAAAAAGAAGGAAAAATCAGAAACAGAAAGTTGGGTATGCTGATCCTACTGTCTTCTTCAATTTTATATATTTTTTAATGTTTTGCTTTGTTTTTCTTTTTACTGCCGCAACAAGCTGCTGTCAGTTAGCCTACTTTAGCTTCGAGTTAGCTGTTTCTGTTTTGTTATAAAATCATCCAATATTTTTTTAAACATCTAATGAGTGGAGGGGCATGTCTGCTACTTCCTTAGCTGTTTTCACCACTTCTGGGTCTAAAACGATCAGCATTGTTTATACAATCAGCTGTTGTAGACTGACAACCACAAAATGTGGTCGGACGTCGCTGTGTTTTGAACTTTTTTTTTTTCAATTTTAAACAGAGCTAAGGCTATCAAGATAATTTCCAGTTATGAGATCAAAAACATTCTAAAAACTTGTTTTTTATATTAGTTTAATAGAATTTAATAGAAAATGGAAAACTTAAAAGAACAACATGCATGCACAGTTGAAAACAATCGATGTTCCAGGGCTCGATGTACATGCCTGTGACCCCGTGACGTATATTTAACAGTTCGTTAACAGGATAAATTTGTATTCAAGACAAAGAAAAGTAATATTCTAAAGAGACATGTTAAACATAAAACTAAATGTTGTACTCATATTTTTTTTCTCCAAAGTTGTGCACAAAATATACATTTGTGCACAAATTTGTCTTTATGAATACAACTTTGTTTTTATGAATACAACTTTGTCTTTATAAATACGTTTCTTATTGACAGTTATCTTATCCCGTAGCCTGGCACCAAGCAGAGTGCGGTGTGAAGTCTTGTTTTGCTACCACATGCATTCTGAATGTTTATTCTGCTGTCTCCCTGTTTACTGTGACTCTTGCCTGGTTTTGACTTCATCCTGCCTTGCCCATGTCTGATTGCCCTCACTAATAAACCAGTTGCACATGGATCCAAACACCTCTGCCTTTGCGTCACAGCTACTGAATGTGAAAATGTGCTTTAACTTGTCATCAGACATTATTTCTCTGTTTTTCAAATCTTTATTTAATCAATCTAATAGATGAACACACAACAATGCCAACATCAATAAAAGAATTAGGACAACAAAACAGAGTTGGGTGCACGGATGTCCTTGTGTTCCTAACTGTAACAGGGGATATACAGGGTGGACGTTGTGCAGCGGTAGGGCGGTTGGCCTCTGGTTAGAATATTGCAGGTTCAAGTTCCGCCTTGCCCACCCATGTGTCAAAGTGTCCTTGGGCAAGACACTGAACCCCACATTGCCCCTGATGGAAGGTTGGAGCCAGTGTGTGGCAGTGGAGCCACCATCTGTGTGAATGGGACTGTGACTGTAAAACACCTTGGGCCTTCAAGGAAGGTAGAAAAGCGTTTTATAAGTATTTACCATTTATATAATGTTACACAATTTACCTAGAAAAAAAATCTTTATTTAAAAGTGGCACAGACTAACCTTTTTTTCCCACAGATGTAGCAATGAGCCATTCTATAACCCTATCATCAGACAGACTGTGTGTGGGGGTGCAGCAGGGAGATATCTGTCTGGTTCTTAAACCAGAATCCAGCATCACTCTGTCATCGGGCACATCAGCACGCTGGAGGACAGCAAATTGAGCTGAACTAATTACACTTTAACCAAACCATAATTGGACATTTTGTGCTTGTCATACAATAGGAGACAGATGGGTTAGTAATTACATTACAAGTCTGACATCACAGCCACAGCTACAGCAAGCACACTTCCCTGTGCCCTTCAAGCAGGCTGGGGAGGAGACATGGCCTAAGTTCAAAAATAATTTGATGTAGATTTCCAGAATCAGTCAGCATGGAAAGAAACATAAATCAGGATTAATTGCTGCTCTTGTCTGATTTTTGTCTAATTTGTCTAAATGAGAATACATGGACTCGAGCTCCTGATTTTACTTGTTAATTTTGTTCGTCATTAATCTACAGATCCTAAACCTTAGATGAATAAAAACATTTTTATGTTTATACATCCTGCGACAGACTGGCGACCAGTCCAGGGGTGTACCCTGCCTTCGCCCATGAGTAGCCGGGTTAGGCTCCGGCAACCCCGTGACCCCGAAAGGGATAAAGCGGATTGGAAAATGAATGAATGAATGTTTATACATATATATTCATGCATACATTGCATATACTGTAGAAATAATCCAAACTCCCATTATTTTTGCCATGTTGCTGTCTGTGTGTTGGACAAGTCAAGTACCAAATATGAACACACGTGAAAAATGGCAGCATCAGAAAAGAAAGGAAGGAAACACCCTGGTGCATCACAACACCAAACTAGCCCAAGTTGATAGATTGCGCTGAAGAATTTCTCTGAGGATGAAAAAAATGCTCATATAACTTGTAAAATAAAACAATTTGTTCTTAAATGTGACAGAAATTAAATTATAAAAATACTTAAAATAGCAGAAATATTAGTGAGACATACAATCACCCAAAGAGGCAACCACTAAGGATAAATTAAAGTCATACAAAACCTGCTAATCAGTGGAGGTCGATCAATTAATTTCCCAAATTGCCAGGTTTAACAGGGTCCGCCTGTTGTGTAGAAGTAGAGTGGTGGATTTTGATTCCCACTATGTGCCAAAGTGGTCATGTTGCTGCCATTGACTGTACCAAACTGGACAGAGCGGGTGTGACGCCACCCATAGAAAATGCCATACCTCCGGCTCCAGGGAGATGAAGTCAATTCAGTTATCATCTTTCCGCGATACGAACGTCACTATGTTGTAGCCAGACGACAATGATTGGTGCGAATCTTCTGAATCAGTGTTTCTATGGCAACTACTATCACCAATCATGAGTAAGCTTGTTTGAAGGCCACACCCCTTCCACTGAAAGCAGGCTCGGGAGAATCAATCAATCATACGTTTGAGGTGGGTGCCAGCGGGCATCACATGCTTTTACTGAGGCACCTGATTGGTCAGTTTATAACTTGAATAATTAAGTGTCATTATAAAGAAAAAAAACTCGTGAAAAAATTAGGATGACCAAGAAGATGACAAATATTATTACTTACTAATATCTGTTAATTTCTCAATAGAATTCTATTGGATTTTGACTTCTTGGAGCCAGCAGGCACATTCTATTTGGAACACGAGGGGGGACGGGCCTTTTGGTCCAGTTCTCTAGAGTCAATAGCTGCTCCTGGTAGTTTCAGGCTGGCACCATTTATGGCAGCAGTGTATAAATGTGTGTGCGCACGCGTGAATGTTACTATGACCGTAAAGCACCTTAGACTTTAATTAAGGTTAAAATACATTCTTACATAAGAATATACCTTTTACCATTAACAAGAGGTGACGGCAGCTAACTAATCTTCTCATTAATTTCATGTGAAAGACACCAGACCATTGGCAGCAGTGTGTAGAGAAGATTTCAGGGAAAGTTTCTTGAAGCTGGATAAAATGTGGCATCTTATGCTACAGTATGGAATACAATTATACATCATTTGACACTAAGCATACAATGATTGCCATAGAGATGAAAGGACAGAGTGTGTTATTAGCCATCTACCATGGAGCCCCACATTACAGCAACTGCTCATTATGCACACAATTCTTGGTCGCTAAACTCAGTCGGTCACGGAGTGAAACAGCCACAGTATTGGATAATGCAAGTAACATGAACCTGGCCATGGAGTTTAGCCGTACCTGAAGTAACAAATTCTGTAGATGCGATGGAATAATAACAAAAGTCTTGAAACGAATCGTCGAAGCTCCACCCCTTCAGGTTATGCAGGATGGACATAAAAAATTGTGTGTTTGTTATATAAAGGTGATGTGTTATGGGCCCTTATGCCGTGGGCAGTCTTTGGTAGGTTGAAAAACAAGAACAAATCATATGACACGCTTCCATCGCTCCTACTTCACCCCAATGCTGCTATAGTATAGGTATTCGCTACAACAACATGCTCATGGAAAAATTGTGGATTAACATTTTTGTTCTACAGGCTCATTGAATGGTCTGTGACCTTGAAATTTCCTGCAGGCCACCTGTGACCCATACTTTTTTGCCCTCAGATAGCCAAAATCCACCCGTTGGGGCAGTTGTGACTAGGACCTAAGCATCTGTTGGTTTATGCTTTTCCATTGAAAAAGAATGGAAATTGTGCAGCCAGCATGTATTTTTTCCAGCTTGTTCACGACCAACAGTTTAAAGCCTACAAACCTTGCATAGTGGAACATGATATGCTTGAGTCACACTAATAAATGCATCGTGAACTGAACAGTTTCTATCTACAGTGTTAAACCCCAACTTCCACATTTTTTTTTTTTTAGAAACTGATAAACCTTAATCCCTAAGAAGAGAAGCATTCACATGAACTCAGGCTTTATGTGGGGCTTTTTTTCTCATTTAAATTAAAATGAAACTGCTTAAGCCCAGACTTCAATTGATGTTTAACATTATCCACTGGTCAAACATAAATGGATTGAATGGTAATAGCTGCCTGTAATCCCTGTGATGAAATTCAACTCCGTGAAATTTCGGTCAATCGTGGAAAATCTGGATTATATTAGAAAAATAATAAAGCAGCAGAAGTACAAATCAGACTTCAAACGACCCAGATGTTTTTTTTTTGTTTAATTGAAATTCTACTGGAATGAAATTGTTTTGTTTGTGCTTCAGTGCCATCCATCACTCTGAGAAGTTTCAGCTGTTGATCACACGTTCTGTTTTGCGTCCATCCGGCTGCTAACAGTCGTTTGCCTGTGTTTATGCTGCACGGATTCTCTGAGATTAATTTTATTTGGTTCTCAATAACGGGAGCCGGGGTCTGTCATTAAATTCAAAGTATTTTCATATTTAAATTTGATTTTAATGAAAAAAAAAAAGGTTTCATGAGGGATTTAGGATCTTATTTTTTTTTTAATTCCTGAGAGTTCGGTCAGCTGTTTACTTATTTCCCAACATAAAGGATAAAAGCTTCAGCCACAGCAGAGGAAACCAGCGCAGCTCATCCACACATGAATTCAGTCGCTTGCTCAATGTCATTTCAATGTCACTTCCAGACCCAATAAAAATATGCTTTAACAGGCTGTTTTCAGCCTGTGTTTTGTTGAAACCACTCGGCAAAGCAAGTGTCCGCGCGCAGAATGAAAACATGACAGGAAAAATGAGACGTTTTCCATCAAAGTGTCTGATTAAAAAAGAGCCGTTCATGTAAAGATGTGAGGCAGCATTTCAGTGCGTCTGATTGGAATACCACTACAGTAAATTGTGTCTAATTAGGCTGTCATGGGTTCATTAAGGGCTTCAGCAACTCAGCTCTTACTCACCTGCATGTATATAAAAAACTCATTAGCCCCTTTGTCTCAGACACCACTCGCAGTAATTGCCATTGATGCCCTGGCTCTCTAGGCAGAACGTTTCATGCTCCTCTGCACAGCATCGTTAGCATCAGAAAAGTCTTTCCAGAAAAACTTTTTTTTTAATGTTTTTTTTTTTATGCAGATGAAAGAAAAAAACAGATTTTGCTGAACATACTTAAACTAAAGCATCACACAGCAAAACAGGAGACCAGATCTGCAACACAGTAGTTTGCTAATAAAAAAACGTTTTCATCAGAGCTTGTGTCACAGTTTGTTTCCCACTTCTGGGTTCCTAGTCTTAATGGTCAAGCTTTTTCCTGCAGATCATATTTCACAGCAGGTTTCTTCACAATGTCATTCTTTTTTGGAAAGCTTTTTTCCTCTCCACCATCTTCACCATCACAGGGTCCTTCGGTGGTGTTTTCAGAGACCTGTTTGCCGCACCTGCCCTGGTTGATTGCATGTATACCAGATGACCTGCAAGACGATGAGCTGTGGATGTTTGAGAAATTTGCTAGTTACCTCCGTTATTCATGTACTGATGTTGATTTTTATTAGGTGTAAGTTTCATTGAGAAGAAGGCTTCGATGCAGCTGACCGTGATATCTTGTTTTCAGTTTTAGGTGCTTTTGGTTTTGGTAGGAATTTGTTTCCTGGATGAAACCATTGTAAACTGGTACTGGTACTCAGTGCTTGATGAAGGTGGGCGTTAGTCTTCATGGAGAATTTCTAGCGTAGAATACAGTACTGCTGTTCCATCTCTGAACAGTTGTACTTAGGAATGCGGTACCGAAACCAGTACCAATTGGTACGAGTGCCACATCATCAATTTTTACCCGCTAAGTTTCAGCCTTAACAGTATTGTTTCATTAACATGTTTGCATGAAAATTGAATAAAAAGGAGGGGAAATGATCATAGCTACGAGCACTGTAAAAAAAAACAATGATCCTATATTAACAGGCTGTAAGTTTACATTGTGCCTCAATAATAATAAATAACCTGACATATAATGTTGAAAATAATAATAATAATGAATGAAAATACAACATTGTGTAAATACAATTGCAAAGTTACTAATCTAAGTTACTTTTCTATTTTTCAACCTTTTTAAAGATGCAGTCAACCCTTAACTCCCTGACTGTTACCAGAAAAGGCCAATAGGCTGATATTCCTGCAAACAAAGCTGTGTGAATGATGACAAAAGTTGTCACCTTAAAGTTATTAATACAAATACATTTTACTAATTGATTATTTAATTGGACTGTTGCAAAGGAATTAAAATATTGTTTAAATTAGTTCTAATTAGTTTTTAGTTCTAATTTATATCTAATTAGTTTTTCATGTACTTAGTTTATTTGTCTTCTCCTTGCTTGCAGAGAAAAGAATCTAAGAATACCAGAAAGCAGTATTAATAACAGGAGCAGTACCGAAAAGTCTTTATGATACCCATCCTTAGCTGTATAGTTTAGCAATTAAACCTTTCCTAAATAGGTTAACTATGAGAATCGGTGTGGTTTATGGGCTGGGGCTCGTTGGAATGGGTTTTTTGGAAGTTGCAGGTTTTTTTTTTACTTTATTTTTTATTTTTTTCATGTCTAGTCAGGACGATGTTGATGCTTGATGGTTTGTGCAAAGGTTTTGTTTGTCAAGGTGAATTGGTTGTGGTGTGCAGGCTACAAGTTTGGATCTAAACTAAAAACCACCTTCCTTCAATTCCTGCAAATGTTTTGTCCACCACTAGGGGTCTGAAAGGTCTTGGGGCATTTTAGGTAAAAATTGAGTTTCAAATTTTAAATTGGAATGACAAAGTTGAAGTATGACAAAGTTTGGTTGTCTGAATGGACATGTGTCTGTACATATAGGTTTAATAAACATAGCAAGATAAACTTCATGATGCAGCCTGTATAGTGACTACCAATAAAGCTGCACAAAGATTTTCACTAAACTCTAACTTCTTGCTTTCAATAGGAAGACTCGGCTGACTGGATAAAGGCAAAAAACAGAAACCGGGAACTAGAAGGAGATTAAAGTGTGGATAGGAAGAAAGTATAAAAAAGTAAAGGAAAAATAATTTTGATTTGCATTATTAGAAACCATTTACATACAAGTAATTTCTGTGTTTTGTTTGTTTGTTAAGCTGTTATTTAACCTGTTTGGTATAAAAAGTAAGCATAATCTTTTGAAATTTTGTAATTTTAAAGAAAAATGATGAACACCTATGTGCACTCACCAGGTCTGAATTTCTATAAAACACAATGGAGTTACCATTGTGTAATAGAGTATATAATAGTCTATTTCCACACTAAACAGTAATTTTCTGTCCTGGTTGCCTCAGTTTGAAGAATCTGTCCCACGTAATTCTGTCAGTAATGCCAGTGCATCTCAGGGCTTTGGACCGGTGCATCCTCTGTTTTGGTAATCAGAAACAGGACATCAAAATATAGGCACCAAAAAAATGGTAAACCTCATCTACTGATGTGTTGAGTATGTCCTCACTCCTGGCCACAGGGACATGGCATTAGAGGAATCAGAAATCATTTTCATCTAGTCTTCATTAATATAACAGTAACAGAATAAGGTACCGAATTACAGTCCAAATTTCTGCAATTAATTACAGTTACTGGACTAAAGAAACCCTCGTGCCTTCGTTACTTAGGGCTTTGTAGGCTCCGACACTTTTTCTCGGTTAAAGGAAACAAAAACGCAGATTGGTTTAAAACAAAACGGAATAATTGGCGCATACTTGCACGCATGTGCGAGCAGAGTCGGGGATCGGTCAAAGTACAGACATGTCCTCATTGCTGCACTCAAGGTGCTTTCCAAACTGGCTCAAAGATGAGGCAAAAAGAGATGATGTAAGGAGTCCTGTCATCTCCGCGGAGCAGCAGGCAGAGCAGAGATCCACCCCATGTACTGATGTGTCTGTTATGAAGGAAACGATTCTAAAGCCGCTCTTTGGAGTGAAAGACAAGAGTCCGCTCCTTCCTCGGACTCAGAACCTTTTTTTTTCTATATTTATTCACCCTTTCTTCATTTTTTTTCTCTCTAAGCTGCACGCGACTGGTCAGTATGAGTTTGCGCTCAATGCGCTCCGAGGGGGCGGGGTGGGGTGCATAATTTGGTAGACTCACAATCGCGCAGAACTGTGCACAAAAGGCAGATGAAGAGAAGGAGAGAGACACTGACACATTGGGTGCAACTCATTGTCATAGAAAACATAAAGTTGGCCAAATTGAACATGGATGCATTTTATAGTTCTTTGTGTTTTCAAAAAAACGGCTTTGGTTGCAGATTTGATAGAGAGAAATATGATGTAACAGTATTTTCCACATCTGACTTTGAGCTGTAGCATAGACCACATATGATGTAACGTATTTTGGTATCATTTTTCACACTGTTGTATGAATTCAGATGAAGCCAGGTTATGTCTGGAACCATGTTCATACCTTGCACAAGGTTATTGCTTTAAAATATAGTTTTTTTTATTATTTAGTTTTATTTAATTTATTTACCTTTATTTAACCAGATAAGTCCTGTTGAGAAAAAAAATCTATTTTTAAAGGAGCTATGTTAACTGAAAGACAAGAGGATCTTGTTTGTCCCTTGAAAGTTTGTAGATGATTGTAAAAAAAAGTAAAGTAATGAGTAGTGAATTACTTTTTCAAATAGGTAGTGAGTAAAGTAATTTAATAACAATTTTGATCCAATAACTAAGTAACTCAGTAAAGTAATCAATTACTTTTTAGAAGTAACTTACCCAACACTGCTAGTAAGAAACACTAAACACGATGTACACATTCACATACACATACACATACATTTTAGCAGCTTACTAGATTTTTATATTTGCTTATTTTTATCAAATTTGCCTTTATTGACAAACTTACAATGCTATTATGCATTTCTAAACAAGAATAAGTCTTTAAATATTTTTGAGCTTCTCACCTTATCGAGCTGACTGAATTTTCTCTTCTGTTCTCTGCAATTTTGAACTTTTTCTGTAGCGTGCTGTGCTTTCTGACACCATTAAATGGTTGTACACGTGTCCACACATGTAGTCATCTGGCCCAGTTAAGTAGAATTAACTATTGTGGTAATAAAGCCCAAAATGTGTTGTCCATATATGTGTCACCAGGTCTTAAGAGGAGCAGCTTGTTAGGAGTGTTGTGGAGGTAAAAAGAGTGTCAGATGGAGTGATGAGTCTAAAGATATAAATCGAAGGTGTGATATTTTATGTTGTTAGTGGGTATGCCCCACAGTCTTTAGGAATAACAAATGGGAACAAGTGCAAATGAGAAATTACCCCCTCAACAATTAAGGAAATTGGTTGGTTTTGTTAAAATAAAAAAGAGTAGAGCAAAAAAACATGAGCAGAGCATATTGTAAGACATACTTCAATGTGATCACATGAAAACCATTAAGATACCTCGAATATCTAGTAGAATGTGAGCTGTTGAAAAGAAAAGTTGATGAGAAGTTACAAGACAAAAGAAACGCTTAGCTTTCCTAAATCGGGCCCACGTGAGACATGAAAACGTGAGCTCCCTTGGCTTTCCTGCAGCAGCAGGCAAGAAAACGAGCCAGCATTTAGGCTTAAAATGGAAAAAAGTTTTTCAAAACAGGCTTTATGTTGACGTTCTTTGAGCCTTAGCTGTATTAATCTGAAATAATGGTGCATTTGTTCTCAAAAATAGGAAGTGGTGAAGGATTTGGCATCTTTAAAACCTATGAATAAGTTTATGCATCAAAAGTATAGACATTTTTTTCTCCTTGTTTCTGTTTAAATTGTAAACTAATCTTTAACGTAATTATTTTCAGGATAGTTTTTTAATTTTTGAAATATTACGTAACAGACAAAAGTGTAACATACTTTTTATATAATGTCTATACATTGCACCTCAGGGGTTATATGTCACAACAACCAACTTTCTATCATAAATGGCTTTTTAGTTTCAGCTGTAATTTGACTTTTTCGTGGGTCTAATCAATTCCACAGGCAAGGCAGAGACTTCAGGCGGCCCAGTGTACAAAACAGAGAAAATCTACAGTCATCAGGCATTTCTTTCTAATGACAGAAATTTCACCCTGTGTTGATGCAGCACATCAGCATCTCCAACAACATTTTTGTTCCACTTCATTAATCTGAAAAGCTTCCTTAGCAGGGAAAACAAAATTGAATTAATTAGGGAAATACAAGGAACCAAGTTAAGGAATTAATAAAACTGTGTGCCTTCTTAATGGACACCAAGCAAATGACACCATTATTCTTTAAAGACAGGCTGACTCAGTAAAGCGGCTTTTCGTGTCTGACTCAATTACAATGCAGAAAGAACAGTTCTCTACCTTTCTGAAATTAAGTTTCAATGAGAAAATTTAATTAGAAGTTATAGCCAGCCAGACATGCAAAAGGATTCCTGCTTGTGTGCTTTTAAAAACTTCCTGGGAAAGTTTATGCTTGATCTGAGCTCCGTCTTGGAGCCAGTGCTGCTGTTTTTAGGTTTTAGGTGGATCTATTACTCCATTATTTGCTCATCAGGGGAAACAATCGCCTTCATCTGATCCACGGTTACGTAAACATCCTGAATGAAGCAGCATAACTCTGTATTTGAAGATATTTGTTCTCCTCCGAACGCAGCCCAAGGTCAGACTCAGCAGACGTTGGGAACGAAATGCGTTTTGACCTGAGGATGCAGATAATCCTTGGGGAGTGAAGCGGCTACAAACACGCCCAAGGTTAAACCCACATCACAGACGCCACGTTGTTTCTGAGGGATGATCCTGCCCTCCGGTCCGACCTGGTTTGCCCTGGTTCCGCCCGGAAACAGCCTGGGCTTTTAAATGCCGTGGTGGCACATGTGATGATGGGGTTAGCGGGGGTCAAGCAGCAGAGGAATTAATCACTGAATGATGTGTCAGAGGGAGGAGAGGGGCGCCTCACCTGAGGACAGCGAGACACTCTAATCTTCTCAGGAAAAATTGCAAAGCTCAATTTAAGACCTAACCCATGAAATTAACACCTCCAGTTCTCTGGAAAGGGAGAAGTGTGGCTGCTGCAGGAAGGTTCCAAGTTCTGACCACCATCCTTTGAACTGTTCTGAGTGATTCTGACATCAGATTTGGGATCTGGCTGAAGCTTTTTTTTTCTGAGGTCATGTTTGTGCTATGGTTTTTCAATATACTGCTCCCCTTCCTGCAGCAACAGAAAAATGCCCAAATGATTGTGTAAATACAGAAGATCCAGGTTAATCATGAACTTGTCCATTTTAGTCGGAACTGATAAAAATGGTGCATCACTTCTTCTCTTCTTCTGAATTCCCAACTCCGCTCCTGCATTTTTTGGCTGCAGCCTAAAATCTTCCAAACTATTTCTTGTTCTACTGAGCCTTTCACTTTGGAGGCAGTCCTACTTGATCTGGATTGTTTGAGAGTGAAAGGCATGCTCTCTTGGCTCCAGTTCATTTAGGATTTGGCAGCAGAAAAAGTGGCATGAAACCATCCAGTCTGGTTTCAAACAGAACTTAAGTTGAGCCATCAGCCTTAAATAAATCCAGACAGAAAGTGTTGCAGTGACTGACTGAGTCTACTGAAGGTTTTTAATCTCTTTATAGTGACTGGATTTTTGACAGCTGCGCACACCCACAAGAAAAGCAACACAACATCTGAAGCACACATATCCTCAAATTTACAAGACCCAGAGAGAAAGGATAGAGGTGAGAGGGGAACATATGTCAGTTGTGAGGGTGTTTACAGTTTTGAACTCATGGCGCCTAGAGGCAGCGTGTAAGCTCCGAACATGGGGCTATAGAAAGGGCAGGATCACTGGGTGGGTTGGTCCGATCGCCTCTGATTGGAAGATCACAGGTTTGGTTCCCGCCCTGCTTGCCCATGTGTTGAAGAGTCCTTGGGCAAAGACCCTAAACCCCACATTGCTCCTGCTGGTTTTGAGTTGGCGCCTTTGTAAGTAACAGAGCTGCCATTAGTGTATGAAAGTGTGTTCATGGGTTGACTGTAAACCGCTGTGGGCCTTCTAAGAGGGTAGTAAAGCACTACAGTTAAAAATAACCCACAATAGGTGAAATCCACAAAGAAGAAATACAGAGGTTTTAAGGCTGCAAAACCCCTTATTACACACTTTATACGATTTTCTCAGACACGTGGACATTTTTACACTTTTCTCTCTCGTTTAAACTCTCAAAGTTTAAACCTTCATAGAAAAATAAGTCCAGGATTATAGAATGAAAACAAAGATCTGATCATCATTGAAGATTTATGTAGATTTGGAGAGAGGCACGTATCTGTACAGGAGATACGGCCTGAAGGAGATTGGTTGTTGACCTTGTCAACCAATCAGAGAAGGGTGCACTGCTTAAAAAAAAGCAAGCAAAATCACACTGAAAATAATCAGCGAAATGGCGAGACCGCAAAAGATGAACCTCGATATAGCAACGGAACACTGTGTATAGGTATATATGATTACTCTATACAAGATTGTACAATCCAATGGAGAGTTCCCATCTTCCTCAAAAGAAGAGAATTTTGTCAAAATCAGGATTCATGACTGCATGAAATGCGGCGCACCTGTGATTGATCAGTGGATTGACATCTTATTTCGTCTTCCAGGGGAACTGATATTCTGGCGGGGATTCAAACCAGATTGCTAGTAGTTACTGGGTTAGTCTATGCCTACTTTATTGGGATGACGATTAATGCAGAATCCTTTCTTCTGGATGTGATGTAGCCCCATTGATTTACATCCCACAGCACTAAGCAGACATCAAACATAACACAGGTTTCTTGTATTGGAGTAGAATAGTGGTGGGATGCTAATGTTCTAGTACCATCATATTTCTTCAGTCATTTAGGTTCAGTGCTACTGGACTCTAGAAGCTGATTTATGAGTGTTTGACCTGGCACAATTTTTTTCAAAAGACATCTGAAAGAACTATGGGTTTGCTCCCTAGGAATTACCCAAATGTTTCGTGGACAAAAACCTTTAAACTTCCATGCAACACATTTGTTTCTAGTTTTTTGGTGTTATTTATTTTGATTGAAGATTTTCATTTTTTTTATTCCAGTGTCTGCAAATACATTTCTTTTACTTTTGCACATTTTCTTGGTGCTTTATGAATAAATCTAATAGTTTGTATTTTCCTGACATTATTTTCCTTCATGGTCTTTGCTCTGCATATTGCTAGAAGCTGCTTGATGAAATGTCTCTCCAAGTGCGATCACTAAACATTGATCCTTAGGGATGGTTGATTCAGCAACCATTGACCTCAGCTGTTCTTAGGCAAGATAACTTCAATTGTTCTTGGTTGTAAGTAACCTTTTTGACGAGTACATCTGCTAAATGTAAGCATATCTTGTCATTGACCCACCAATTTTTGATCAAACAAAAAGTTGTAATTTTCCTCTCATGATTGAAACTTTTGGATTATCCAACCTCATTCTGAAGCATTTACTTCTGAAGTATTTACATTCTGAGCAACTGAGGAGCATTATTTTGGTCAAACTGTGGTGTCAACATGCATTCAGTTCCAGTAGTTTTAGCAAAACCTATTTCACCATCAGAATATTGATCCATCTTAGTGCAAGACAAGAAAACTGTTGTTTGTCACCCCAGCTTTGCCTCTCCATCCCACCGAAATCAGACAATTCCTTGCCTTCAAAGGTGTTGTGTTGTAGGGAGAATGTTGAGGAAGCTGAGTAGCCCACACTCTCCTTTTTCTTGTTTCTTTTGAAACTTTCCTTTCTCCCTTGATTTAAAAAGTCATTTGCAGCTTTGGGTCTTTAACTGTTTGTTCAAACAGACTGAAAATGGCCTGGTGTTTGCTCGCCTCGGTCTTCATCTTTTTCTCAGCTCTCCCAAGCCACCAAGGAAGATTTACTTGGGCTTATCTATAAAAAGCCAGGATGAGTCTTGCCAGTGTAGGTAAACTTTTTCCTGAGTTTCTACCCATCTGTCCCATTTTAAGCACTTTCACTGAATCAGCTGATGGTACGCTTGCACTCGGACACTTGTGCGGACGAGCAACATACCTCTGCCCTGAGGACACCGACTGGATACAAGCACACTTAGATATTTTAACACTTCTCACTAGTGTCATTACATCATATAAATAAAAATTTATCTGCTTACCATCCACTGCTTAAACAAGGTTTGGCCGGTCGGGGCAGCAGTCTCAGCAGGCGTGCTGAGGTTTCCTTTCCCCTGACCACTTATTGCAGCTATTTTAACACTGAGGGGTTCCCAAGCAGTCTGGCACAGTCTAGTCCTTTTTTTTAAGAGGTAAACCCTGTGCCTGACAGAAGTGACTCTTTAAAATTGAAAAGACATGGGGTAATAATGTCAGCACAAATCCAGTTGTTAAAATTATTAAAATCTTTAATAAATTTAATGAGATTGAAAAATGTTTGTGTTGGTGAGAATTACCAAAAGGGATATCATTTTGAATTTGTGGTATGCTTTAGAAATGTGCATTCTTTGACATTTTTGTCAATAAATATTGAAAGGAAGACGTTCTGGATAAACAAAATTAATTTACGGAAAAAAAAATTAGAAGTATTGTTTTCTGGAAAAAAAAGCAGGTGTGTTTCCAGAACCAAACATCTGTGGAGTGCTTTGAAAAACAGTTTCAAGGAGAAGCCACCAATATAAAGGCTACCAAGAGAGGACGTGTTTTCTGTTCATGTAAATGCTTCTAACGCCGGAGGCAAAGATTATTAAGACGCATATCCCGCATTGCAGTCTTGGAGTTCTGGTGGTGTTGTGGGCTGATGTATAACCAATGACAGTAATTAAGCAAAGTTTCTTCAGTTTTTACGTTTTCTTCTTTGGTTCAATGTTACACGTTCACCTTGAAAGTTTAATTTTTTAAACCATCTTTGATCCCTCCTAGAAGGGTCAGTGACAGATAAAAAATGAGCAGCTGCCCAGAGTTTGTTGCAATGGCTTTGCACTTGAAAGCTCGTCTGTTAGAAAACAGCAAGACCCTTTTGATAAAGACTGACATTACTGTCTAATGCCATCAGCCTTAGCAAATCACTCGCAACCTAAATGGTAAGTTAAACCCATCTGTCTGTGCATGCAAATCTGTGTCCTTTTTTTTCTAAAGCTAAGTAAATCAGACTAAATAAAAACAAAAAAATCCACTTATTATTATATACCAACACAGACTGATGTATATTTCATTCATATTTGCATGTAGACAAAGATTTGTGGGGTGCACGGTGGAACAGCGGTTAGTGCCCTTGCCTCATAGCGAGGGGCCCTGATTGAAAACCTGGCTAGGACCTTTCTGCGTGGAATTTGCGTGTTCTCCCCGTGCATGTGTGGGTTTTCTCCGAGCACTCCGGAATCCTCCCACAGTCCAAAAACATGCCTCATATGGTAACTCATTCAGTCATTCATTTTCCAATCCGCTTTAGCCCTTTCGGGGTCACGGGGCTGCCGGAGCCTAACCCGGTTACTCATGGGCGAAGGAAGGGGACACCCCTGGACTGCTCGCCAGTCTGTCGCAGGGGCAAATGAATGTTGACTCTGAGACTCGAACTTGGGACTCCCGCCCACAAGAGGGGGTGGACTTCCCGCTTTTGCCACGAGGGCCTGACTCATATGGTAACTGGTTACTCTAAAGTGTCCCTAGGTGTGATTGTGTGGCCTGTGACACAGTGGTGATCTGTCCAGGGTGTACTTTGCCTTTCAACCAACAATAGCCAGGAAAAGCTCTGGCAACCCTGTGACCCCCAAACAAATATAGCAGGTTAAGACAATGGATGGACAAAGAATTTTTTTCTTGACTCAAAGGATCCCCAGGCTTCTCAAAGTTCTGAAAGTTAGGATTAAATATATAACAAAATAAAACTAACATAATTAAGGCTAAGTGACCAATATCTACATTTACCTGAAAACAAAATAAACTAAAAAATGTATTTTCTGAAAATGAAAAAAATAAAATAGCATAAAAATTAAGTTTTAGTCAAATGTAATTTTTCAACAAAGTTGTCATTTTTTAAATAACATTTACTAATAATTTTGCTAAAATGTAATTGTTAAAATTTTACAAATGCACTTGCATAAGCAAAAGTCTATTTGGAAAAATATGGCAAACTATATTTTAATTTTTCAGATAAATGTTTTAAACTTTTTCGTGCCGCAGAAAACACATTAAATGTCTACACGATCCTGAAGGGATTGAATGTCCCTTGATGTTACTGAATGTAAGAAAGTGTGACCTCAAGCAGTCAAGACCCCCTAAACAACCCCTGCATGCCCGCCATTTAGCATGACGTATTTTGGAAATTCAGTAAATCAGTCAAGAAATACCAAATAACAAGGACTTATGTGGAAGTGTACTTATATCATTGCACATATTAGCTTGTTTTTGTTCTAAATCTTGTATTACATTAAACCTCAGTTTCATTTTTTCATTTTATGAACATTTTATTTATGAATTATTCTTCTTCACAGCAGGATGTTTTCCCTTTATTCATCTTTTGTTGTTAATGTGGCCATGTGAGGACAAATCTAAAAAATTGTAAAGCGTCAATTCGTAGTATTACTGTTGCAGCAGCTACTACAGTTTTATCCCCAACCAAACTAAGACAGGATCTTACAAAGGACTTAAACAGGTTTTCTTCCTAAAAAAACAATCAAGCCTGGCTGTGTGAGAGAAGGAAACACCACTGAGAGATATGAACAGAGTCAGAATGTGGTGATCTGGATCTGAAAAAACTGATAAAAGCGTCAGAGCCGCCCGGTGGCCTCTCTGCATGCTCCATCTGTCTACATGTCTGTTTTCCTTAGCCAGCTAAATGAAGCCTTTGAGCCTATTTGTGGTAAATGAAAGCTGAATGCTCTATCAGAACAGCGGCACACTGGTAACAATCTGCCGCCCAGGAATCTAGATAAACACAGAAGAGGCACTGGTCTCCTTCAACGCGCACATTCATGCACAAACAATAGTGCTCTGATCAGAACAATGATTACAGCGGGCCCTGTCCCATCCTGTCATTTGCAGCCCACTGTCTCCTCATTCCTATCATTTTAATTAATTCGCTGGTATTTTTGCAGCCTGGGCTGTATAGACCCCTAATGAGAAGCCTAATCAGAAGATATACGAGGCAGGTGAATTGAGCAGCTGCTGCTTTAGTGGGCTGAGCTTTCTGCCTGCTCTCCTATTTTCAATTACCTGCTTTTCTCCTTGATGCACAGTAGGGTTCACTTCCACAAAGATCTGTTGGTCAACAAAAGATCATTTATAAAAAATAATCAAAAAATGTGGACTTTTGCTCAGTTTTAGGCCCATTTTTTGTTATTTTGTCTTATCTAAGATGCTCTGATCTTAATTTTGTGGTGTGCTATTCTTTTGTGTACAAATAGCCATCTCATTGACTTTAATCAGCCATCCATCAATCTGACAATGCTTAGAGAATAAAGGTTTTCAGGTGCTACTTAATTAATCTGCTGCTCCGTCCTGGCTGCCATGCTCAATCATGGAGTAAATAAAGTCAGTCAAGAATGTAATTGTTTGTTTTCTGCTCATAGTTTGGAAAAAAAGGCATTTCTTCATCTCAAGGAGCTGTGAAAGTTGCCCTTTTGATTTTAATTTAATAAAGGTATCTCATGGAGTAAATGAAGCAAAATGTCACATTTTAGAGCGGCATGGCTTGGCTCCTTCATCAAGTAGAAGATAGAAAAATCAGCCTCTGCTGACCAACACAATCACAGTTTGTTCTTTTTTTTAATTTTTCAATAATTTTTCATCAACTTTACCATTGAACTGACTGCACTGGAGCACAAATGTTTACAACAGAAGCAGAAAATGCAGAAAGAAAGTTTGATTTAAGTGCAGATTTTCATGTGAAGTTGAGTTAGGGTGTATCAGAATGGACACATTTGGTTTGCTTAAAGTAAATTAGTTTGTTTCCCCTGATAAACACATTTCCTGTCTGAATACACCCAAATGGATCCTGGTCCGGGACCGGGAACTGCTCTCTGACCCATCTTTTGATTGCTTCTTTGATTAATTGGACTGAGCTCCGGTATGTTCAGGTTTTACTGAGTCTGAATGTGCTCCGTGCATCGAGGGACCAAAACGGCCCCTGTTGCCGGGCATTACGGAATGTAAACAGAGAAGCAGAGCAACAATGAGACACAACAGCTCTTAGAAATTTGATGCATGCGCATATGAATGCGTTTACAGAGACTTTTCACTCAAAATGGTCGCTTGAACGCGCATTACCAAGGGCGTTGTGAAATAGCTCCAGGGTGGACACTTTGCCATTAGGTCACCGAGCTGGTCTGTACTTGAACAGTGCCTTTCCGCCTACTGACACTCAAAGCACTTTTACACTGTTATCATCCACCCCCTTTGCTTACACAATTGCACTCACTGAGAAGAGAGCAGTTCTGCCACTTAACCAAACCTACTGATGGCAACTAAAGGTTTATTGTTTTTCCCAAGATGTTGACATGTGACTGTGGTCGCTTTTCAGTTGAAAGCTCACTGCTCCACCTATGAGCTACCATACCATTACAGAACCAGAGAAGTGGAATTTTGCAGTTCATTTCTACTCACCACTGCAGACACACATCTGCTTTTTGAGGGTTGGCCACTTTAAATGCCAACGAACGCTGTCAGTTTGGACTACTGAACTGGAGAAGAACCCCAAAACTGGATCAGACGGACTCAATGTCATTATGCTCCACCACAACATTATCTTAGGTTGTTTTTTTATCCTCCTTATGCACTGCAGTGGTTGTTTCCACATTTTTTGCAGTGCAGCCGGAGTGCAGAGGAAGACTGGTTGACCTCCAATCGGAAGATCACAGGTTTGATCTTCCATGTGTTCAGATTAAACTCGTACATTGACAGTTTTATCATTTGAAATCAGCCACCCTCCCTTGAACACTTTACACCCCTGTGAGGCTTTGGAGTCTTGCTAGAGCTGTTTGATCTCTAGTGCCCTCAGAACAGCACTTCATCAAAACTTACCGAGGTCCCAAGAAGCAAACTTACATAAGGCTGACTATCGGTTTTGAATTGGTAGCTTCTTTGAAGTTATCACATCCTTGATAACTGTTAAAAAGCAAGCACCAGCTTTTCCCATAAAATTGATTTGTTTTCTTCTGTCAACAACGGCATCTGGTCTATAATCAGAGGAAGACCTCACACAACAAATAAACAGTTTGCTTGGCAAAGATTGCATTCAAGAAACCATGGTGACATTACCTAAACATTGAATATCTGGCCATTTGTGTACACTTACACAGGCTCTCCATATTGCCTTTTGTAATATTAAGGGTACAGGTACCCTCTCTTCCTTTACTGCTGCTCTTCCTGTTCCCCCTTCTTTCAATGCAGACCTCTTGAGCTCCATTGACTCCACCAGCTCTACACAGGTCCAAAGTCTACTTTTATTATGGACAACTCCATCTCATTCCACTCGCATCCTAATTCTACTCCATACTTACATTCACTCAAGCAGCCATCTTTAACTCTTATCTGTTTTCTCCACACTTTTGTCAAATATCAACACAAAATCAGACAAACCATGTGTTAAAGTGCTGCTTGGTCTGATTTCTGACCCCATATATTTATCTTTATCAGTATCTTATCTATTTAACAGGCCAGAAAGTGGGCTAGATTTAAGGAATAGTCCATGGATTGGTTAGATGTTATCTTAATGGCAGGGATTATGGGATTATGTTTCCATTGGTGATCAGAAGTCTGATTCAGTCACCGTGTTGTGTGTTCCGCCTTAAGGTTGGGTATTTGAATTCACTCCGGATCAAATCGGGCACAATAATAATATTTACTTGTGGTTCACATACCCCCGGGGATTCTGTATTAGAATTTTGTTTGTACAATTAGACTAGTCAGTGGTCAAAAATTAGTCTTTGTATGTACAGTTTTACTTTTTTGTGGCCACAAATTATCAATCTATGAACTACACGTGTACTAGGGGTGTTACAGTTAATCAACTTAACCAATGAATCGATTTATACTCCTACCATCCAACCAGACTGATCAGTCTAAGGCAAGGTGTTAATCTAATCAAATCGACCTACCATTAAGAAAAATCATTTAAAAATTATATGAATTGATTGTGTCAACATTGGAAAAAAACATTTGGATTGAGACATGGTAGGTTTATGGTTTATTTTACTCTAATGTAAAAATGACCAAGTGCCATTACAAACAACACACGTGTGATGGCAGCAAAAAAAGAATCAAGCCATCATTACAGTCCAATGTGTGAAAACACTTTGAATTTAGCAAAGACGTGACCATACAGTGTGGTATAAGGTTCGAATAATGTTCTGTTTGTATTATTTTTATGTGGAAAAAGAATAGTGGGCTGAACTTTATGAAACTAAAATGTTAATGGATTTGGCATTAATTCTTGTTTCCTAGTTTGTTTGTGCACATATTTAATTTACACTTGATTATCTTGCAAAAAAATACAAGAAATCTGGAAAACTTCACCTGCACTGTTACCCAGTACCCAGTTATTTATCTCTGAGTCACACTGGTTGAAGTTTTGACTAAAGATGTCCTGGCTCGATTAACGTCAGTGAATTGGATTGTTTAAAATGAGCCAATATTTCTATGAATCTTATCAGTAACCACATAATATGATATGAATCAAACTGTTGTTAAAAAGAAAAGTTACATCCCTATTTTGTACATGACATTTGCTATCTTGCCTTTGGAAATGGCTGCACCATTTTCTAAAGACTAGAACAACCTTTGTGAGGATCTCGATAATTCAACAGACAAATATAGCTCTAGAAGATGCTGAGACAAAAGCCCCAGTAACTGCTCTAATGCTCCCTTTATCTGTTTTGGCTTGCAACAGAAAAACAAGCTTTCCTTCACCAAAGATTCAGAAAGTCCCTCAAAACAAACATGCAAGATCAAAACAAGGTTGGTGGGCAAAAATAACACAATTCTAGGAAAAATAAAACAAATTCAAGCTTTATTATGTTGTCTATATTTTTTAAATAATGTTGCAGGTTGTTTAACTCAAAAACAACTGAAGTGATGGCAACAACAGGTAATGTTAAAGTTTTTCTAAAGAGCTGCAGTCCAGAATTAAACACGCCTTTTTTTAAATATGAAAAATTCAAATTAAATGTCTGATATGGGTGTGGTTGTGGCAAAGAAAATGAATTGTCAACCTTTAAACAGTGTAGGTTCCATTTAAATGCTGCCTGGTCCATGGCAGCTCCGTATTTTATTGGTGATCAAATGAATAAGTTGAGCAGTGACTGCTTCATAGGCAGAACATTAAGTATATGCTATTTAGGGCATGTTATTTTATAGTGGTTTGTGTGAAAATGTCAGTGGACTATTGATAAAATTCAGCAGCGGGGAAATTTCACAACTGGACTTGCATGGGTAGATCCTACGCTGACTTCCTGATGATTCCATGTCAGGGTTAGGATGGTCCTTCAATCTTTGTGTAGTATTTTTATCTGTTTGATCTGCTAGAAGAAACAAGTCTTAAAGTCAAAGTTGTGCAATCCAATTCAAACTCTAAAAGAAAAGCTTTGTGAAGACAAAGTTGATCACTAAAGTCCCCGATTCAACCATTTCAACAAAAATCAGCTAGAAGTTGGACGCTTGAAAATAAATAAGTAAAAGGCCTTACAAGATGCAAAAAGACATTTGAAAGTATTGAAAAAAAAACATTTCAAATGGACTGTCAAGCATGGGTAGTCCAAGGAACAAAGATAAAATGGGTAAATGTAAAGACTGTAACCCCCTAATTTAACTCCCATACACTAAACACTCAGAGATGTGCAGCCTGGTGATTGCAGAGATTGAAAAATTGGCTTCTTTTTGGTTTCAAATGAGACAAACTGGACACAGGGTGTGCCAAGGTGTGCATCACATAAAACCACATCTCTACAACAAGCAATGGAAATTGCTGGAATTTCTTAAACATGGCTTGGGTTCCAGTTTTGTAGCCAGTTTTCTCGGGAGCTTTGGAGTTTTTGACTAACACAGTGCAGTGTCTCTAAGTGGAGGCTATTAGGCAGGCATTGTGTGTGAGCTGAGTCTGAATTTGACCAGTGGATAGGAACATCACTGATGGAGCTGCAAGAGCACATTAAAGAGCATGGGTATTTTTAAATGTGTATAGAGATGAGGGGTGCCATTTGAATAGCACTTGGGGTAATTATGGTCGGCAGCTCACCCTCCGCTAGCTTTGCAGCTGATTCTGTCTCTGTATTTCAATTTCCTGCCTCGTTGAGGATGCCAGCCAATATGTGGAGAAGAGAAG
>BSAI01000106.1:8999004-9039631 GCA_036245035.1 Adrianichthys oophorus
ATACTGCTTTCTGATTCATTTTATGTGTTTCTTTGATTAAAAGCAGTATCAGGGATAGGCAAGAAAAGAAATAGTTTTATTTATGCAAGATTGTTCCTCTGACTTTTGGTTGTTCCCTTATAAAGGCTTGCCACAACAAACATCTGTATCGTCCTCACTCAAACCAACCACCCTCATGTCCTGCTTCACCACATCAACCAACTTCCTCTTAGGTCTTTCTCCAGGCCTCCAACCCCAGCATCCTTTTACCAACACAACCCCTGTTCCTCCTATGAATGTGTTCAAACTATCTCAATCTGCATTCTTGCAGGCATCCCCTTGAAATCAAACATGAACTCTAACCCAGGCATCCCCAACCCTGTTCCTTGTGAGCTACTGCCCTGCTTGTTTTAAGGCTAGGACCTCTTCAGTAATTGCTAATTAGCTGGATTGAGTGAGCCCAGTTTCTGATAGACCGAACGCACCTGATCCAGGTGACCAGTAATCACTGAAGTGGGGTTAGCTGCAAAACAAGCAGGTCAGTATCTCATGAGGAACAGGGTTGGAGACCCCGTCTAAACCATGAGTGTCAAACTCTAGGCCTCGAGGGCCAGTGTCCTACATGTTATCCAACCAGCCTGCCACTGAAGCACCTTATTGGCCAAACACGCCTGATCCAGGTAATCCGCAGCAGAATATGCAGGATTTCTGGAAAACCAGCAGGAGGCCAGCTCTCAAGGCCTGGAGTTTGACGGTCTTTACCCAGTCTTCTACGCTGTTCCTATCTTTCTTGACACTTTTTTGTCATACATCACACCTGAAATCTTCCTCTACCCGTTCCAACCTATTTGGATCCTTTAATTCCAACCTTCATCATGCAGGGTTTGAAAATAATTAAACGTTTGGTCCTTTTGAGCTCAGTGTTTCCGGAGCGAACCTGATGGAAACTTTTGCAAAAGAGGAACAAAAGGGAGAATATTTCTGAAACTGAAACAAATACGCTTACAATTCTGTCTGACTACAAGACTTTACTCGACCAAAAACCAAAAAGAAACATCAGAAAATGTTCAATTGGATGGATGGATGGATGGATGGATGGATGGATGGATGAATGGAAGAATGGAAGAGTTAAGTTACTTTAGGTGACAAAAGTGTCACTTTTTTTTTCCATCAATTTTCTGAACCTGCTGATGCCAACCCAGCTACAGTTGGGTGAAGGCGGGGTACACCCTGAACAGGTCGCCAGTCTGTTGCAGATCAACAAGATGTTACACATATAAGCAACTTCAGGCCTCGAGGGATGCAGTATCTGCATGATTTCAAGATATCCAAGCCCTACTCCTGACTGATTGACTGGTTCAGGTGTGTCCAGCCAATTAGAACATCATGGTATGTTGGAAAAAAATCCAGGAATGCGGCCCTCGAGCCCTGGAGTTGCCTAAACCTGACTTAGATTAACACCCAAACCATTTTTTCTGTTATTAAACTGCTTATGTTTTCTGGTTTTCTACTTAAACATCCTGTTTGGTTAAAAGAGCTCATCTGTACAGGATGATATCCCTTCTGTCATTGATTTGTGATTATTGGTTGTGACAGATCCTTCAGTCCAACCTGAACTTGTTTTTTTCAGGTAAACCTGTCATCAATCGGGTTAGGCTTACAGACTAAGATACCAAAGTCAGAATAGAAACTATCCAACAAACTGCAATCGCTCAGCCTAAAATATTTTTTGTCATTTCAGCTTGAACTGAATAGTCAGAATTTCCACATCTTGAAATGAGCTTCTGGTATTTACAGTAAATCCGCATGCAAATGTAAGGACACATTTTGGAAGTTCACTTTGCTCTTTTTTAAAATGGAACATTTTGCATGATGCTGAAAACAGCCACCCTGCAGAACTCCATATCAAATTCCTCCCTTCTTAGCATTCACCGTATCAGCATTCTAACCTGTCGAATAAAGAGAAGTGTTCACAGGTTCCAAGACTTCATTGACACAGACGGTATGTTCCAAAGATTTCAATCCAATCCAGCGAGCTCTGAGACGCAAAACACAAAGAGACTTCTAGTTAGTTTCATTTGATTGGACTGTAGACAGAAAGATTGAACAAGGTTTGCCTTTAAATCTTGTGATTTTCTTACGTATCCTGGAGAGAAGGGAGCGCAGTGGGAAGCTATCTGCTGATGCTGTCTTTGATCGAGCATGTGTGCTCATATTTGGGCAGGAAGGCAGAAATGAGAGAAGGAGCAGGAAAGTGGAAACTGTCAACTCACATAAAGAGCATCCACAAAACAGCAGTCTGGTCATTGGAGGCTGGCCTCTTCCAATCATAGACGATCTCAGATATCACTTTTGATTGTCTAAGAAGCGAGAGCAATGCGGAGGAGCTGTTTGCAGTCTCTTCCTGGATAAGGAGGACAACTTACAGGAGGAAAAAAAAAGCCAGTCTCCGCAGACAACACATTTGGTGCCTGCCTGTTCTCATTTATACAATTTTGGGAGATTATTTCCATTTCCCAGCATTTCACTGGGTTTGGAATTTAACTAGTAACCCCAGACAGCTTTGCATATTTAAAAATATGCCCTTCTTTTCCTTGTTTAAAGAAATATATTTATGAGAAAGTGGTGGCAGCTTTTGTAGCATTTGATCAAATGTGTTTTGGTATTGTGATGAATATGGAAATAAGTACAGAGACCCGAACCCTGAATAACAGCAGTCAGCACAAAAAAACAACAAAAGGAAAATGCCTTGCTTTCTAAATCATGATACTACCTCCACCAATTACAGAGTCCAATAACTCTCTACAAAACCAGAGGAGACCTCGCCTTTCAAGCTGTTGCTCCTCGTCTTTGGAACGTCCTCCCTTTGTCAGTACGACAGATCGACTCCATTGCAGGTTTTAAAAGCCTGGTCAAGACGTTTTTATTCAGAAAAGCTTTTAGTTAATCTACTTTTGACTTTAAGTGCATTTTATCTAGCTTTTACTGTCTTTTATTTTGTTTGTCTGCAATTCGTGTTTTACTGGCTGTAATTTTGTGTTTTTAGTTTTGTGAAGCACTTTGGGATTTTTTGCTGGGAAAGGTGCTATAGAAATAAATACTGTTTTTACTTACTTACTTCTTTACCTACCAATCATCCATAATTGAGGCTAAAATTCAATTGGTCGTGCTACAGCAGTGTAAACGCTTCTAGTGAGGATTCACATCTGTGTTTTACATTTAATTGTCCCGTATTTTTTGAACTATTAGTCTCATTTGCCAGAAAAAAAAATGCAAGATGAAGAAAAAAAAAGTCATATACGAGTCGCATTTTTGGGAGAAATGGATTTAACAAAATTTGGGACCAAGAATGGATATTTCATCTTGAGAGGCAAATCAAAATAAGGCTATTGATAACAACGATAGACTGAATAAAAGCACGCTTCACTTCTGTAACACATTGATGCTGATTTAGCTTCATGAAACATAGGAGCAATCTAGTATATGAGCACAACATATGAACCTTTTTTCAGTTAACCATAGCAAAAATAACAAGCTAACAAGTCTTCGTATTACTTCAAACCCCTAAATTCATTGAATTTTTCATCCTATCTGTCGCTTTGTAACAATTCCGCCAAAACCAGCGTAAGACTGAGTGGCATTTCTTCTTCTGCTTTGCTGTCAGTAGCAAGTATTGATACACACACCCACAGTGCCCTCTAGCGGTTATTATTGTTTATTTTTTTGAAAATCACATATAAGTTGCACCCCCAGACAAACTATGCATACAAATGTGACTTGTACTCTAAAAAAACACACTATGAGAGGATTCAGCGTGCAGGAACATTTTGCATATGAGAGTTTAATGCCAACATTTTCAGTGTTTTAAGGCATTTGTGTAACAGTAGGGTACTTCAGTAATGGGCATTCTAGAAATATATGTTTCTTTTCTTCTAGAAATGCTTTTAATAGTCGGTAATTGGTGGAATCCTATTTTCTTTTGCTCTTTTATCCACCATATTGTTAGCCTCTCGTGTATTTCATGCCCTTTGTTATTTTATGCTATTATTTTTCATGTTTGTTCTTAATTTGCCCAACTTTAAATTTTTGTTTTTATTTCTAATGCAAGGCACCATTGCCTTTGCAAAGTGCTATATAAATAAAGATAATTTAATAATTCAACTAAAATTACCCTGAATACAAAATATGTCTAAAATAAAAGTTGTTCTGAAGAGATATTCAGTGTGAGAATGTTTCAGAGTATTTCAGGTATGATCTGCAGAGGTATTTCGGGCAAAGTTGGTCACCCTTCTGTTGCAAGTGTCCAGGTTTTTAGCTAATATTATGAGGGTTTTACACATCAGAGTGCATGGTAGTCAAAATAAATGTCCTTAACATTATAATAATAATAATAAAGGATCTTTGTGTTGCATACAATAAAAGTGAGTTTCATTGTATGACTATTTCTGTGTGTTTCTTTGATTGTCAAAGCAAACTTTGTGCTGTGAGGACACTGGAGGGTTTTTCACACAGGCCAGTCTTTCTGGAGTAACTCCAACATTATGCTGGCTTTAACTGTTAAATAAATGCACGAGTCAAAGTAAATGTGATCTTGCTCTGTTTGGCAAAAAACGTTCTTTAGGAAAGCAATGAACTGAAAGATGGGAACTCTGCAGGAGCTTCTACACCCTACCCTTGGGTGTGTTGTGGGTGGTGGAACTGAATAAGGTTTTAAGTATCAGCAGAGAGTCGACCATTCTAGGGATCAAACTTAAACTTTGTCCAACAAGCTGTTTTCTTCTGAGTATCAAATGAATTAGGACTCTGAACTTTCTGTCATCTGTAAGATGGGGAAACAGAATTGTGGCAACATATGTAAAGTTGTTCAATGTCAAATTCAGATCACTGAACTTCTGAGTTTAGATCCATCGACAAATTTGTCAATCAGAAAATCAAAAAAAGTAAATCTAAAGCATTTACAAATACTGCTGACATAAATAGATTTTAATAATAATGTCCTGCCGCCTCTTATTAGGAGTGAGAGCAAAATACCAATGGGGTGGAGCACCTCCTGGAGTCTTTTGGCGGATTTTTCTAAACAATAATTAAACATTTCTGTACAAAAAAATCAAGATCATAAGCTTTTCTTGACATTGCAATGACACAGGACTCTAATCTGTTGAACTTTCAATGTAAAATCGTACAATCTCTGGTTATTCAGTTCCTCATGCCTGACAAACACTCATATATACAAAAAAAAAAAATTTTTACTCGAACGAATGATACATTCTCCTTTCAAAAGAAATCCAAGCAGAAACTGGAGTGTGTGTGTGTGTGTGTGTGTGTGCGTGTGTGTCACACACTTTCTGTGCAGAAGCGTCTCTGTCTGCAGAAGGAGAACATCAGCATTCTGATGAGGTTCAGCTGCAAATTAGAAACGAATCGCCAAAACTCACTCATTTGCTAAAACTCCTGAAGCATCAAGGGAAAAATTAAAACAAGAAGGGAAGAAGGAAGGAAGCCCAGAATTGTGGTACTTGCAGCCTTGTTTTCCATTTTCAAATGACAGAGAGAAGTGATGACTAATAAGACCTCTTTGTGTTTTACTTGTTTTCCTTTTTACCGAACTGTGTGTTTTATTTCTCCCTACCACACATTTTATTCTCTGAATACTGCAGCACTATAGTTCTTTTGTAACACTTGTTTTTCCTTCATTTTAATCATGAAACGTGAAAATAAAACATTCCAAAAATAATAAAATGTACTCAGACTAACTCAACATTAAGTTAAGTTAGTTATTCCAATTTCAGGACAGCAAAAATCTCTGGGGTTGAATCGGGATCAGCTTAAGGTAAATGAAAAACCAAATTGTTAATTTAAAAAAAAAAAAAAAAAAAACTGTTTTATATTCAAAAGTATGCATTTTATACTTGAAGTAAATTAAAGCTTGTAAATTTGAAGAAAAAAAGTAAACTTGAAAGAAATACTGAAAATAAAAAAAAGCACTTGTGTAAATTTGAAACTTGAATTAAGAAAGGAGGGATGACATGGGCAAACAACAGACCCTGTTTTGAAGCAGAAACGACATCACCATAACCTGATATCGATCATGTCCTAGTCATCAATGGGCTCAAAGTCCCCCCACCATGTAAAATTAGGGTCAACTCCAAAAACAAAAAGTCTGAATTGAAACTGTAAATTGAGGAAAGACACTGAAGAGTGAGAAAAACGGAAAAACAAAAATTGAAAACACAAACCAGCGGGCATTAAAAAAGGCTATTTTTCATAAAACTTTAGAGTTTTAAGTAATTGGGATTCATAGCTTTGTGGTTATGGGAGGTAAGCATCTCACAGCATGTCGTTGTTAGGGTTTCCATGTTTGTATTTAACAGCCCCTCTGGCTAAAATTCCCTTTAGCACAGGGCTCTAAGAGTGTGACTTTTCAATGGCGTGGCTACCGGTGCGCTCAGTCTTGTCTATGGGGACAAATCATAATCTCTGCGACACTGAAAGTCTCATTTCTGTATGTGTGTGCAGTTGTAATACACCTCACATTGGAGCTTTAGTTCCAGTGTTTACATCCTTTCATCTACCGTAACTTTCCAATCGTTAACACAATTAACGTAATTCGAGTGGATTCTGAAGCGGAGTAAACGTGCTTTGCGCTGATATGCAGCACTGTGCAGTTGTAAAGTGTTTGCATAATCCACATTTATCAGCGGACTCTGACGTGGAGAAAAACAGCTTTGCGCCACAGCACTCCACGTTGGTAATATGTTGCATATTGGTGTAAAGCCACTTCTTTCCACGACAGAATCAGTTGATTCACGGTGATTGTGTGAACGACTGAAGATTTACGGCAAGCCAAAAAGCCAGTTATTTAGGTGTCACTGCAACATTATTGGTATTAAAGGGTTAACTACGGTGGCCCTGAAGGATAAATCACGTAAACAAATCCATCAATGCAAAACATTATAAAGATCACAATGACATTAAATAAGCAAAACAAATAATAAAAATGCAACAACAAGTTTTAGAAATAACAACAAAATTCCACAAACCAAAACAATAAAAAAAAAAGAAAAAGGAAATGAAGCAAAAAGAAGCAAAGAAGAAACATCACTGATTGGATGATGACATTTTTCCATCATTTTGACAGACAGTTATTTGTGAGAAGTTATATGAGAAGGTGGGTACACTAAACTTTCGTGCTAGTGCACCTAAAAAAAAAAGTTTGGCGCACTGGTGCAACCAATGTAAAAATTTAGTCTAGCACTTGCTTGCTTTAGCATGATAAAGACTGCTGTGATCCCTCCACACCACAAGGGGGTGATGTTGTAGAAAAATACCAAGATTGTGAGAATAACGAATATCAGAAACATTTTAAAATTTATGTAAAAAATTGGGAGCAGTTTGGAACCATAAGAGTCCCTGCAACCGGCTCTGAGCTTCTCTTTTTTATTTACCGTGCTGTTTGTAGCTCATGGAGAAGAAGCTTAAAGGCAACAGAAGTCATTTTAAAAATGGCCAGACTTGAAACCTTTTCTCTAAGAAACAGAGGACTCTAAAAAGTAGTTCTTTTCTGGGGTTGTAGTTTATGTATTTCTTTGCACTTCTTGCACTTATAATCAAATCAACTTTATATGATTATTAAATCAATATTCCAATTTAAAGTGGGCAACAAAATACAGCACATAGTATGCACATACCACAACGCGCAGCCTATACTGCAATTGAACAGGAAATGTACAAAATACGACAATTTTGATTTAAATTAATAAAGTTATATTAATCATCCATATAAATTACATTTACTGAACAGATTAGTGGACATATGTATTTTTGATCTGTATACATCTTGTGATGGCAGATGAGGATGTTGTCAGGTGAGGCAGGCCTCCCCTGACCAAACGTCCCTGCTATAAGGCCAGTCCCCTTCAGGAACTATTGGAACAACTGTACTAAAGATGAATTCTATTTTTATTGACCCTCATTACTGGGTCCACATAAAATGTACAGAATTTACAGGAGAAGAACTGAGCAGAGGAAAGTCAGCCAAAATTCTTGGGGCAATTCTGTAATCACCAAATCCTGCCATCCACACATGCACACCATCTCAGATCCACATTCCACTTACCAACTGATTGGAAAGAGAGATCCAAAAAACAGGAGAACACCTCTGAACAGCTGATGATGGATTCTTGCTAATTAGTTTCCTTGTCTTCAAGAGGCAACAATCACTTACATCTTCCAGAACAGAAGCGAATATGTGTGTGTGTGAGGTGTTGAATGTGGAATGAGATGGGCGTTTAAAAATTATGAAATAAATGAATAAAATAGCAGAGGAAGAACTTGTGGCGGATGTGTTTTAGATTTGTTAAGACTTATTAATGCTCTAAGTCATCTGGACTGAGGCGATTGAAAGGAGGGTCAGGCCAGAGGAGTAGAACAGTGAAACTCAAAGCGTTTGGAAGACAGTAGAAAGAACCCATCAGTAAGGACAGGTGATCAAAATCTTTCTAGAAGGAAATTAACTCCAGAAAAATGTGTTCAACATTAATTGATCCCTGCTATTGAATAAGTATCACCTCTTCAGCAAAATGGATCAACTAAGGTAAGTTAAAAAATAAAATAACTGGAACAGCAGTTCACAAAGTAACCACGGGGTGGCTTCTATCCATCCATCTTCCGAACCTGCTGTATCCCTTTTGGGGTCATGGTGTTGTTGCTAGAGCCAACCCAGCTAATGTCAGGCAAAAGTGGGGTACATCCTGGTCTGTTTCAGGGCCTCACACTCATTCATGTACACACACACAAACACACATGCACACCTAATTTAGAGCCTTCAATTAACCCATGAGGCACGTTTTGAGGGAGGAAGCTGGAGTGCCTGGTGAAAACCCATGCATGCACGGGGAGAAGACGAGAGTGCTAACCACTGCACTGTGCAGCCCTATGGCTTTTTACCACAAAATCTCAATTTTAGAACAGGGTTGACTGGGGTGGTATTTGTATTGACATGTGACAAGCAGTGAATGGATATTCTGGAATGTACTGCTGATGGTGAATTGTGGTGATTCCCAAACATGGGGGGAAAAAAGCTGCTCTCCCCCTCTTCTCTGCCTAACAGACAAAACATCGAAATCCAGACATCCGACCCAAAGACAAACCTGGAAGTGATGTTCACTCCAGGTACCAGATCTCACATGTTTTAGGAAATGTTAGAAGTGAAAAGCAGGTACATCATAAGTACTTTAGAGCCTGTAACTCATGTTGCTCCAGCAGCATTATGAGTCGGTAGATTTGCGAATACAACCCTCTCCCCCACATTCTAACATGCACGTCTCATAGCTCAGGGTGCTAATTTTAATTTTAATTTGTTTAGGGGCAAAGTGGCTGTAAGAGATAATGTGGAAAGTGTGGTTTTTGCAGCTGACTGCGACACCACAGGCTACACACTGACCACACTTTAATTGATTCTGCTAGAAAGTTTAGGGCCGTGAGGAAGCCAGAGTGCCGCTAAAGCCGAAAACATACAAATTAGTTTATGGAAATTCAAGTAGATAATTTAAGTGCATCTTTTATTTTTTATTTTTTTTCACTTGACGCCTGGAATCTGCTGAAAGCCAAAAGGAACGATTGGAAGAAAGAATACATTTATAAAATTCAGAAAGGGTTTAACAAGCAATTACATATTTTAGACATGAAATAATTCCGTAGCTGTCGAGTTTGGGAAAACAATTACCCACTGACGCCTCAGGATACCCATATTTTGTTCAGCGCTGAAGTTTCTTCATAATTTTTTTGTTTTCAGGAACATGTTTTTCCTCACCTAAGATCTGAAATCATCTTCCGCAAATGTAAGTTCATTTTACTCAGACAATATGAATCAGAGTATTGATGGGACAGTGCTGTGCATGTTCTTCTTGGGTGCTGGGATGAAGTTGCATCTTCTAGTTGAAAAAGCATGTTACGTATATAAAATGTTCTTAAATACACAGAAGCTCAGCAGAATTCAAATATTTCTGTTTATTTAAAAAAAGATGATCTTTTGTGCGCATTGTTTGCAAGACATGTCTAACATCGATAACATATTTCTGCATTGATGTGTTCTAGTGACGTGCGTTGAGGTTCACGGCTGGTGAGGCGATGACGTCATCAGTCAGATTTACAAACATGAACCCTACAGAGTAGCTTATTTTCATTATATTTCATCAGTTTTTTCCATTTAAAAACTGTAGCTGGGGGAATCACAAAAATTGTTATTGACTTACTTTTAGTTCAAAATGAAGCCCGTGTGTTGCTCCCTTGTTTTATGTCTACAGTCTCTCATTCTGAAGAAACGCATTAATAATCTTTTTGTAGAAGTCTTCCTTTTCCTTCTTCCGTTTTAAAAGTCGTTCCGTCTCAGTGTAGATCACTACCAGTAATGTGTCTAAACAAATTCTTCAGTTTTGGGGTTTAAAAACGTATTCTGCCATTTAGAAAATGATGCTAAAACAATGCTAAACAATATTAAAGAGTAACTGACAGGCTGAACTTGACTTGCTGCCTCTAATTCTATTATTCTTCAGCCGCAGTGTCACATTCTCCTGACTCAGCAGCGCCCTCTGCCTTGAGGCAGGCGCACTGCCTGCCTCACCTAGTGTGTTTCTAAAGCGCATTTTTAGCGGATAAAAAGACGAAATGAGTCACAAACGGGCACCAACGTAATTAGACAGTTGGCGAGAAATAAGCAAATTAGGTCATTTTAAAATAAAGCGTTTTTTTATGATGATAAAAAGACCGACTTAGTAAAGCGCATGAGTCAGCTGCAGCTCCAGTCAGTGTGTGTGGCGCTGGCTGTTGCTGCATTGAAAACCCACACAGCAAAACGTAATCATAGAAAAGACATGGCTAAAAAAATGTTTTGTTTTGTTTTATTTTAAAAAGTATATTAATTTTATTTCATTTATGCATTTTTAAATTATATTTTGCACCTGCCTCCCCTGACTGCATGTCACTGATGTGTTCCTCTTTCCATCATAACAAGTCAGTATCTGTGCCTTGATGCTGTCATTCTCTCATCTGTTAATGAAAAACAGCCCCCCACCTTCATCACCAATCACAAAGATGCTCTTTTTTTTCCTGAATGTTCATGTCTGACCACTTATTTGGTGAAAAGCTTACATTGATATTTGCTGCTTTAAAGGACTGCATCTATAAATATAAATAATTTGCTTTATTTTGAAATATTTGAACTAGGGCTCCCAAAACCTTCCCTTTGTCTGTGGGTAAGTCCTGGTTCAGGATCTATTGGCTGCTGAGAGGAGAAAGCTGATAATTAATTTTTTCTACGCAAGGTCACCTTAGTATCAAATGAGCAAAAAAATATTCTGCACTGAGGTTTTTTTTTTTTTTTATATGTATGCATTTTATTTGCAAAGGTAAAATAGCCCCAAAATGCACGACAGGAACAAAGCTCAATATAAGTCTGGCTAAATGTAGAGGATTGTGACACGAAGGGCACTGGACACAAACCAAAACCTAGTCTAAAGGTAGTACCATGGAATGATTCGATCTCTAGAGGAAGCAGTCAAAGGGAAAAGAGGAAGTAAATGACCATGTTTATAGCAGCCTATTAATTGTGGTTCTTCCTGACATTAGACTTAAAGAAATGTGTTTATAGATTGACCACCTTTCATAAAGTTACCCTTCGCCATACAAATGCTTTGGCTAATACAAATGTGAGGATAGTGCTTTTTGGTTGTCATGTTTTATTTCCTTGGTTCTGCTCTGTTTTCAAGCTTCCCCCATCAGTCTCACCAGGTTCATGTTGCCAATCATCCACAGGTTTCTTGAGTAGAGTTAACTCTCTTGAATGTCTGATTTTTTTTTTTTTTTTTTTGGTCAGTTCTTCTTTTCTCAACTTTTGTTTCTCTCTTAGTTTGTGGTTCTGGTCATGTTGACGTTATGAAATTTTTATGTTTCTGG
Source organism: Adrianichthys oophorus (assembly GCA_036245035.1). Taxonomy (NCBI): domain Eukaryota; kingdom Metazoa; phylum Chordata; class Actinopteri; order Beloniformes; family Adrianichthyidae; genus Adrianichthys; species Adrianichthys oophorus. Next base: position 9,010,936 of record BSAI01000106.1, read on the forward strand.
CACCAACCCTGGGTATCTGTATATTGGTCTGTTCATCCACTGGTTCCTGACAATAAGCTGAGCTTTTCCTCCATCTATCCATCCATTATCTGAGCTAGCTATATTCTTCTCAGGGTCTTCTCAGAACCTAACTGTTGGGCGAATGCTGCAGATGCATTTGTATTGTTTTTAATATGTGATCACTGGTTTACTAGCTTGAAGTTGTGTTGTGTAAAGAAACACTTAAGCATGTGTGTGCGCTGTTTTCTCAGTGTGTTGCCATACTGGTATGTTGCTCGGGATCTCAATATTCTTTTGTATAGGTTGTCTGTGTTTTTTGCAGCCTGTAAAGCTGATTTTTTTCCTGTCACTTTGGCATGGTGGATGATAGGATTGGACTTAGGGAGGCTGTTCTAAATTTTCCCTGAAATAACTTCATGAGTGCTTTGGTCTGTAAGTCGCTTAACATCTATGAAGTTTGTAAGTAGAATAAAATAAAGTCAAAGTGATGGAAATTCTATGTAACAAAAATAAAAAAAGGTGAAATAATGGTTTATGCAGACACACATTACAAACAGAGCCAACCTGCAGATGATGGCTGTGGGTGCCATGACATCTCAGTCAGTGTATTCAGCTGTCCAAAAGCTGAAGTCAGAAGTTTGATCCTCCAGGCAGCCGCTCAGCAGTGGACAGTGAACACACGCAAGTGTGCACGTACACTGTCTCTCCAAACAAAGAGCCCGGCTCTGAGATCCATGCAGCAGGCTGTGATGCTCTGGCTGCTTTGAGCCCCCACCCTGCCAGATGGAGGGCTAATCACAGGAACAGCATGCAGCCTGAGCCCCAAGTTTGCTCTGTCTGGGCGGACACAATGCTAAGCTCTATGTTTCAGTGTGTACTGGATTGTCAAAATGTTGTGTTTGCTGACTCCATCTTCCTTCCTCAGCACTGGATTCTTTTCAGAGTCCTACATCCGTCCACATCCTGCATTCTGTAACCGAGATGCTTTTTATAGTCAGTTGGAGACATCTACTTAGAAATTCTGTCCGAACTCAATAAACAGCAGACCAACAACATTTGTGACAGTTCATGTTTTTTTAGCAGCCTTTTGGAGAGGATCAGTGACAGCAGATAAGAGGGACTAAACCATCACTGTAATAATCCCTTTTATCTATTACAGTTTTTTGTGCTTTGGATTCCTGTCCCGGATGACGTCTGCAGACAAAGACAAATTCTAGCTAGGTCATTTTGTCAAACAAGAGGACTTCAAATGAGCTGTTTAAAATTTAAAAAATAGATTAAGTAAACCAGGGAGAATATTAAGTGGTCCCAGTTTCCTGGCAGTTAATAAAAGTAGCGAGCGGCAAAATCACTTTCGTCAGGAAGAATAAAAATTTCTGCAAGCAGGAATTATTTCCTGCAGTATTCACTGTTGCACCAGAGGAAACTTGGAGTCGATGGCTGGCATGTGATCATGGTGACGAGACAAAAATTGTTTTGCCGTCTTAAGGTCATGACGTGCTTCCTGCCGTCGAGTGGTTTTGCTAAATCCCAGCTCACATCTGTTGAGTTGGAAAGGCTCCAAAAATGGCGAGCTCACCTGAAGGAGTCGTCTTGGAAATCAGAGCTTTCCGTTTTTCTATAAGACCTTAGCCCTGACAGTGCTGGTGAAGAATTGCGCTGGCTTCACTTCTTTTTGGCAGATTCATAGTAGCCAGCAAGGAGAGTACAAATACACGTTTAAAACGTACGTCCATCGAACACGCGTCACAGGTTAAACCAGGTCAAACTTTGACCCCTCAGGGACACGCAAAGTTAAAATTAATAATTATGGTTTGTGTCTGGTGTAAACATAGCATGAAACTACTTATCAACACTGTACGAGGCTGTGTGTCTGATTTTATTTGAGTTATATACTGTATCCCCCCGTAGCTGTGGACACATAATTTTTACATGTCGCCTGCTTTGTGAGTACCGAACACTTTCAATGATAACTAGCAACAACCAGTCTGGAGACTTACAAGGAGTGTGTGTTAGAACAAGCATGTCTGTTTCTTGGATTTGAAAACATCCAGTAAGTGGTAAATATTGCATTTAGTTAGCAAAATGATCAATTTCACAAATAAGATTTTACAAAAACACAACCTCATGTACAGCCTGTTGTAATGTTTACGGTTATTGCTTATTCATCTGATAATTACTCTTGAAGGGGACAAGGTTATTTTTTTTCTTCACAGTCATGTTGAAAGGCACGCCACACAGCCGCTACGTACATTTTGTGTGTATTGCATGGATGAAAATTGGTCATCTTGTGCAACAAATTTGGGAGTCGTGATCAGAACATTTTTGGAACCTATAATGTTGATTAATAAAGTCAAACTTCAGAATTCTGTGACAAGTCACTCTAGTGTTTATATGTCTATGGTGTGGAGACCTGAATATGAGATAGGTTTACTGATTTTGCAATGGAACGTACCACCTTTAAATGCACAGGGAGTTTTGGAGACAGAACAATATATTCTTCTTCCCCCTTTACAAAGAAAACCCCACAAATTGCCCACGCTATACTTTTATTTCATGACAGCATTTGTTGTAAGAAGCATTTTAGTTATTTTAGATCTTCTCTAAGACCGTGTCAGTGAAAGCTTTGCCTGTATGTGGGTGGGGAGTGTTAATATTTTTTAATCAAATCCATCACAGTGAGTTTGTATAATGTAGATTACATTTACAGCTCATTTGTCATTAAATATTACATAACCTATAAAGCTGCTTGATTAATTGACTAAAAAACATTGCTGACTTTGAAACAAGGGGTGAGGTTAAATCAGGTCAAACTTGTCTTTTACTCTTTTCTGAATGTTTATTTTTGGTAATTTTTAATGTCTGAACATATTTATTTAACTTTTCTTTTACATATATATATATTTAGATTTACTTTTTTAAATTGTATATCATTGTACATCTTGTTTACCACATGTAGTTAAAAACTTACTTGAGTCCATATAAACTTTTAGATTTTCTCCTAATCGAGGCAGCTACAATAACCTCGAGAAGGTCATTGAACAGGTGTCGTTCTCTTCAAGCACTGTTTGGTTGAACATCGTAAGAAGTCTTTAGCTCACACAGATTGACACTTTGAGCTGGGCCTCGGCACGCCAGCCGGCTTTTTCTCTGTAATGGCATTGAATTACACGCAGTTCCAGCTTACTGAGTCCTACAATTGAGCCCTCTGCAGTTCCAAAAAGCCGGTCTCCTTTGTCCTTGGCAGCGAAAAGAGATTTCCCAAAATGTGACCGTGCTTGAGTTTGTGAGTGGAGGGTGAAATAGTTGACGAAAACAGTCGTGGGTTCACAACATCTCAAAATAAAACCCATACAACAAATGCAGCTCTGTAAATACATCATATTTTACTGAGTATCCAGTTAAGACGTCTCTGACTGAGATTAGAGGTTGACTAAAGGACATAAAAGATTCAAATCCCCAATGTCAGTTTGAAGACATTTATAGAAAATAAATGGCAGCCTCTCACAGCGAGGTTGTAAAGTTCAGCACTCTCTTCTCCGCTTGGAGACTGTATGATCTCTGCAAGCTTTTATGGGTTCATCGCGGGCAAGCCCCCACTTTTTCCTTTTTATTTACATCTCTTTAAGCTCGAGGTTTCTCTCCTAGGAAAAACGTGGTGCAAAACAAAGAGCAAAAGCAATTTAAAGTCTTGAAAGTAATAACTGATAAAAGACTGTATTTTTAAACTTCCTTAGAGAGATAAAACTGGACAGTGTGATGTTAAGGGTGAAGGTTGAAAGGGAAAGAAAAGGCCCTATTGACATCCTCATTTGGGGAAAAAAGATGACATCACCCAGAAGATCTTAACCCTTTAACACCGGAGATGACTCCGGTAACCTCTAAGTAACACATGATCTTTTGAATACTGTAACTCCTCGACCACTCACACAATCAACGTAAATCAACTGATTATAATGCAGAGAAAAGCAGCTTTGCAAAATGATTTGTCACTGATTTGTTACAAATTACTAGCGTAAAGTAAAAACGACAGAATTAGCTGATTTATGTCGATTACGAAAACACTTCACTACTATATAGTGCTGCATAATGGTGCAAAGCTACTTTTCTTGGTTTCAAAATCTGCTGGAATTGTGTTAATTGTTTAAACAGTTAAGAAGTTACAATAGTCAAAATCATGTCAACACTGAAGCTAAAGCTCAGAAGAAAAAAGGGTTAAAGGTTTGAAACCTGAAGTTCGCTGTTGGCAGCCATACCTGTGTCAAGAGCAAAAGCAAACCCAACAATCCCTGGTTGCACTCTATTAACTGAGATATCCCACGGTGAGTACTTTTGTTTTTGCTCATTTATAATACAAATTGAACTAAAGAAGAAGAGTAAACTTCCTTTTTTTTCTCCCTCATTTCCCCCAATTTCGTCATTGTGCCAAATAAAGTTCATGTCCTTTATGAATGTTGACCCTTATTTGGGATTATTTAATGATACATTGTATTAGAGTGGCATTTAGTAAAAGACAAACCTGTTTTAATGCGGCAGTCGGTTTGGTTTCTTTTCTGCGTGACAATGGCTTGTGATATTGTGAGCTGTTTTTAAAGGGAAATCTTCCTCTAAAGTGAGTGCTTTAAACCTGCGATTTCCTTCGCCGAGCGCTTCACCTTTTCAACCATGTGATGCAGTGGTCCATTTGTTTATCAAAAGCTGATAGAAAAGACGTAATTCATCCTGGAATGAAGCTGCTCATGGCAGTCAGTGAACATGAAAATTGGATACAGGGAGATAAGACAGTCTGCGTGTTGAATCTTTTTACTGCTGACCTGACAGTGAGAAGCAGAGAAAAACAAACCCGTACCTCAACATTTCAACGCGAGGCATGCTGATAAATGTTTTTTTTTACTTTGCTTGAAAAAGTCATTTGTTTCATCCTTTCATTGCAGTTTTTTTAATCTAATATATATATATATATATATATATTTAATGAGACTACTTTAATTTCCTTAACTTTGGAACTTATCATTTTTGGACAACTTGGTAAAGAAAGACTTAATATTGTGCTGAAACCTTCATGTCAAAGGAGGTAAAACAGAAACAATTCACCTGGAGACGTGCTCTTATGAACATGTAAGAACATTCAGATACACATGTGAAATGACAGCACCATGTTCAAAAGATCAGTAAAGCAAAAATGGTTCCAAGAGAAAAAAATCTTGTCAAATCTTGTGCGTACTATTTCACTGTGTTTTTAATATGTTGCTTCTGTCTATTTTTTGTTGGTATATGTCCGTTTCTGAATAGGCTCCGTGCTCGGAGCGGAACAGCTGAACCAAAACGGCCACCGTAGCCAGGCATTATGGGATGCAAGAGTAGGAAAGTAGCAACCAATGAGCCACAGATAAACGTGAAGCAATGATGAGAATCAGAAAGTGTATTTAGTAAAAACATTAAAAAGAGACCAGAAATAAATATTTTTTGGTATAATCTGCAAAGGTTCTAAATCCCAATTAAAGTGACCACTTTGCTTTTATTTTGAAAATTTTAGTGATCTGCCGTCACAAAAATCTAACGTTTTCCTCACATTATAGATCATAAAGTTTACACAACACAGCTTTCATTTGTAATACTACCCGAAGTACCGTTACAAACAGTAGAAATGTCAATCACATTAAGTAAACTAGAACCCAGATGTTCAATTATTTTAGTACCAACCGGAAACAAAATGTAAAATATCAAAAGACTGAGCGAGAGGTTGTGGGTCTCCTTGATGGGTTTTTGCCTTCCCTCCTCACTTGCATCAGACTTTGAAGAGCTCAAAGAAGTGATATGTAATCCAGCGTTTCCCTTTTGCAACACGTGGATCAAACACCATACATGCAGTGTGATGGAGAGCTGCTACCTGACACTTTCCTTCCTTTCCCCCTGAATGCAGGAGCAGGAACCAGGGCTGAGTCTTCATGCATGCTTGTGTGGTTTGTGGTCAAATTTCCTTATAAGGCCGTGTAAACAAGCAGACTTTTAAATGAATATATATTTTCCACGGTGCAAAAATGGCATCTAGTAGAAAGTAGGAAAATAACTTGTTTCCAGTCTTATAAACATACAAACACATGGGAAATCATAACGGAAGAAAACACATCAGGTGTTCTGTCTTTTTTACAAGCTGGAAAAATAATCTAAACTAAACAAATTGACTGTAAACAAGAAATGAGTGTAACGTCACCCAGAGAAAACGGCTTACTTCAAGCTCCAACCAAATGAAGTAAATTCAATCGCCATTTTTTTGCAATACATTGGAACCAGACGTTATCAGTGGCCCAAGTCGGTCTGTGTGATTGTTTACATGGCAACCACTCTTACTAATCCGCAGTGACCTTATTGAAAGTTCACACCCCTACCACTTGAAGCTGGGCTTCATGAAATCTGTCAGTCAAACGTTTCAAATGTTTGACATGGGGACCACCAGGTACTATATGATTTTACTGAGGCATCTGATTGGTCAGTATATACCTTTAAAAACTTGCACTACAGAAAAAAAAGATGAAAAAAAGAGGGTTATCAAGATAAAGTAAAACACTGGTAGTATAGTAAGAATGGTGATGAATATAATGACTTAGTAAATGCTGTTTGATTCTCTGTAGAAGTTTGGCTTCTTGGAACCAGCGAGTACTTCCTATTTGGAATGAGAGGAGGAAGGGTTCACTCAGTCCAGTTCTCTTGTACAGTCAATGGCCCAAACAGTACTTGGGTAGGCTCCAGCATCCCTTTGACCCCATATGGGACCAAGAGGATAGAAGTTGAAGTCTTAATTTTTGTCAAATAAAAAGCAAATTTTAATGAATTCATTTTAAAAGTGTCCCACATTTAATTCAGTTTATTAATAAAGCCCCAGCTCAGAACTGATGATGTCTCAAGCAATAATACACAACAGTGGGAAAAAAATCATTCTCAAACTTATTAAATGACAACTAAATTCAGTTCAGGTCATTCCAGGCCAAATTATGTTGTATAGTAACGGTGATCAACAGATTCCAGAAAGGTTTCTGGTGTAATACCTGTACTGAGTAAGCAAAAAGTGACCATGAAGAAAGTGTCTAAATGGAAGAATAGGAAGAAAAACCTTTACCAAAATCAGACCTCAGGAAGGAGGACCATCTGCTGTGACCATCTGGAGTCTGAGAGGAATGGAAGATGAGCATGAAAAATACTGGAACATCTGTTTTAAGACAAATACATAGAATAGAGCCTGCAGCAATGAAAGGAAAAAAAAGGCAAATGGACAAAATATAATAAAATTAAAACCCCAAAACATTTGTTAAAGGAAAAAAGATGATCAGGGGGGACAAAATTATGCAACACAATCAAAAGTTTCTATGCGATTGGTTTAGAACAAGATCAAGCTTGCTAAATTACACACGAGTACACCTATGTACAACTTGATAAAAACCAATGAATTCTAAAAATTGGTGGTATTTATAATGTTGGCACTATCATATACCAACATCTGCATGAATGTTAAAACTAGCTTTTGCATTGTTTATGTGTTTAGCACTAAATCAAATAAAATTTAGTCTTTCTGATTTATGCTAAGTATGTTTTTCAAACAAATAAGCCTGGGGTTTTCAGCAACAAAGCGCTGGAACGGAAAAAAAGACGCCAGTGGATGGCTGCCGCTTCACCTGTCAGCAGCTTTAAATGCCTGTCATGCTAGCCATGCTCGCCCGCTGCCACCACGCTTCTGCTGGCTGCCCCCCATCCCAACCCCAAGTCATGGTCTCCCCGTTGCACGCATAAAGAGCCGCGTTTAGCATAATGAAATGTAGGAAGCAATCAGTGAGAACAGTGACGGGATGGATTCAGACATTCAGAGCGAGCTGCGTGCACTTTCACATCCTCTGTTGGGAGGGCACAGATACAAGGCAGGACAGCAGATGCTCCCCGTCTGAGGAGTTTTACTTCACCAAGCACACACCTGCACACACACACTGGTTTCTGTGCACCAGAGCATTGAACATGTTCTTCTGTTTCTCCTTATGCTTAAAGATTTGCCTGTAATTTCGTTTCTGTACTTTTCCTCTTTCTTGCCTGTTTTTCTTCTAGTTTTTTGTGCTCAGTCCTCACGTTCAGTCATGTACACACCAGGTTCTGGTTAACCGTCACCTCAACTGCTCCATCAGACTTCAGGTGGAACTACAGAGGAAAAGGTGGAGATACCATACCATGCTGATACCATTTCATTCAAAATATTCCCAGAGACATGGTAGCTGTAGCTGCTTTTATCAAGAACAGACTCTTCCAAGGAGGAGGATTTCTTTCAGTTTTCTGAGACAAAGACCCGATCCTTTCAGCTGCACAAGAAGGAAGCCATTTTCAGGTGCTCTGAGTGTTTTTTGCTTTGTTTATTATTGTTTTTCCTGTCCAGCAGGTGAGCAAACATAGAAAACTGAGAACCATGCGTCCTCTTTTGTTGTACAGTGTTACAATAGAGGACATGTAGTTGAACACGCATTGTAGAGGGCGGTCTGAATCTAGCTTTCAGACACAGGTCAATTCCATGAAACTCCACAATTTGAATATCTTGGTTTTTCATCCAGCATAAACCTCAAAACCACCCCCAAACTTTAACTATGATTCTGTCTACACAACAGAGCCAGTCAGGGAGTGTGGTGTTGCAGTTCCTCAAATGACCACTGAAGTCTGGCCCCAAAAGGAAGCAATACTGCATTGACTTCCACGGTTTTTATTGATGGTTTGTTTGTAACTACAGTCGTTGCTTGAACTCTCCAAACTCCATCTTCTTAGCATCAAACTCTGCGAGCACTCTGTTAAAAAAATCACTCCTTAGAATCATGCTTTCAAATGTAGCATGTGTGAGTCTTTGACCTGTTACAACTGTACCAATATCTTTTCATTGGTTGAAAACTCTACAATGTTCAGTTTTGATAGCATTTAGTCATTTTATCTAAGATAAAAACTTAGAACAAGTCATATTTGACAAATATGCTTTACTTTTACTCTTGTTAGAAAGAACCAAATCCGATCACTAAAAAGCATGTCTGTTGACCATCGTCTATCCAAATGCACATTTTTATAACTTTACCTTCGCTGTTAACTTCTTTATGTCATGTTGCTATGTGATTTTTACCACAGTAAGTTGAATTTTAGGAAGAACCTCTAATGCATACCACTCCAGATATTGAGGACTTCTTTAAAAAAATTGGCATGTCTACATTTTCAGGGTAAAGACGAGGTCCCTTTCTGGCTGATAATGTCCCCAGCAATGGAGAATGCAAGCTCCAAAGGCATAGATGGCGCTCGCACATAAAAGTTACCTTGATACCACACCAAAAAACAGGGCTCCTTCATGTCCTACCAACAAGTCACATGCAGAAAGCAGATACTGACTTATCTAAGTCTAAATCCTCTCTGAAGTGCTTTTAAAAGACGCCTGTTTTCTTGCTTCGTCTGCCATGTCCTCCACAGCAAACAGCTCCTCAAGGGCAAAAAGGTTTGCCCTGTTCCATAGTTTTTTTTATAGAAAACAAAGACACAAAAAAACTCATCATGCAATAAAATAACATCTTTTTATCATTTACTTGGTTAGGAAATAAACCACAAAAAACTATAAGATCATAAAATTTACTGTACGACTTATCTCCACCATGAAATCTCCACTAAAGAAAATGCCAATTAGCTAAGGTTCAGTTAAAACAGACCATAAATCCATTTTTGTCAACTTAAATCTGAAGTTTGCATCAATTGTCTTCATGTTGAAATTGTATTGCTGTGAATACATCTGTTGTTCATTTATTTTTATCTCAGTGATGGATGACAGTGTCCTCCAGCCAACCAGCCTGAGGGTGGAGAGCAATGATGGTTTGTGTGTGGCTGTAGGTAAGTAACATCTCGTTCATGTTTCCTGTTTTAGCAAAATCTGTTCTCAACTAAATGAGTATTTATTGAAAATTGTTTTCGTTGTTTCATTATATTTAGACTATATTATATTTAGTCTCATCAAATGAAGATGATACCTAAACTAAATGATTTTTTTTTTTTTTTTTTTTTTGCTACAGACCAGTAATCAAAAAGAAAATTTAAGGCAGGTTAAGGTCTTTTAAAGTTAGGTATCATAACACACCGAAAAATCCCCACACACATCCAGTGGGGGAGGTTTACTTTAGCTGTTCTTCACTTGTCCGCATTTATGGTTAAGATAGTGAATTGATTTGAAAGCCAAGAACAGCCTAACTTGCTTTTTTTGTAGCATCAACTATCTCCTTATCACAAGAAAACGTCTGGTGACATTGAAACAGTAATGTCATTATCACAAGATCACAAATGTTGTCATGTCGTGATGATAAGATACTGAAGAAGGTACTTTTTTTCCTTTTTTTAAATCTGCAGCAAAACAAAATAGTTTGTCAGAGAAAATGTCAAACACCAAAAAAAAAACAGAACCATTTTTAACTGATTAGGTTAATTGTGTTCTAACTCATAGACTGGTAATGTTGTCGGTCATAAACAACATCCAAATCAGTCATCGTCATTTGACGAGAAGGTTGCCCCGGCTACAGCTGTGCAGGTGGATGCAGTTCAGTGATTCTGAAGTTGTTGTCAATATCATGAGTGACCAAATGAGGGGACCAGGCTGTCTACATGGTTTGAGATATACGGTAATCACCCATGAAAATCCACTTCTCAGTGTTCCTGTGGTAATGAGAAAAGACCGAAGATGCAACAGTGGTCAGGAAGAAATCGAACTTCAAACCATGGCTAACAGGAGAAATTCGCTCTCTGCCCAGGACAGGGCATTTAGATCATGAGATTCTGCAGCATATAGTCAGGCAAGGAAAAACCTGTCACGGGGGATTAGCGAGGCGAAGAAGCTGTACAGAAACTGAACAGCCACTTCATGAATGAGAAAGATTCACATCAACTGTGGCAGGGGTTTCAAAACATCACTCGACAATCTGCCAGAACAACCGCTCACTACCAGAGGAACTAAACTTCTATGCTCAGTTTGAGGTAAACAACGCCACCCATGCACAGATGCTTCCACTGTCATCCAAAGACAAAGTACTGCTGCTGGCTACCGCCAAAGTGAGGAAGGTCTTCTCCACCGTCAATCTGTGCAAAATAGCTGGTCCAAACATCCCTAGACGGGTTCTGAAGGACTGCGCGGTCCAACTGAAAGACATATTCACAGACATCTTTAACACATCACTCAGGCAGGCGTTTGTCCCCACTTGTCTTAAAACTGCTGTTATTACTCTAGTCCCAAAGAAGTCAAATCCAGCTTACCCAAATGACTTTCGCCCCAAGGCCCTCACACCTATTATGACCAAAAGTCTAGAGCGCTTGGTCCTAAAGCACATCAAAGACAGTCTTCCAATTAATCTGGACCCTTTATAATTTGCAAACAAAGCAAACCGAAGATGCCATCTCCACCCCCCTACATCTAATACTGTCACATCTGGAGAGGGAAAACACCTACGCTACAGTCCTCTTCACCGACTTCAGCTCGGCTTTTAATGCAATAATTTCACAGCAGCTGGTGGAGAAGCTCACCAACCACATTGTTAAGTTTGCAGATGACACAACAGTGGTCGGTCTCATCTCCTCCTCCCAAAGACTCCCACCTCCCAAAGACACAATAAATTTGCATGTAGACCCTCACATCCAACCCTTAGAAGAGACTGCTGCTAAATGCACATACTCGTTTTAATGATTGAATGATGTTTCTTTTTTATAGCTATTTTATTATACTTAATTACCATATTTTTATGTGCACTGTCAGTGAGAAACAACACTTCGTCTCACCTGTGTATCTTAAATCTTGAAAGCATTAATTAAAGCATTAATTAAAACATGCATTTAAAAACTCACCCAACTGGCTGTTGAGTGAGTTGGAAAAAGTCGTGAAAAACATATTGCTAAAGAAAATAATTTTTTTGGAAGTCCACACCATTTGTTGAACTCTGGATTTTCTTCAGGTATTAATATGGGTTGAATGGAAAAAAAAAAAAAAAAAAAAAAACATTAGATGATTGAGTTTGTGGGATCGCTTACTGAAGGTGGGAAATGGTACAAGCTCAAAACAAGTTCAGCACTGTGTAAGAAAAAAAAAGAGACGATAAATGATCAATAATAATAATAAGTGATCAGAAAAATGCCACATATTAAAAACACCAAAAACACAATTTTCCTTGGAGTGGGTTTTTAAGACCTTACAAATAGCCTGTGTCTCTGTTGCTGAGGGCATCTGGTAATTTACTGCAGACGGATTCTCTTTTACTCTGTTAGTAGTTAGCCTTGACGCTCGGTTCAGGGATGACACTGGTTTTTTTCTCCTTTTTCCCTTAAGCTGTAATTATGGCAAACAGCCAAGGTGTCTTAAAGTAGCAGGTGTACTGAATTAAACACAAAAACGTAAAATAAGACCAGGGTTTCTACAATCAATAAGCCTATGAGGTAATTTATGAGGCTTTATTTTGTTTTAGACACCCCATCCTCTCTTGGGAAGATTATGTTGATAGAGGTGGGGTAGTTAGGTTCTAAGGATGCAGGTAGCAGTGACGGGCAGGGGCTAATTAACCTCTTTGGTGAGGGAAATTCTATTAAAAGCTTCTATTCTGCCATGCAGAGTGTGTTGTGGAGAGATTTAACAGGCCGTCAAGCAGAACACCAGGGCTGTCTGCCTTTTAAACCAAACTTCCAATTTTCTCCCCCTATCTTTCTTCATTCTCACTGAAGCTGGAAATTGAGTACAGCACACTTATGTGGAGTTGAAGGGCGGAGGGAAATAAAAGGTGGGCCACATTTCAGAAGTTAAGTTATTTATTCAGTCTGCATAACCTCGGTGGCGCTGTGGTGTTGGGTTCGTTTTTGCACGTGGTCTTGCAGGTAGAAGTCAAACTGTGCACGTCTGTACGGATACCCTCATCTGATGTGGACCTGCCATAATGAACACACAACAACACAAGCCTTTGGTGTGTTTTAAGCTGCTGTATGCAGCTCGGTTCTTCAAGGTCAAAAGCATGCTGGGGTGGACAAAGACAAACATGGGCAAATATTTGGACGCTTTGTTTTGTTCCAAGTTCATCTACTCGTTCAAGAGCAACTGTTGATTTTAGTTAATCTCATTATCACAATCCAGTCAAATGAACTGTGATACAAATGACATGAGATTGGAATTAACACCACACTAAGGAAGTGCATTGTTGACCTTCAAATGAGGGTACCACAATGTAAGAAATTTGCCAGGAACTACTTACACTCTGCATGAGTCACAACTGCCCTCATGGGAGGATATGGGCTACCTGCAGGTGAAAAATGGGCAAACCTGCATGCAGCGCGCCCAATGCTCAAATCACACCACAGCACCTCAGATCACATCTGTACATTGACTTAACGTTAAATCTCAACACACCTGATGCGTGTATCATGTTTGGTGAAAGTGCACCTTAAGGCTTTACTTTCAATTAGTAACATTATTTTAAATTTAAGAAACTCAAACTTAATTATTTGTCTCATTTAGAGCACCACCTTTCTTCATGTAAAGAAAAACAAATTATCAATGAGCATATTTCAGTCTTACTTTTAAAAATTAATTGAAAAGAGTCATTTTTACAACCCCCAAAATGTTAAAAACTAGATTGACCACGACTGCCTTTTTGATATTTGTTACTAGCATTAGCATTGGAAATATAAACAATGATTATTATGTTAATTGTTCATGTCACATTTGTATTTAAGTCTTCAGCAAACATTTCTATTCAAAGCAAAGAACAGTGGAAAAAGGATGGATGGCGAAGAAAGGTGATAAAACAGTTTTTATCTGCTGCAGCAGAGCTGCTTGAAGACCTGTTTTTGTCTCCTAAGACCACCTGTACAGTCAATTCTATGTTTCAATCAAATAAAAGGGCGTGATAATGCACTTTTCTTGTGAAGATAAAGGCAAAAGTTCATCTTTTTAAATGCTCCTTTAGGCAAGATCTGAAACCTGTTGGTCCAGCCTCTCCAGAAGAGGTTAATAAATAGTGGAAATAATCCTCTAGCCTGTAATCTCTCAGAACAGAATTGTGATGAAGAGGAGGATGAAGTGCTTTGATGTGCACGCAGCATTTGCTCCCTGAAGTTTAATGCTGCCAGTGTCTGTGTGTAATCCACTGCAGATGATCACTGTTGAGCTCGTCAAATCAAGTTTGCTGCTTGGACTGCACAGCAGTAAACAATGACAAGATTATATTTTATAATATTGAACAGAGGAGCTCAGACCTAATCCCATGATCCCATGCTTAATCAGCTCTCTGGAAGGTTACCAACATCTTTAAGTTGTTGTTTGTGTGTGCAGGAAGGTGGGGACTGGAGTCGGAATGAAATATTTACAAAGTGCTTTTGTTGATTTGGAGAAGTTTTATTTTCCAAAAGTCAGCAGAACTGTGGAGCTTTTAGTCAAAGCAGCTGGAGAGAAAGGTCGGACCTGAAACTGAGCTTTATCTGCAGGGGACTCATTCTTCCTGTTACGAAGCATCTGCATAATAATGATAAGGCATTCAATTAACTGAGTTCTAAAGCTGTGTGATATTGAATATTAATTATTCCACGTTTTACTTTGATTTCCAGGTATGCACCAACACACGGCTGCACTCCAGCTCCTCCAGGTCCACACATCCTCCTTTTCTAAAAAGTGGTTCTGTGGTGCTTCTTCACAGACAGCAAGAGGAGCACACACAAGCTCATTCAGGTCTGCACAGAATTGTACAAATCCAAGAAACCGCACAGGTCCACAGAAGCAGGGAGAAAGGTTCATTCATTCCACAGAACCACAAAAGCTGTTGTCTTTGCTTGAACTTTGATTTAGTTTCTCATCAACTCATCAACAAAATAATTTTTTTTAAGGAAATAACACAATACAAGATAATAATTTAACATAATAATGTATTAAATTATAAAGTTAGTTTTACATAAAAATGTAAAAATGAAAAATCATTGAGGTCTGGAGAATTTCAGAGTCTTGAACAAATAAGAAACCTCAGTCACTGAAAACATTTGGATTTGGATCAGAGCACCTTCAGCCGGTCAAAGAATGGCAGTGCCCAGTTGGGATAACAAGGAACTCCCACTTAACTTTCCAGGTAGAGAAAGCCCATGAAGGCCTTGGATAAAACAGTTTGAGATCCACTTTGTAACACACTGGCAGCTAGTGAAGACCAAAGAGGACAAAAGTACGGTGGCCCTGAAGTGCAAATCACACCAACATATCACGCAGCGCAAAAACATATTAAAGATGACAAAAAGCAAAACAATTAATACAGAAAATTACATGTTTAAATCAAAACTAAATTTCAGAAACCAAAACAAGATTTCAAAAAATAAAATAAAATAAAATAAAAAACATTTTGGAAAAAAAAGGAATTTCCAGAAATCATAATGAACTGTTAAAAAACAAAACATAATAACACACCAGAAAAGGTAGATACTATGAGACATTGCTGATTGGATGATGACATTTGTCCATCATTTTAAACCAAAAGTTATTCCACATATAGCCAAGAAACAATACTGGATACTGTATGCTCCTCATTTACTGGTATCATAAAGCTTTTATTAACACGTGGAGATTAAAAGGTAGCACAACAGGACAGTTGGAGGCCAACTCTCTCAGCCCAGATTTGAAAAATGTAAATGTAAAAAATTAAACAATTCAATGTCCCAAAGTTCTAATTCTAACTATAAAAGATGATTATTTTAAACTCATTAGGAACTAAAATTATTAATGCTAATGCAAATAAAGCAAGTTTGAACATACGCGTTCTTTTGTGCGAAGAAGCTGAAGGTCACCGTGGCTGCAGATGCAATGATGGATGGATCTAACTGGTAAACAGACTTCATGGAGTGAAAAATAAATCAGGAGCAATGTTAGGTGCCTCTGCTCCAAAGATTCGCAGAGCCCCGACCCCCATCTGAGCCTTGATCTCCAAGGATAAGGCCCCCTTCGGCTGACATTGAAAACTATTGAAAATCAAAGTTGTTGCTGTCTCCTCTAAGTTTGACCTTTTTGTGTCTTGAGTCGCTGCTCTTCCCCTCCCTGGCTTAGTGATGCATTCTCCCATGAACAGAATAAAATCTGCAGTTTTTGGTTACAGCAGGGAGGAGTCATGTGTTTGCTTTAAAGCCGGAAAACACAGGGACAGGTCAGGCAGAGCGGGACAGGAATCAGGCCGGGTGGACGTGGCTCTGCAGCGTGAAATCCAGGGCTGAAGTGGGGGATTTGGCTCCTGGGCTGAAGCCCAGCAGGGAATTGCTTGACTGGCCATCACAGGCAGCAACACTCAAACTCGCTGATGCTCCCCGTCTTATCTGCCCCCCGCCATCACGCTGCTGAAGCTTCTACCTCTTGTGCATTAGCAATATTTCCAGCAGTGTCATCCCCAAACCCTCCCCAGAGATTTATCTGCCTGTTGAAGTAGAAAATGAATATTTTACAGTTCACTTGCCTGATCAATTACCTGCAAGCTGTTGCTAGATTTGGAGGCAGCTCGGAAGAAATTCTTGTAGGCAGAGACAGAGGAGTCCACGGGGAGCCCTCTGCGCCTCCAAAACAACAGCAGCATCAAAACAAGGGAGCAGAGGTCACAAACGGGGCCGCTTCTGCAGAGGCCGTGCACGCAGAATGTGCCACATGCCATAGCATTGTTAAAAACTTAATTACAGCCTACTCATGCAGATTTTCTGTACCTTCTTAAGGCCATCGGCGGGTAGAACCAACACACATCTAAATTTGATGACGTTTTGTTCGCCTTGCTGTCTCTTTACCAGCAACATCTTTTTGATCTTTCCTTCTTTCGCTCTATTCATTGTAGTTGTTCATAAAACAGGCACATTTATAGAATAGAATAGAATAGAATAGAACTTTATTGATCCCACAAAGGGGAATTGATGTGTTGTAGCTCAAAGCATTTTACAATTAAAACAGACAACAAAATACAAAAAAATCTGGTGGGCACAAAAAACTTGGCAGCCATGACTCAGAGGTAGATCAGTCATCATCCAACCAGTAAAGGCAAATGATTTGATTCCTGGCTACTCCAGTCACATGTCAAAGGGGTTTTTGACCAAGACATTGATCCCTCAGTTGCTGACTAAATGGCACAGCAGCTGCCCACCACCCAAAATGGATAGCAGTGAGTACCAGAAGATAGAAAAGTGTAAATAAGTGTAAAATGTATAAAGGAAAACTGCATTAAAGTCGTTTTCCTCTTTTGTAACATAATAAGCAAATGATAGAAGGTGGTCACAAAGGTTCCAGATGCTGGGAGTGAAGTTTGTTGTTTGGAAACATTCATCAGTAATTTCCAATTTATACCTCTCGGGCTCAAATTCCACAATTTTTCTAAGAATATCCACCTTCTTCTCTGAATGTGCCTTTGAAACAGTTAAAATTTTCCTCCCGACGTTTTTGAAAGAACTTTTTTGTTTTCCTTCATGTCCTGGAGTTCATCTTTGACATCTATCATCCTGTTTTCCTTTTTTTCCAGTTTGGCCTGAATTTGTTTCAAGTCAGTTTTTGCCTTTTCCAATTCATTCCTGACCTTCTATAGGGATTCACGTAATACTTCTTACTCTTCTGTCTGTATTCCTAGAATGCAGTGCGTCTTTCTTTCTCAGGTTCCCCCTCACATTCTGGATGTGAAGTATTCTTACCAAATTATTCTTTTTCTATAGCCAGTTCTTTTTGGTGCTCTTCAGAAAGATGTTTTTTCTTCTTTGATTTCTTTTTTGGGGAACAAAAGAAGCCTCCTCTGTGATGTTTCAATTGATTTTCTGTCTCAAAAGTCTCTTCTTTCTCCAGAATTGGCTTTAAATTCTAGATTTGTTTTTCTTTCAATTAGTTTTTTTTTCCATTACTGGTTCTGTTTGATTGTCGTCAGAACAGAATCACAAGGCACAAAACAGAGGCATGGAGAACTAAATGAAAAAATAAATGATTAAGAATAGTGGAGAGTCGGAGAGGAGAAGTAGATGAAAATAGATGAAAATAGATGACAGAACCCCAGTGCACCATATGTCAGGGTTGACGTGAGGACACAAATGCAGACGGCAATAGTAATTGCAAAGATTCTCATTTATTTGAGAAAAGTCCTCGAAAACTGCCCACAAACTCATGAAGGTACAAAAACCACCCGACAACCAGTGCAGGGGAGACGAAGACTTATAACAGGAGCAGGGGATGAGGTAAGTGAAAACAGGTGTGCCAATTAAGGAGGGAGAGAACACAGGAAGTAACAACCAACAACAAAATAAAACAGGAAGTGGAAACCAAACACAAAACCAACAAATGTCCTGGGTCCATAACCCCACACCATACTTACTCCAGCATCAAGCCTCTAGCAGCCGACTAATGAATTACATAGTCTCTGTTTCTAGAAAGCCTGGCAACAAACTTGTCCAAAGAGGAATGTTTTAACCCCAACTTTGAATGTAGAAATTGTGTCTTCCTCTATTACATGAGCTGGGAGCTTATTCCGTAAGACAGGGGCTTGGTGGCCAAAGGCTCTACCTCCAACTGTACTTTTAGAAATTCTAGGAAGAACCACAAGCAGTCCTGCATTTTGTGAGCAAAGTGTTCTGTTTGGTTGATAAGGCACTATGAGATCTTCAATATAGTAAGGGGTCTTACCATTCAAGGCCTTGTAAGTTTAAAGGAGGATTTTGAACTTGATTCTAAATTCAACTGGGAGCCAGTGAAATGAAGCTAACACAGGAGTAATGAGTTCTCTCCTCCTAGTTCCTGCTAACAGTCTAGCTGTGGCATTTTAAACAAGCTGAAACTTTTTTAAAGAACTTTAGGGCATACTGCTAGCAAAGAGTTACAGTAATCCAGCCTAGACGTAACAAATACATAGATGAGTTTTTTCATCACTTTTAGATAATAGATTTCTGATCCCAGCTATATTGCACAGGTGAATATGTGAGACTTAAACAACAAATACTGACATGGATAAAACCCCAAGGTTTCTAACTGTACAATTGGAGACTATATTTACGCCATATAGGGAGACTATCTGATCAGATAGAGCATCTCTCAAATATTTATTAGCTAGTATAATGACCTCAGTTTTTTCTGGGTTTAGAATGAGGTAATGAATTGTTATTCAGGTCTTGATGTCTCTAATGCAGGTTTCTTTGGTCAAGTTTAATGGATAAAAACAACTGTGTATCATCTTCATAAAAGTGAAAAATAATGTTCTTGATTATCTTTCCTAAGGGCATCATGGAAAGCATAAACAGTATTGGTTATAGAACTGAGCCTTGTGGGACTCCGTAGCTAATAAGAGGACTGTCCATTTACGTTAACAAACTGGTACCTATCAGATAAATAGGATTCAAACCATTGGAGGGCTGTTCCTCTGATCCCTATGTCATGCTTTAGCCTCTAGAGTAAGTCTCTAAAGTGGTGGCTAGTGTCAAAGGCTGCACTGAGGTCAAACAGGACCAAACTTGAGATTAGCCCCTTTTCTGAGGCCAATAACAAGTCATTAGTGTGGCGATATAGCTGCTTAACTACAACTCTTTCTAGGATTTTTGAAATAAAGGGGAGATATAGTTGACCAGAATGCCAGGATCTGAACTCAGCTTTGACCAACTCGGACTTGTTGGTCTCATCTGACCAAATGACTTTCTCGTGACTCCTCTAGATCATCCAAATGGTCATTGGCAAACTTAAAACAGGCCTGGACATGTGCTGGTTCAAGCAGGGGGACATTCTGTTCCACGCATGACTTCAAACCATGACGCCTTAGTGTATTACCAACAGTAACCTTGGGAACGGTGGTCCCGCCTCTTTTCAGGTCATTGACCTGTCTACCCTTCCCTTGCCGAGTCCTCACCTTTCATAGGATCACTGAGATCCCGGTGAGATCTTGCATGGAGCCCCTGTCCAAGGTAGATTGACAGTCATGTTTGGTTTCTTCAATTTGCTAACAGTTGCTTCAACAGTGGATCTTTTTTCATCAAGTCGTTTGGTAATTGTAGCCTTTTCCAGCTTTGTAGAGTTCAACAATTTTGTCTCTGGTGTCTTTGGGCAGCTGTTTGGTCTTGGCCATGTTAGTAGTTGAAGTCTTACTGATTGTATGGGGTGGACAGGTGACTTTATGCAGCCAACGTTCTCCCAAAGGTGCTTCTAATTTAGGATAATAAGTGGAGTGGAGGTGAACTATTTAAAGGCAAACTAACAGGTCTTTGAGGGTCAGAATTCTAGCAGATAGACAGATGTTCCAGTGTTTATTTGCAGCAGTAGTAGAAAATAAATTATTTTAAAAAATCATACAATGTGATTTCCAGATAGATTATGCCTCTCACAGTGGACATGCACCTAAGATGAAAATTTCAAACCCCTCCATGATTTCAAAGTGGGAGAATTTGCAAAATCACAGGGTGTTTATATACAGTGGCTTGCAGAAGTATTCATTCCCCTTGAACTTCTCCACGTTTTCTCACATTATGACCACAAACAAAAATATATTTTATTGAAATATTGTGTGAAAGACCAACACAAAGTGCCACACACTTGTAAAGTGGAAAGAAAATTATACAAGAGTTCAATTTTTTCTTCACAACTAAAAACTGAAAAGTGCAGTGTGCAAAAGTATTCCGCCCCCCTGAGTCAATTCTTTGCGGAACCCCCTTTTGCTGCAGTAACAGCTGCAAGTCTTTTGGGGTTTGTTTCTACCAGCTTTGCACATCTACAGACTGAAATCTTTGCCCATTCTTCTTTGAAAACAATTCAAGCTGAATCACATTAGATGGAGAGCGTTTGTGAACAGCAGTTTTCAGATCTTGCCACAGATTCTTGATTGGATTTATGTCTGGACTTTGACTGGGCCGTTCCAACACATGAATACGTTTCATTTGAAGCCATTCTTTTGTAGCTTTGGCTTTATGTTTAGGGTGGTTGTCCTGTTGGAAGGTGAATCTCCTCCCCAGTCTCAAGTGTTGTTCAGACTTCAACAGGTTTTCCTCCAATATTGCTCTGTGTTTGGCTCCATCCATCTTCCCATCAACTCTAACCAGATTCCCTGTCCCTGCTGAAGAGAAGCAGCCCCAGAACATGTTGCTCCCACCACCATGTTTGGCAGTGGGTATGGTGTGTCACTCACATGGCTTATGGCATACTGCAAAAGGGACTTCTTGTGGTTTTCTTTTAACAATGGCTTTCTTCTTGCCACTCTTCCATGAAGTCCAGATGTGTGCGGTTCATGACTTATTGTTGTCTTATGGTGGATAAAACATGCATAAAAGTGGCTTATCCTATCAGCTTTGCGCTATGCCACACTTTATGTTAGTAAAACAGCACAAACCCCTCTTTTCTTCCCGACAGAATCAGCTGATTTACGTTGGTTGGGTAAGCACTTCATTACTAAAAAGGGTTGCATACCAGCGCAGGGTTGCTTTTTCCACTTTTTAATTGTGTAAACGGTTGAAGAGTTATGGTAAGAATGTCAACACTGGAGCAAAAGCTCTGGTTTTAAAGGGTTAAGAAGCTATTGTATCCTTCAATTGTGTAAATGGTATGTTTTGAAGTGGTTACATGTCTATAGGACACCTGTCCACACCCTAAACAGTTTTTACCCCATTCTACAAATATACGAACACCTCAAAAACTTGTCTCAAATGTTAATATTTTGGAAAGCTGCGAAGCAATTGATTGATATGATTATAAGGAAGGCGATTTGAGCAAAACTCACCTGTTTGCTTGTGTACTTTGGCCTGGACTAGCACAAAACTGTGCTGCGATGGTGCACGTGAGCTTGTTTTATTTTGTAATTTAGAGAGTTTCGTTTTCTTTTTTTTATCTGCTAATGCTTGTCAGTGATTGCAGCTCAGAAGACCATGTTCTCATGTTTGGAAGCCTGTGTGGAACTATCACTAGTGTGACCCTCTGCTGTGAAATGTAATTTTAGAGGCCAGCGATGCTACAGAAGCTGGACATTTGGCTGTTTGGTTGCAGGTCTGATGGGACCAAAGTACCTGTGAATCCTCAGTCTAATTTGGCTTATTATTGGCATGAAAACAGTGATTGTTACCTCATGTCTGATTTTACTTTGAAGTCAAGAAAGGGAAGTGTCTGATTGTGTCTGCATCACACACATCC
Organism: Adrianichthys oophorus; assembly: GCA_036245035.1. NCBI lineage: Eukaryota > Metazoa > Chordata > Actinopteri > Beloniformes > Adrianichthyidae > Adrianichthys > Adrianichthys oophorus. The sequence continues at coordinate 9,033,083 of BSAI01000106.1, forward strand.
TTTGTTCTGCAATCAACAGCCTGATTGCAGTGCAGACAGGAAAAATGTTTTGAATAATGGGCAAATATTCACCGATGTGGACGTTGTCAAACCCTGTAATCCTTCTGTGCTGGAGTGTCAAGCTCATCACACGGGGTGCTTGTGTCTTTGAGTCGACTAACAAACATGAAGATGTTTGTCAGTGAAAAGGTCTGCTTTAATCACAGCCATTTTATGACACAGAGTTTGGAGTTTGTTTCCAGTGACCATGTCTTCCAGCAGAGACGTTCAACAGCCTCTGTGCATCTCTGCAGATGCATTTTCTGGTCATATGAAATTGAGAAAAGAGACATGTTTCTTCTTAGCTTCCACTGGTGTTTTTGTACATTGAGCATGCTCAGATCCAGGTTTTTTATGGTACTCAGAATCATGTTTTCCTTGTTTTTACAATTTATTTCCATTACTTTGGCCCAGGAATCCTAGTTTTTGACTCTCCCCCAGGATGTTTTGCAATTAATTTGAGAGAGATATGGCTTTTCATCTTGTGATTAGTGGATTTGAATTCTTACATTCCATAACTTTCTCCGGACCATTCCCACCTAAATAAGTTCAGGATCCAAGCACTGATAAACATTAAGAAGTTCTAAACTCTCCATAGCAGAAATCTTTAAGACGTTTGTTCCAATACACCACAATTGGAGGCCTCTTCCTATAGGGAGCAGCAGTCAGACATATTTATTTATAGAAAAGTTTGAAATGTTGTTCATCTGTTACATTTTGTACAAAAACATTTACAACATGACGTGGGTCTTTTTTTTTTTTTTGATGATCAGAGTTTTTTTCTTTTTAAAATTAGACCAAAATAAAACATTTTATTGATTTAATTGTATCTGCTAAGCCATGCCTCATTGTTTACTGCCCTTTCCAATATGGTGTCCCTCTTTATGTATCTTGGACAATGGTAACAGGCTAGCCTAGGATATCTAAGAGGACACCTCCTGCTGCACCAAGGGGCTCTACATGTCTACATCCCTTTTTAAATAAGCGAGTAACAATGAGGAAAAACCTTTCAGATGGTTTAAACTAAACCTGTTGTAATGTCATTAAACTGTGTTAAATGTAATAAATGTAGCTCAACACGTGTTTGACACTTTCAGCGTCAACTTATTCAAACATATGTAGTTGGAATCCAACAATTCACTTTTCCCATTGTTCGGTTCAAGGGTGTAACGCATGGTCCCTTTATACTGTTCAAGTTTGATTCTTCACCTTTACATGTTGATGGTGGAGAACCAAGAAACAAAACGAAAACCAACCAAAAATCGGAATTTGTATTGACATAAAAAACAAGACAACTGAAATTTGAAGACAAAAACCTAATCTATTCATCAAATTATGTTTCTACGATCCAATTGGATCAATCTGTATGAAGGCAGTTGTTTATCAAATCAACCTGTACTGTTACAAAATCGTTTCAAAATGAGATAAATTGATTATTGTGATATTGGAAAATACCATTTGGACTGAGGCATGGTAAGTTTATTTTACTGTTACGTAAAAATGACCAAGTGCCATCACAGGGGACAGTTCAATGGCAGAAAAAAATAATCACAAAAAGCCATCATTATAATTCAATGAGTGGAAACACTTTGAATTTCTCAAAGACGTGACCATACAATGTGGTATGATGGTTAATAATGTCTAATGGCTAATAATTTTCTGTTTGTATTCTTTTGAATTTTTGGCTAAAAATGTCCTGGATGGATTTTAGGTCAGTGAACTGGATCCAATCAGATCGTTCAAAATGAATCAATATTGAGTATAATGCAGATCGTAGACCACAAATTATTATATAAATCTAATTATTGTAAAATGAATCCTAACATCTCTAAGTTGTTGTAATGGACAGAACCTCAACAACCCTGCAGAATTTAATAAGAACCATTAACTATAGTTTGTTTGGTTTAGTTTTTGTATTTTTAAGTTTTGAGTCTTTGGATGCTTTAATTTAAACAAAACTTATGTGGAACAAAAATATGACAAATCCTGCATTTTAGTAGTTGCTAGTAGTTGCTATGTTCATATTTGTACCTTCTGTGCCATACATGAAGCTGGATCATGATGGCAGTGGAGAAGAACAAGGACAAATCCAGACTTTTAGATCTGTTGGGGGTTGGGCTGATTATTTCCGGCCTGGATCATGTAAATGAAATATGACTTTATTTTTCTGCTGTTAATCAGGAGGGAGATAAGATAATCCGGATTGTGAAATTGCTGGATTACACAGAAAGTCATCACAATGGAAGTGATTGGGAGTTTGCAAAGTGCTCCTCAGTCTGCTGCAACATTCGTGCGCGTGCACATCACCACATCAGATATGAATAAAAAGTAATTTAGGCTTCTGGGAATTGCGGCCGTTTTTTTTTTTTTTTTTCCTCATTGGAAGAGCTGCAACAAAAGTTTGGTAATTCTCGATGGAAAAGATTAGGGGAATGTTTTTGATGAAAGCTGCTGGCAGATCGTCAGGTTCCTGATGTGACATTGGAGGATGATCGTCCACGAATCCGCTCCTTTATCGACGCTTCTCCTATCTGTTCATTTGAGCAAAATCTTCCCGTGGATCTTAATGGTGAATGGGCTAAATTAATTTGAGTTCAACTCTCACAAATATATAATTACACCAACATGACAGCAACAAAGAATAGAGCCACACTTTTTATTCCCAAAGAACAGTTTTCAATATGTTGAAAATGTTAATGAATCGTTTAATATGTTTGGAAGTTTTGGGAATATCCTCTGGATTTTGCTTGGACCTCTTCATCCACAACAGACAGTCCAGTCAGAGAGTACACACAGACACCATGAATGGTTCACTGAACTTTTATGTCAGCAATGGAAAGTGGTATCTGTAACAGAAACATTGTCTCGTTTTCTCTACAAAATAACTTGTAATTACAGTCACGTAGCTTAACAAAAGACATCTTAAACATAAAGATCTGTAGGTTTTAAGAATAAGCTTACTTCATAACGAACATACTCTGCCCTGACTCAAAAGGGTAGCTTCAATAAAAACACATTTCTCCCGTTTTTCCAACATGGATGAACTAGAACACCTAAAGTGTCCATCGATTTGCCTGAACAAATGATCATTATAAGTCAATCAATACTGGAGAATTTACAACAGAAAGTTTATTGAAATGACCAACAGCTGCAATCAAATATGCAATAAATTAACAAAAACTTGCTACAAAGGAAGAAAATGTATTGTTTGTCGAGTTCGAATAGGCTGGACATACCTGATCCAGGTAATAAGCTGTGAGTAGAGCAATGGTATCTGGAAGACATGCAGACACAGCGGCCCTTGGGACCTGGAGTTCTCTACCTGTGTTCTAAATGCTAATGTTGTGTCAGGATTTCTGCCTATGTGTTTAACACTCTGTTCTATAATTTCCAGTCAAGCTCCTGCTTTTCATTTGGGATCTCCAGAATACTGTGAATATTCCAGCATCTGTCTTGTCAATTCATTGTTTCCCTCAGATCCACCTTCATTCATGTTTCTGCCTAGTTTTTCTGCAACCTGTTTCTGGATCTTGATGTTGTTTTTTAGAGTTCTGGATTGGATTCTGGATGTTTTCTGGCTTTTAACTCTGCTTCTGTTGTTGACATCAAAAGTTTTCAATGGGATGTGTACACTGAAGACTCCTAGTCATAAGATGTATATTAATGATTAAATTAAAATGTGTCATCTGATCTGTGCTATGAATTAAATTTCTATAGGATTGAAAGATTTAGATCAGGGGTGTCAAGCATACGGCCCGCGGGCCATATCCGGCCCACCAGATGGTTTAACCCGGCCCAATCATGAAGAGAAAAAAATAAAAGGATGTTAAAAAAAAAAAGGAAGCAAGTTTCTAGTCCATTCCTGTGGCAAGTTATGGTTCTTTAAAGAAATGACTGCAATGCCCAACTCTGGGTTGCAAAGGAAAATGAAGACTGTCCCGACAAGAGATCCAGCAATAAACAGCACGTCTTTGCAAGCGGGTGCCATGTCTGGGTAAGATGCAGTTTGGTTCTCCAAGCCTCACAGCTGTTAAGCTGCTGTAAAAATGATCAGGTGTGACACCATAATTACCAAAACAGTGTCAAAAAGAAGAAAGGCGGATGTGGAGTGCTGAGCTTTCCAGGAAAAATTGACAATTATATTTACTCACGGAGATGAATGAAAAACCCACGTGCTTGGTATGTAACCAACAGGTCGCAGTGCTCAAAGAATATAACATTCAGTGCCACCATGAGATTCACCATAAAGAAATGTTTCACCATGTGCAGGGGCAGTTAAGAAAAGAGAAGATTAAGCAACTATTAGCTGGACTGAAAAACAACAGTCTGCATCTACTGCAGCCGTAACGTCAGTGATGGAGCAGTGAAACCTAGCGACCTCACTGCAAAAAAGTTGGTGCAAACATCCAAACCCTTTTTTGGATGGTGAACTTGTGAAAAAATGCACACTGAAGGCTGCAGAAATTGTGTGCCTTGAAGAGCAGTCGACCATTGTCAACATGAGTCTGTCAAGGATTACGTCTGCAAATATAAAATCTCTTAGGAGACTTGGGCAGCCAAATAAAGGACAGAATCCAGTCATTTAATTCAGTTTTGGACGCTATTGATGAAAGCACCGACATAACAGATATTGCACAACTGTGCATATTTATTAAAGGTGTTGATGAGACGGTCCTAGCAGAGATTCTTGAGTTGGTTCCTGTGATGGACACAAGAACAGCTGATGGCATATCCAGCGCTCTAGTTAGTGCGCTGGACAATGTGGACTGAACTGGTCACGTGAAAACAGGTTTAATCAAAAATCATTTTATGTAGGTCCTCTGTTATGATGAAAATGCTACAATATGTTCAAAACAAAAAAAATATTTTCATTGGAGTGGATTTTTAATGACGTGACTGTCTTAAATTATAAATGACAATGCCAACCTTATTGTGTAGGGGGCAACCGCTTCAAACATTTGTTTTGTATGTAGAAAAGCTCACATAAAGTGCACACAACAGCATGTCCAAAGTCCGGCCCGAGCCAAATACAGCCTGCATTCAAATTTAGACCTGCCCTAATCTCCACTTGTCCAGGGGGGGTCAACATTCAGGTCTCAAGTGCTAGTGTCCTACAGGTTTTCTAACTAGCCTTCACTGAAGCTTCTTAATGGCAGAACACACCTGATCCAGATGATCAGCAGCAGGTAGGACTGGGTTTTTACAAAATCCAGCAGGATATTGGCCTTGACGAGTTTCACACTCCTGCACAAGCCATTCACACATATGTATTCCTGTTTGCATCCATGTTACACAGCTCTCCACTGGTTTGGCCTCCCTGTTTGTGTTCCCCTCTTGCATGTTCTCAGGCCACTGGGCCATGTCTGCATGATTGATGATTTAATATTGACTGCAGAACGAACAGCGAGATTCATCTAGAATCTCCCCCCACGTGGAGAGGCACTTTTAATGGGTTATGTTCTGCAAGTGTGTGCTGTTCTAAGAACGGTGCCGTGTGAGCTTGTGTCTGCAGGGCGTCGGGGTTTTAACCAGCATGATGGGAAGTAAAAAAAAAAAAAAAATCTCTGGAACAGCGGAGCGTATCCCGTGTCCTCCAGTGCAGTTTCCACATTTGCATCAGGACTGCAAAGCAAAGCTTTGAAGATTGAAGTGTGTCTCTGAGTGTGGACGAGTAAGATGCGATTCCCGCTCTCTTGCTTGGCAGACTCTGTGGCGTGTGCACACCTTTACCTGTGCCTTGCATGCTCCCATTCATGATGAGTCAGTGGTTGCACCTGATTATCAGGCAGCATGTGTGCAGGGGGGGGGGTAATTGGAGCGGTGTGTGTTTATTTACTGCAGCTCTGCAGAATGTAATCACAGTGAAGGTTTAATAATTAGAATGATTAAGAACTGAGAGAATCCATCTGGTAGCATTACAATGAAAAATCTCCAAACTTGAGGAAACAGCAGTTTTTAAGTGCCTTCACGGGGGAAAAAAACAAGTCAAAAAATCAAAGCAGTAAAATGAGAAATGTTTCCACTCTGCAGAAAATGTGGACATTTCATGTGCGCAAGTTAATTATGCCACTTCACAGGAGCTTGTGAAAGGATAAGGAAAGCTGCATAAATTTAGCTGTAATCCAGGCAGGCAGAACTCATTTGCAGGGCTGGTCTTATCTGGGCGCTGCAGCTTTCTCACAAAATTAACCTTGGATATTTGGGCCCAATTCAGCCAGCGTTTGATTCTCTCCCTGCCTCTCTTCTCTCTCCCTTTTTCTTTCCCTTGCTCTCTTTTTTGACTCACATGCATTCTCTGCAAACAACCCCTCCTCACATGAACCACCACTCCATCCTTTCTTGAAGGCCTCTTCATTTCCTGACTGTTTTTGCTTCTGACGCTTAAGTCAAAGGTTTATCTGTGTATCGATCGATCGATCGATAGATAGATAGATAGATAGATAGATAGATAGATAGATAGATAGATAGATAGATAGATAGATAGATAGATAGATAGATAGATAGATAGAT
>BSAI01000106.1:9044971-9097178 GCA_036245035.1 Adrianichthys oophorus
GATCTGAGCGGATCTGAGCGGATCTGAGCGGATCTGAGCGGATCTGATCTCCTGTATACCTGACCCTTCTTCATACCTGACTCTGCCTATTTGCTGCTTGCCTGGATTCTGATTCTGATTAGCTTTGTGGACTCTTAGTCGAACTGTCTGCCTGTCTGTACCAATAAACCTGCTGCAAGTGGAATCAGCTGTCTGCCCGTTTGTGACACAGATAATGGACAGGTATTAAATTATCAATATCATCACACTAGTATCAATATTTCACCTTAGTACTGATACTATCGATACTCAGATTGAAATGCCAACCCCCTAGTAATGTCTTTTCACCCAAGCACACAGTCACATTGATGGCACCTCTGCTGCCATGCAAGGCTACCGTTGGATTGACCCCTCCCTCCACGTTCCAAACAGGAAGTACCTGGTGGTTCCAAAAAAAACAAAAAAACCATAATTCCATAGATTTCTATTGAGAAATAAACAGCTATCATTCAATTAGTCATTCAGTTTGTCAGAAAAAAACATTCTTGCTCTTAATTTTAATTTTTTTTAATTTTTTAAACATGTTCTTACAAATTGTTTGTGTTGCAAGTTATTCAAGGTATCTTCATCTTCAGAGTATCTAAGGGTTAAAAATATAGAAATCATTGTATTAAGAAAAAATGCTAGAATTACTCACCTGTGATGAAGTTTGTGATCAAACTGCTCTTTAAGGTAAATTCTTGGTTTTCATTGCGGAATGTCCCTGAACACATCATGTCTCAAAGTTAAGGTACAGTCCAAAAGTGTCAATATTCAGAACAAATAAGTCAGTTTTACAGAGGAGGGATCGTCGCTCTGCTCTCCCTGCAATCATTGACTGTTTCCTGGGACAAAGAAGAAAAATCTACAAAAACGTCGCTCTTCTTACAGTTTTCCATGGTTCTCCAATAATTCCACATAAAGTTTTCAGTTGCACCTGCATTTTCAAAAGTGTTGCAATATGGTTCTGAAAGCCCCTTGAACACTTTGATGAAATCGTTCAGTTTTGACAGAACTGCCGTGGAGGAAAAGAAGATGGAGACGAGGTGACCAGAATTTTCAAAATAAAAACTTAAACATGTTGCAACAGCAGGAAGTCAGAGGAGTGCTTCCGCTCTGTAGAAAGCTACAGCTGGTTGGTGTTCTCACATAAGACACTCACGTAACATGAGTGTACTTGGTGCACATGTCACCGGCGTGCGCAAGTCATTTGGGATGAGCACAGCAAAAGCTAAATCACGGCAACGGAAAAGTTCAGACTGAAAGCAGACCTTCACAATTAAAGTCAGAAACCATGAAAGCAAAGTGAAGAAACCACAGGGATAGTTGTTAAATTTGACTAAATACAAAGTGTTAATATTGATTATACGTTATGCATATACAAAGATATGAGTGTAAAGTGATGCTTTCGTGTCAACATGGACCAAACTCTCTGAGGAATGTTTATAGTACCTTGTTGAAGCTACACCACCAAGGATTAAGGCAGTTTGGAAGGCAGAAGGGGGTCCAAGTGGCCAGTGAGTGTTTGTGGACCATATATAATTTTTCTGTTTGTAGACAGGAAGTGGCCAGACAGCTACCTAAACAAACAAAAGTCAACTTGTTTCTGTTGTTTTTCTACCTTCTACTGTGCAACAACTTTTCAACACTTCCCTCGTCAAAAATATACAGTTCACGTGAGAAGTGCAGGTTGGGTCACTGTGCTCCCACAAACAGGTGCCCTGATGTTATTTAGAAACATAAACTGAGTGATCCGTGCAGAAGAAAGGCCGCGGTGGTCCCAAACCACGGTCTCTCACCTTTGTGTGCGCTGACATTTCTGTTCGCGCTCTCAGTGAAGCGCAAAATACAGCTCCGCTCGTGCGCTCCAACGTATGAGTCACCAAAGCAGCATCATTTGGACAAATCTGAAGCAGAGAAACGTTAAAGCTCAAAAGAGTATTTCTTTGGACATAATGTTCCCATTCAGAGACATTTCATCGTCTCTACTGAACCTCACATAACAGCAGAATTAAAGCCCGTCTTCACAAATTTCTCCCCATTAACATTATTTTTTGCAGAGGTACAGTAGAGGAATGAAAGGAAAGAAGACAGATCCTCGCTCTTTTCCTGATTGGGTTGAAATTAAGTGGAAGAAATTGCAAGACAATTAACTGCTTTTTTATCAGAGCTGCACAGTCTGAAGGTTCTGCGGTGGCCCGCCAGCGCTGCCAGCCACAATCTTTTCCTCACTTTCTGCAGCCTTTGTTTATCTCATTTTTCAATTAACCTCAGTGATTTAGCTCCCTTTATGAAAGCGGCTGCATGTTTGCTCCAAAGAACAAATAAAACGCTCTCTTCTCCTCACATGTGCTATCTTGTCTTCTCCTGCCACTGTGTATCCGTCTGCCTCCCTCTCTCTTGGCTCCGTGTTCTTCCAGCCGGGATGCGGAGCGTCACGGCGCCTCGCAGGGTTTTAGCAGGCATGAGGCTGCGTGTGTCAGATTAAAGAGGGCAAATCTAAGGCGTGCAGGGACAGCTTTGGAGATATGGCAATTTGGTGATAACTTCCTCTTCTGTGCCCCCTCCCCTTGCTTCTTCCCTCCTAGCCCGTCCCTTCCATTTGGAAGAGACCCCTGGAAGGACATCAGAATGGGAGGGGAAAGTGTGTGGGGGGTGGGGGTGGGGGTGGGGGCTGCTGCTGCTGGAAAGCCTGGATAATCTTTTTTCTGGATCTGGCCTGCCACTTATCAGCAGAGCGGCATGGCATGTTTATTCCATCCTCTGTCTCACTTGCTCTCTAACTTAGCTTCTCCTTTCAGCTTTAACCCCCCCCCACCCCCCACCCACCCAGAAGTTTCTTCCCAGAAACCAGCGGAAGGACTCCACTTCTTGGTGAAACTGCCGAAATCCCTAATGGTGCTGCAGGTTGCGCCAGCTCGAGACCGTAGAGAAAGCCTGAAGGCTGTGACACAAATGCATGATTAATCATTGCTAATGAGAGAGGAGGCCCAGGAAACAGTAGTAAATCAGAATGAATGAACCGCCTAAGGAAGGCTGCGGTGGAGTAATTGCATTACTTCTTTTTTAGGTGTGGCGTGGGTTGACTACCATCTCCAGTACCATACCAGGGTGGGAATCAAAGCTGCACTTGTGATAAAGTGAATATATTACCCTGCACCAACAGCAACGCATGTTTCCCAAAGTGTTCCCTCCTCCTCCAGGGCGGGGTGGGCGGTTATCAGTGCTGTGGGCCCATGGTTATGGATGATCCTGGCGCAGTGCAGTGAAGGTTGTCCACCCCCCACCCCTTGAGGAGCCACAGCTCTGCTTGTTTCAGCAGAAAGCTTCATCGCTTGGCAGCCGGAGCTCAGGACGCGGAGTTACCGCGTCCACACTCGACCCATCATAAATCAATTGCAGCCCGCCGACTAAATCGCTTTTATGATCCTAAACAGTCCTGAAAGCATTCAATAAACCCAAAGTTTTTGGGAAAACTGTTTCAAAGAGCGCTGATCTGCAAAGCGGAGCGTACTGCAGGTTTTATATAGTCAGAGCTGACCAAACATCAGCCGCACTCAAGCACACAGCAGCTCCCACTAACCATGAAAGGAATCTGTCTACAGCAATCTTTGTGCTACACAGGAAAGTTTGTTGGTTAACATAAACTCACTGTGGAATATTGTCTGATGGTTAAAAGTCAGAGAAGGGGTCAAACTTAGAGCTGGGCCATGACTTACAGCACTTCCTAGGGGCAAGATGTTTCTGGTACCCCCTGCTGTTGGTGCACAACTGTCAGTGGGAGTCTGTGTACAATCAATCAAATAGCTAGGGGCTTCTTTTTGCAATAAAAATGTAATGATGTGAAAAATTAATTTAAAGGGCTAAGATTTTTGAAAACAGTGCAGGCTGTGACTTCACACAGGCTTTGTCCAAATTCACTACTTCACTTCTCGACAGTTATTAGTATGATGGTTGTTTTGTTCTGGTTTGACCCACCTTCTCAAAAAAAGTCTCTATCACTGAAAAGACATGTATATTCAGTGATGAGATTCACACAAAATCTGCTGAGTTTTTCTTGTGAGAAATAATGTACATTAGTGGATGTTTGAAATTTATCACTGAATAATTTTGTTTCTGCATAAGCTACTAACAAGTTTAAAACAGTGCTATATCTACATACATAGCAATGTAATTCATTGTTACTTAAGGATGCGTAATGACCTAAATCAATGTTGGTACGGCATTAATATCTGATCATAAGATACAAACTGAATGTTGATAACAAATGCAAAGTAAATGATGTGGTCGAGTTGGGGTGGGGTTGTATATGTTTGCTTCCTCCCACTCCCTTTCAAGCAATTTATCATTTGATGCCTAGTCATCCAATGTTTGACATGTTTTTTTTATTAATGTAAACCTCGGTTGATTGTGTTACACATGTGTTATTCTTGCCTGATTGCTTGAAATAAACTATTTCAAATCAAAGTAAAACTGTTTGCAGGGGCGGTTTTAATTATGTAGATGTTACTCAATGTCACTTTAAGATCAGTGATAAACGTTTATTTCAGCAGCATAGAATCGTGTTATCATTGCAGGGGGTCTCTACAGCTGTCAAACCCCAAATTTTGACAATATTCTTAAAATGGCCTTTAAAGGATTAATTAGTGTTCATTCAGGTTTGTGCAAGAATAAAGTTTGCAAAGATGGATAGAAAAATACCTAATAAATGAAGACTGACATTAAAACTGGTATTGTACAGTCTTTAGTGATAAGAATAAAATCAAACAAGGACCGTAAGCGTACCTCAGCAACACATCTACAAGCACTAATTTACAAGATTTTTGGTCTAAGATAGGAACTCTTTGCACAGCTAAAAATCCAAGCTTTTGAAAACTGATTTTCCCTCTTATGTTAATCACAAAGACCAGATGATAAAATCCAATACTGCTTTCCATTAACTGCACTTCCAGCTTTTGTGTTGCTTTATTGACCCTCTTTGGTTCAAGAAAACACAACTTCTGTGCCATGGGTAAGTTTTCCATTTCACGCAAATTATCTAAAAAATAGATTTACCATTGCCAGGGTATTGGCTTTGTGTTCATCCAAACAGGCTCTGGTTTCACACTGAGTAGGTAGAAATATTGAAGTTTACCGTATTTCTTCGTGGGGTGGCCAAGGTGAAACCACTTGTTAGTGTATAAAACACAACAACAGCCATGCCTGTTAATTTATTTTTCCTCTTTAGATTATTGTCCAAAAACACTTTAAGATGTGACGAGGGTAGCCAGAAATCAAACTACCAACCCTACTTTCCAACCAAAGCTGATTTTCTTCCAAAGATTTTCAGTTGGATGGCAGATCAAAGAAAAAGTACAGTCCAAGCACTGTCGTGCGATGGCACATGGATGAGTATGGGAAGCAGCGTAAGCAGTGACCCATACGCGTCTTGTACAAATGTGTCTTAGTTTCTCATGTAGTTTCATTCAAAGTTGTAGAAGAGCCATGATAATTAATCACCCAATGCATCATCACAAACTCTGCGTGACTTTCTTTGGGCCTCTAAATGGGGTAAATAACCCCAGCACTTACCACGCAGGAAGACATTTCATCAAACAAATATGATCAAAACAAAACTAATGACGTGTAAATTGTTTATGATGTACTCTGAAATGAGCAGGCGCACAGCCTGTCTGGGAGTAATCAGACACAAGAAAGACATAATCAGGAGGAAATGAATATGAACATAGCCAGAGTGCACTCTGACACCACTGCATTGTATGTTCGAGTAGTCTGAAGGTGTGCAGCACAAATAGGTCGTGTCAGGCAGCAGGAAATATGTTTCTGCTATTTGTGCTCGCAGAGAGAGAGGCCGTTTGAGCAGCGAATGACTGATATGAAAAATGCTCCTCGCCTTCATAAAAGAGCAATCACAGCACTCAATGAAGAGTTATTGAGAGAGACGCGCCTGTATTGAATTTCCTGAACCAACAACTATTGTGCAGGGATTCAATAAATGAACTTAAAAGAGCATCATTACATTACAGCTCAATTAGGCAACTGTAATGTCTCCTCTGTGTGTGTCTGTGGGATGCAGTTAAAAGGCATTTGAGACATAAAACAAGAAGAGAACAACACGAATAATTTAAAGATGTTTCAACTCACCATGAGGCGTCATGTGATTGGGTGGGTGAAGGAAACATTGATTTCTGCAGAAGCAGAGGAGATGGGTTTGCCTGCAGAAGCTGAACAGGCCGCATACCCACGCCGGAGCAGGATCATGATTCACACCCCGCAGCAGTGATACTTAACAGCCACCAAACTGTTTTGAACACCCTTCATCACTGAGTGAATTTGACTATAAGATCTTCTAGACCTCTGAAATCATGCAGGAATGAATGCAGGTAAAAAACCTGCACTCTAATCAGCATATCAAACCAACAAGTGTAACACAACACTTTTAAGCTGGATTGTCTTTAAAGAAGAGCCAGCAAGATTCCCCTGGACTCCCTTTTTTTTAAACATTAATCACATGTGTCCTTACAGGTGGGTACGGGCCATCTGCAAGCGAAAAATGGGCACATCTGCACACGGCAGGCATTACTATGGGGATGCTATGGGCAATAGTGAACACTTGGACAGGTTATGGTAAAATCAAACAAAAAAATGTTTCTTTTTTTTTTTACCTCCCCAAAATCTGCGCACTTCACCCTTGCTCCCCTTAACGCTTTATAGGGCACTCATTGAAATTCGATGAGCTTCAAAAATCAATTTCAGAGTGTTGTTGTGGGCCGTAACTATAGTTTTTTTCTGTTTTCAAAATTTTCAAAAAATGTATTTTTTTTGCATGCTTATCACAGAAATGATAAGCATGTATTGTTAGGTGCAAAGGGAATTAATTCATTTTCTATACCCGCTTTGTCCCTTTCAGGGTCACAGGGCTGCCGGAGCCTAACCGGCCCACTTGTGGGCGAAGGCAGGGTATACCCTGGACAGGTCGCCAGTCTGCCGCAGGGATTCAATCACACTCACATTGACATTTAGGGAGAGTTTAGAGTGACCAGTTAACCTATGAAGTATGTTTTAGGTTGGTGGGAGGAAGTCCCCAGAGAAAATCCACACATGCATGGGGAGAACATGCAAACTCCACACTGAAAGGTTTCCCATTGGTGATGCTGTTTCAGGTCCCCCAACCGGGACTTGAATCGGGGGCCTTCTTGCTGTGAGGCAAGAGTGCTAACCACTGTGCCATCGTGCAGCCTCATTTGCATAGGGCATATGTCTAAAAATGGTCACTTCTTATGAGCTCCCATTTTTAGGTGATCTGGGCATATGATCAAATATGAATCCTGCTTTTTTTTTGTTGCTGGCACCACTTATTTCCACAGGTCCTCCACAATAAATACATGTGTCATCACTAAGCACAACTGTTCAATTATAACATGTTTGAGTTTCATAAACCTACTTCTATTAGTTTAGAAGAAATGTACAGAAATGAACAGTGAGCTTGGAGACATTTTGACTCCAGTGAGGAAAAGGGTTAAGATGAAGCCACACCTGTCTACGACCTTCACAACCCGACCTTCACAGCCCAGACCAGCCAAGAACCTGCAGAACCCGTAAGGTCAACTCAGACATTACCATGGTAACATACCAGTAAATCTTTGCATCACAGAGTGACAGTTGAGTTTGGAGCCTTCATGCATCACAAATATAAGCCATGACACATTTCATGTAAAGTTTAAAAAACAAATTCCAATTTTCCATAAATTATCCATGACTGAGTTCTTTGACTTGCAGCTTTCAGTGGGCAAATACTAATGCCTATGTAGCTGGAATCTACTTGTACAACACTTTTCCACCAAGTCTGCAGTGCTTTCGAGTCACTTATGGTAGCAGTGCCATGAGTTTAAGATCAAGGACAGTTAAACATAGAAGTACAAAACTAATTTTGCCAACTACGTGATTGTTGACTGACCGTTCCATCCAGAACTGTGCGTCATCTTTATACTGGAATTTCACCTCAATTTGAATTTTCGCATCAACTTGTGCAGTTATGTTTCTTTTCGGAAATAATATTCAGAGCATAAAGAAGTGAAGGCGCAGTAGATGTACAGAAGGGTCAAATTCAGAGTTTGAGAAGAAAAAAAAGATGCTTTTTCTGTCACAGTTTTAGGAAACAAATGACAATGCATGGAGAACAGGAACTACCCAACGATTACTACGTCTTCCCAAAAACTATAGCAATAACAGATGACAGAGAAATTTGTGTCAAATTGAGAATCCAATTTTAAAAAGTGCAATTAAAATTATGAGCAATTATAAATAGTTTTATGCTTGAACTTCTTTTTTTTTTTAATCTTTTTTAACATGATCAAAACCTCTTCTCCAGAAACTCCAGCAAGTTTTTGACAGACCATGATATTTATGTTTTCAGCTGAATAAAAGCAGACATTCAACTTCCTGTTCTTCAAAGTAAACATATCGCCCGCAGTGTTGTTGCAGCTTCTTTTTCCAGAAATCTTCATGCTGCCACGCCTGCTTTCACCTCCATGTAAATGGTTGTGTTTGAGGGCTTCGGGATACATGACTTCTCCGCAATCTCAGGGTGCAACAGATGGATTTCCCCCTGCAGGCCCTGAAAGACGCAAAGCAACATTCAACATGTAATTACCTTCGACACACATTGTCATGGTGTTGTGAAGATTTCAACAAGCACCCGTGACACTGTGGATGCAGCACAGAGACATAAATACTGGTTTGGCTTTATGTTAGAAGGGCAGGAGCCACCTCAGCTGTTCATCATGAGAAAAAGCTCCAACCGCCGCCTGAGACCGAGATGTGTCTCAGCACGCGCACAAACAGCACACACACGCTCACTTCTCTCATGTGGAACTTGTAATGGCTCTGAGACTTTGTCACAATGTATTTCTTATTCTTATTAACTGCATGGGTGCAATTTATTTTCCTCTCAGGCGACGAGGTGCTTGGGAGCGAGGGCAGCTCTGGTTGGAGCTGATAAGCCTCTGCGTGCATGCAGGCCTGCTGGCAGGACCAGATTTACCACCAAGACAATGTCCACTGGGTCGGACACATGCGTGCCTAACCCCCACATACACACAGGAAGACGCCCACACACCCATTCACACAGCCACACTGGGAAGACATCAGCAGCATTTTCTCCTCAGCATCCAGCTTTCCCAAACAAAGTCCCATCATTCCGTTGTTCTTGACATGAGTACACTCCATGTACTTAAATCTGCCGTCCAAGATAAAGGATTACAAACTAACTAATCCTGTAATTTGTCATTAAAAAATAATCTGACTTTTTTCCAATTTGACGTAAAAACTGACTGATCTTTGCGACCCTATTCAGGGTTGTTTGGGGTAAAGCGCAAAGTGCAAAATGGAAAAAAAAAAAAAAAGACTGCAGTTGACAAAAGCATCTCTGGTTAGATGACCAGTGTCTCACACACACTACAAAATTGGTTAATATCAAGATAAAAGCTCATGAACTGATTATTTGACACTGATTTTAAAACTAAATCAAAGCTGGTTTATTTGTGAACAGCTCAACTCATACCCAAGATATTTTAAAGGCCTTTCAGAGTAAACTAAATCAATATATAGGATCATAAATTACCTTTACCTTTCAGAATAAAAGGCTTTACATGTCTTGGTTTCTTTTTTTCTGCCCGGAACCAACAAAAAAATGGACACAAATATATTTAATATAAATGAAGTTTAGCCTGAATTTCAAAAGGGGTTTATACAAATATACACCTTGTGTCTCAGCAGATTCATAACCTTCTGTTGGAACAATGCCGACCAGAGCTTGCGGAGTAGCTCAGTGCATTGGGGGTTGGCATTCACGTTCGCCGCGAAGAAGCTGGAAAAATGCGGCGATAGCAGGAACCTTCTAAAAACCCACAGAACGGAGAGGGTTGATCAGCCCACTGGCCTGCTCCGATCTGCGGCTGTTTAGAATGGTCCGGCACTGCTTGCTATCCCCATATCTGGTGACCATCGCTTGGGCAAGAGCCAAGTGCCAGAGGCACTGTCAAGGGAGGTGCTGCAAAGAGGAAGTGATCAGTTCTGGGAAATTTGCTTTGGTTTTTTTCGGAAAGACATGAGTGTTTTAATCATTCTCTTATTTCTTATTTCTTTTATCCCCTATAAGAATAAACTCTACACTAATAATAAACCCCTATAATAAGAAACTCTATAATAATAATGGAAAAACAAGCTTCAGGCAAAACGAATGTCTTGTGCATTAAATTCCATTTTGAAGTTGTGTATGTGTTTACCTATTAATTAATGGATGAGCTCAACAGAGTGGTGGATATAGGAAACACTCGGTCGTGCGTGGATATGTCTATGGCAGGGGTCTGCAACCTGAGGCTGCAGAGCCACATGCAGCTCATTTATTCCTCCATTGTGGTTCTCTGGGTTTGAAGAAAAATGTCAACAATTTGAATACCAGGTTTGTTGATAAGGTTTAGTCATTTCTTTTTTTTTTCTTTTTAAACTGAAGGGATCTTAAATGGGATCGTAAAATTTAACTGTTCTAACTGTAACTGTAACTTTTTATCACTGCTGACATGAATAAATTAAGAGACATTGAGAACTTTACCATTCCTCCAAAATTCACACGTCAGATATCTGAGAAAAATTAGGGTAAAAGGTTTGATCTTTTGTCAGAATGTTTACTGATAGAATACATTTAAATTCCTATTATTATTGTACGTATTGTTGCTGTTACAGGACAAAGTCCTTAAAGTATAATTGCAAATAAATCAGCTGTATCAGGATCCTATATGACACAAGTTGTGTGTAGTTTTGCAGTCAAAAGTAAAAGAAGTTAGAATTTTTATATGCAGAAAAATAACACTTATAATTTGATTATTGTAAATATCTGTAAGCTACAGTTTTTTCTTTGTAAAATTATTTATTATCACTTTATTTCTTTTACTCACTATTACCCAGTGCACTGCCGCTGTTGGACCGCCCACAATTTAACTGCTGCAGGCAGTTACAAGAAGGTCAATTCTATTCTATTCTATTCTAAAATAATGGCTTTATGGTTTCAAAGGCATAAATAAGTGTATTTTTCAAAATAGAGAGGAAGGATTTTGTGGCTCCCAATGGGTTTTAGTCAGTGAGAAACTGGTCCAAATAGCTCTTTTAGTGTTATAGGTTGCGGACCCCTGGTCTATGGGAAGATCCCACTGGAACAGCACTGGAGTGGCACTCTCAACACATGTCCGAACCACCTATCCACCCAAAGTAAAAAGCTAATTTTTATACATTTGGATTATAGCTAATTGCTCATAGCATATGTTTTTTTTTTAAGTATGATTGTTATTTAATTAAAATAAATGAATAGAAAGAAATGTTTGTGAATGATTTATTCAGTTTGAGGTAGAAAGTTACAAGGATTTTCATGTGTTATTAATGCGTCATTGAACGATCCAAACGATCTAAACGTGACTTCTGATTTCTGCAGCAGAATATCCTTTTCATTCATTGTTTATTCAGTTTCCTTTAGCCTTAGTAACTGCACCCGCAAACCCTGAAATCATGCCAACACATCTTCAGGGAGCATGAATATGAAGTTAATTAGCATTTCTGATGAGGTAATGAGTATTCTTTAATAATTGACTTGGTGCATTATGCAGCATGACCAAAGCTAAATCCTCCCAAGGGCGAGATTACTCAGTGTTGCTCTGTTTGTCTGTTGTACACGCGGACGCCAGGAGCAGCAGTGTAGTGATAAGGGAGAAAAATTACAGTTTGCAGTTTATAGTCAGGGGCTCAGCCACATCTGAAATGTGAAAGAAGAGCTGCTCTGTCGGACGATGACAGCCAATCCATCAGAGAAACCAAGGCAGTGTCTGGGAGGTTGAGGAGAACTTTTACAGATAGTTGCACCTTTCAAAGGAAATTGGAAATTGTCAGATACATGCCATCTGCATTTTAGTTCATCTATTTTCTGAGGAAATCTCCCCTAAAGTACTCTTGGAAATCACAGAGACAGTCTAATATTAAGGCTGGCAGAGCCAAAGCCTATCCTGGAGCAAAGAGGAGCATTTGCAGCCACGGTGTCAGGGTTAACAGATGTTTCCAAGACAGCTATTAACCTTCAGTTTATTTGTGCGTGCATAAATGAGGATGTGTGTGTGTATGTGTGTGCGAGCATCAATCTTTGTGTCAGAAGCTGAAAGCTCACCCTCCTAGAGCTCATTCTGCAGAATGAATATGTTTACTTCTCAGCAGCAAAATGTTTTATTTTGAAAAAGAGAGGAGAGTTTTGAACCAGATCTTCTGCGGGCTGTGACCTTTGACATTCCACCATCATGACTTGTCCTCACAGTTGTACAGTTGATGCAATTCTGTTTTGCTGCAAATCCGCTGCTGACGTCCATGAAAGTCAGTGGACAACCCCCCCCCAAAAAAACTCATTTACATTTTTTCAAGCAGGTGAACCTCACTGACCCAGTTTTCACATAGCATTACTGTCCTTATTTGCACTGAGATTACAATGAACCAGGGGAAAGAAAAGTTTGTTTTTTGGTCATAGCAGAAAAACGCTGCCATAGAAATGACGACTAACCAGAACAGCAAAAGTAAAAGAGTCTTTTGACATTTTTCGTGTTCTGTCCATTTTCATGTTGAATTTGAAACTGGCTATAGGCAAAATGAGCCAGACAAGGACAGGTGGGTTGATCACACTCTGATGAAGCTCTGCATCAAAACTTGCTTTAGAACTTTTTAAACTCCAGTGGCGAGGTCGAGCCTTAAGATCATATGAATTTCAGGATCATGTCAGTCTCAGAATCATCCGAGCTTCAGGATGACCTCTGCGATTTCTGGGGTTAAGAGCACTGTGAGGATTGTGTTCTTTTTATCCAGCGCTTTAAATAACCTCTAATGAGTGACAAACAGCTCAGGATGGGTGTCAGTTCCTCCGCATTCTGCAGACAGACAGGAATCAGAGCGCAGTACACTAACTGCAGACTTCATGAAGTGGTTTCAGGCCAACCACCTTCTGTTGAATGTGGGCAAGATGATGGAACTCTTGGTGGATTTTAGGAAAATAACAACTGCTGTGGAGCTCATGGTCATCCAAGGTCAAGAGGTGGAGATTTTGGACCACTACAGGTACCAGGGAGACCAGTTCAACTGCAGGCTGGATTGACGGAAATCAGTGTGGTGCTGGGTCCAGAAAAGGCATGAATCAAATACTTTTTGAGGAAAAGGTCTTTTAAAGACCCACTCCGATCATGTCTTGATCTACAGTAAAAGTCTTCCCAGTGTTTTTTTTAAATTATGATTATGCCGCATTTTTTCATCTACTCCAGATTCCCAACAATTTGTCAGACATCTTTCTTACCGTTCTCCTCACATTTGTACAACAGTTCACCTCCATGCAGAAAATAACAGACCTGTCTGTTTTCTTGTTCCAAAGCCGTAGTCGCCTAAAAGAAAAATGTTTACCTGTTTTCTTCAAACGGAATTGTTAGATTTATTGTGGAAGAAGGTGAAAAGGATGTTTGCTCTGCACGCCTTAGCAGAAACTCCCATGCGAGCAGACTTGATTCCATAAAGATTTCTCCAGACTGTGCATGGTGGAGTGCTATGCCACCCCCACCCTTCTCCCTGACATGAATTAAGTTTTCCTGTGAAGGATGAATGCAGATCCTGTTTATGATTTACACATCTGAATGAACGAATGCTTCCATTTAAATGCAAACTCCTGAGCTGCAGGAAGAGGCCGTGCATCACTCAGACACTTTTCTGCATTTTGCTTAAAGAGTCATAAACAACCTCCCGTGCTCCTCCTCGTCCCCGTCATGTTATCCTTACGTAGAGTTTGTGTTACTCTGCTCTCAGTGGAAATGCTTCTGTCCCTCGGCTCATCGAGCTGACTGATCTGAGAGACGCTCCACCTGCTGCAGCTCTGAACCGAAGACCACCCCCTCACCCACACACCTGTGCAAAAAAACTACACTCCAGTTACTCCAGTAACTTGATTACCAAATACCCCCCATTCTAATTTGTTGGCTTGAAGCTTCATTTAATCTGGTCTAATCAATGCTACAATAAAATCTTGGATTGAAATGCTGCAGTGATCAGACCCAAAGATTTAATTTGTTTAACAGTTTAGGCTTCATCGTGTTCTGTTGTATGAAGCCAGAAGCAGCACAGCTCGTCCAGGAGATAAAGACGTGCTTGTGGTTCCTTTGACTCCCTCATTCTTCAGTTTTGGGCTGAAGGTGCTGGATAGTATGACAGCAGTGCAGCTTCGGTCGCACATTTGGGTAAAGGGATGAAATAAAATTTAAAAAAAAACTCTTTATTAGTATTTATACTAATATCTCTTTTGGCTGCGCGGTGAGGTTTATATTTCAGACAAATTGTGCATTTCGGTGGGATATGGCGAAAGGAGAACAACAAACATTCAAAGATGCCTTTATTGATGCTGAAGTTCAGCACTTACAAAAAACATATGAACTAAAAATAACGGGAAAAAATCTAACCACAATCAAGACAGCAAATGGAGATAAGCTAAATGGACATGCATGCAAGTATTCCATCAAAAAGAGTCTTAATATATTAAGTTTTCGTTTAGACTTTTAGAAGATGTTCGATGTTGTGAAGATTCAGTTCTGTGCTCCCTGCTCTGTTTGGAACTTCCCTACGAATAACTTCACTTACTACACTCTATGTTGAGCCTAATTTCAGCCTAATTTATCTACTCTTTTTTAATGTTCTTATGTATTTGGATTTATTTATGAATTTATTTGTTTTCATTAAACTGCATCTGCTAGGCCCTCCCTGCTGACTCCCTGAACTAGATAAAACATTTCTGAGTCACTTCCATTTCTCCATACCAAGTTTTCCAATTAAGTTTATTTTCTGGGTGTTTTTTTTTGTATTTTAAAACACTTCATTTGCTTTGTTTCCATGTCAGAGAACTAAAATGGCAGACTCATTAATAAAAGGGCAAAAACATGTTTCTTCTGATTGTTGAGTCTCAAACAAAACACACTGAACCAAATCCAGAAACGTCGCTGCAGATTATTTTCTTGTGCAGAGAGGATCTGCTGTCGTTGTGTGAGGTTCACAGCAGCGGGCAAGTGGGGGAAGATGAAGATGCTGATAGTGGTGATGACTGCAATGGCTCCTCTGATATCACCAAAGGGCTCCTCCGCTCAGCGGAGCCGTCCATCAGGAAATCAGCTGGAACCCTTTCCATGAAAATTCTTAGTTTTTTTCTTTTCAGGATCAATCTGTTTTTGTTAATTTTCCTCTCCATAAATTTGCCGAACTGGGAAAAGTCAAAGCATGACAACAAAAACCTCCATTCAAAATGCATCATTACTGAGGAGTCAAAATCGATGGATGAGAAGAACTTGAAGTCTAAACTTTACACAATGAGGCAGCTGTTGTACAGAGGCAGAGCCACTTTTCATTGGAAGATCACAGGTTTAGTTCCTGCCTTGCCAGCCCATCTGTCAAAGTGTTCTTCGGCAAGACACTGAACCCCATAATGCTCTGGGTGGTTATACTGTTCGTTGGCACCAGTATTAGGCAGCTGAGCTGCCATCAGTGTGTGAATGTGTGTGCATGAGAACATGTGACTGTGAAGCACTTTGGGCCTTTGAGGAGGGTAGAAAAGCATCATATAAGTATAAATAATAACACCATTAACCATTCAAAAAACCTCCTTAAGATCAGATTTAAATCAGCTTTTCACTATCATCATAAGTGTTAGCAGTCAGGGGTCTCCTGCTCAATCTTCTGACTGGAAATAGCAGAAGAACATGCGGGACCTTAAAAGACTGACCTTAAAAGACTACCAATAGCTCTACCTTTGGTTTTTCAAGAGCTTCTGACATGTATGAGGTAGTCCTTTTCATTTAAATCGTACAAGTGTTTGCTGGATTTTGGATCTTCTGGTACAACCTCAGTTTGTTTTGTTTTAGGTTAAAAGCAGAACTGCCACAGCACTTGACTTGAACTTTAGGGGAGCTTTTCTATCAACTGGTGTGAGTCAAAACTTGAGGTGAATGTTGGAAAATGGTGGAAATGACTCACGACGGGACAAGAAAAGCTCTCCCTGATAGCCATCCTTGAAGAACTGGATGAAATTGCTGAGTAATACAACTATCTGGATGTTCTTTAAGACAGTAAACAGAACTGGAATAAGGATAAAAAATGTTTCAATGAAAAATAAATCCGGTCGCGACTCTTATTTCTTATAAATTCAGATCGTTTGACATGAGCTGTTTTTTTATCAAGACATCTCAACTGGTTTTCTTTTTCATGTGCTGCTTTGCTGCGGGTGAAAGCTTATCTGTTGAAGATAAAAACTGAATTAATATGTTGATGAGGAGGGCTGGATCAGCTCTGGGTTTTACCACAGAATCACTGGAGGTCACGGCAGAATAGGGGCTGAGGTCAAAGTCAGAAATGATGCTGACACTTTGAAAGCCATCACGATGATTTTAAGGGACATTGAAAGCAATTAGTGGCGTCTCTTCTTAAGTGTAGTTAAATAAAGTCCTTAGAATGTGTTTTTTTCCCTCATCTTCTGTAGCTTCATTTTAATGTACAGTTCCCTCTGAGCCCTCTCATTGCAACTTGTGAAGTTGCATTGGCTTGAATTTACTCAAATATCTGTTTTTTTTCTTTCTTTACTTTTTTAAAAAATCTGTTTTTGTTAGAATTAACACTCCCCTACCTTTGAAATAGTTTGTCTGTTTATTTTTTTTCTCTTCGAAGTTTTTATCCACCTTTTTGTCCATTCATTTATAAATCTGGTTTTGTTTGTTTGTTTTTTTTGGCTATCCATTTATTGATTTAGTTAATGTCTTCTTTTGGATTTAAGCAAAGCTTAAAAATACATTGAGGCTCCAGAAAACTATAGAAATTGCATAAACATTTTCATGGCATTGGCAGATGATGAAGAGACATTAAACCATTATAAACAACCACAAGCTGCAAAATAATTACTTAAACAACTAAGGTAATAAAATATACCTCACCTAATTGTTATGGCTGTAAAATTGTATTATTGAATCAAGCTTTAAATATGTTTATGTTGGCGGTAAAAATTGAATTTTCAACATGGGAATAAACAGGAACTGGACACAAACACCCAGGAAAGCTTTAAAAACTACAAAATCAAAGGGTCAAGAAAAGAGCAATGCAGGAGCCTCTTTCTAAAAACAAGGAAGACACACAGAGATGTGCAAAAATACAGAGGAATAAAACTGACGAGACATGCAATGCCATTCTGGAAAAGAGGATTGAATGAGAGCAGCTGAAAGAAACATAAGAAGACAGATGTCATACTGCAAATTATAATTAGAACATAACAGCAGTAATACTGCACTGTAAAAACAGGCCCCTTAGAAATCAGTCAAAAATTCAAGTACTATTGGCAGATTTTCTTTAAATAGCCAAAAATAAATAAATAAATAAATATCCCAGTGGGTTCAGAAAATCGGTCTTACCAAGATTTCTTATTTTAAGAAGAAAATTCTAGTCACTAAGAAGTGTTTTTTTTTTTACTATCATTATTTTTCTATAAAAAAACTCTCTTGATAAGATCATATTTCTTGCAAGGCAGAACAAAAGACACTTTTTTTAAAACAAGACTCTTTTTTATTTCTTAAAACTCAGTTTTTGCAATGTGTGTGGTGAGGGATTAGATTTTAACAATAGCAAGTAGTCCGCAATGTTTTACATTAATTACTTAAAATAGGCATTAAATGTAATGACACTTTTATTGAATGAATTCATGGCGTTTATTTGATATTGTCCCTCATAAACCTCCATAGTTTTACAGTTTTGAAGTAACTTGTACCACACTGTTATTGATGGAGCGTAAGTCCTTCACAGTTTGCACCAAGATGTTCCATCTTGTAAAAGTCAGTTATGGAGAATGTCATTTACAGACGGTAACAAATCTCTTTTTGCAATTCCACATCAAGTTCTAAAGCTTACAAGTAAGATAAATATTATTCAGTAAACTACTTTGAACAACTTGTAGGGACAAAATAACAGTCTTTTAGTGTTTCTGCCTTCTCAATGCAAAAGCAATATAAAGAAAGCGTTTTATTTTACATTAGACAGCAATGTCCAAAAAATAAAACAAATAAATGATCATATAAATGATCATAGAAGACATTCAGTATTCTATTTTAACGCTGTAGCATCAGCAACTGTGTCTACTGCAGAGGTTTCCCTCAAAAGATGCCTCAATTTTTGATTTAAGACCTATTACACAAACACAATTGGACTGAATTGTGTGGAAAGTGTATCATTGCATGCCTACTGCATACAATTCGATTTGTTGTTTCGTAATAAACAAATTATATATCGAACCAAAACAAAATAGAGACCCAAAAATCAAGGTTTGAACCGAATCGTGAAGAAAGTGTGTTGCTGCATCTATTGCAGGAGATCCTTGTAACTTCCTGTGACTTCCTACATTCACTAAAAAGTCTCAATAAATGAGTAACTACAAAGCTTAAATTTCATGTGAGATTAATAAAGTATTTTTGAACGTCCTCTTTTTTTGACATCACATCTTTGCTTTCCGTCCCTGTGGCAACAACATCCAAACGCAGCGTGACGTCACTGCCGTGCTCTCCATTGTCCACATCATAACATGAAGTAGCGGGGAGCCTCGAGCCTTTCCTGCGAAGTCTAAAGTGAGTGTTTTCGATCCGGTTCGGATTTTTAAAGTGTTATTTTTATTTTTATTTGATTTGAAGGCGTTAAAAGCATGTGGAAGTGACACTAACCCCGGCTAACATTTGCTCCGGTGTTCAACATTGTTGAAGGCTAGGCTAACGTGCTAACTCTGCAGCTATCATCAGCGACCCGTTTGTCTGTTTGTGGCTCTTTGCGGTGTGTTTTGTTTTCTGTAATGCTCGGTATTTATTCTATAACGCGACTGCCACGTGAAAGTGTCATTGAGAACTCGCAAAGACCCGCTTACTGGGCGGGTGGTGTTTCTTTTCTTTTTTTTTGCAAGCTAATTATGGCTAGCCTCCACTCTCGGTACGGAGGCCTCCGAGTGTCAAGAATGTGAGTTTTTTGGGGGGGGTTGTCTCCGAGACAAGAGGACCACACTGGTACTAATCGGGACAGCCGCAGCTGGTCTCTCTCTTTTTTAAGAGCACTGCAGACGAACTGGTTGAGTTCAGAACCAAAAAGGGCTTTTTAACCCCAACGCAGGGGATTGGAAAGTTTTTTAAAAGGTAAACTCCGGGCTTAACTTGGGTCCAGTCGAACCGTGTTGTCTGATCAGGACGGTTATCTGTGTTGTCCTTACCCAAACCAGGTAGAATAGGCATTCTAAAAGGATGTGGGGCTCTTTATGTTTCTATTGTGCAGACACAGCTTAGTAAAAGAAGAAGAAAGACTTGAAAAGCTTGTCCACCGGCTCAGGTGAGGTGTTTGACTGATGTCTGAGAAAAGGATGATGTTGAGACAGGTTTATTATTGCACCAGATTGCTGTCCCGCTGCAGACTTTCAGGGGGATTTCAGTGTTAACAGGACCAAGAGGAATACACAGTGTTCCATTTTTTTTTGCTGCATTTAGTTGTCATTTATTTTTGTCAAAAACGCGCTGTTCTTGAATAAAGGGGCTATGGTCTAATAGTCTGCAATTTTAACATTTTTTCTAATAAACATATGAAACATGCCACAAAAACATGTTAAAAACACCAAAAATGCAATTTTCATTGAAGTGGATCATTAAAAATGTAGAACTTAACTAGAGTTGTGACCCAAAGGTCTTTTCACTGTTTTTTTCAATACCAGCTGTGTCATTTCCATGTATATTAAAAAAACTTGTTCATTTTCAGGTATTAAAAGTAGGGGCCAAATGTGGGTCCAAATTTGAGGTTTCATATATTTTTCTTTTCATATTCGTCATTACATTTTTGCTAACTTTGCAGTCAACGTTTTCATTTGCTCTTGGTTCAACCCTTAAACTTTCTCACTTTTCAATTTGTGGAATTTTTTTAGGAGACTTTCCTGAATTACGGACTGAAGTCTCGTGTATTCGCCATTTGTCGTGACTCATCGGACACCTGTTTGTGTGTGTTGCATTCTCTTTCGGCAGTGGACCGCAGCTTGAAGAGGCGGCAGGTGAAGCCGCTCGCTGCTTCGCTCTTGGATGCCTTGGACTACGACAGCTCAGATGACAGTGACTTTGAAGTGGGAGATGCTTCAGGTGAGTTCAGTCTTCCTCAGTAAATGGAATCAGTAAAGCAGAGCCACAGTACACCTGTGATTACTGCTGGTTACCTGCACGCGTGGATCTTAAACCCATAACAGAAGTGGGAAGCTAAAAATGTTTCCTATACCTCAAAGTTTGTTGAGCCCTTATTTATCCCTGCTCTTAAAATTGAGTAACTTTAAAATTGTATTTCTTATATTTATATCATAATTGAATATTTATCTAATGAGTGTCGGAGCAATGACAAATCTGTACGACATGCCCGCGTTTTACCCACTTTACCCTGATTTACCCTTACGTGTTAGGTGTTTGCTACAACCTGCCACCCGAAGCATGTCCGTAGAAAAAGTTGCATAAGCATACTTGCTCTATGGGCTCACATAGCAGTCTACAACCTTGATATTTCACCACCTGTGTGCTTTGTACAGGTTTTCCCTGTATCTTTAAAGGCAGTTAAAGATACAAGATCCTTGGCTTTTGGTTGCTAAGCAAATGAGAAGTAAGACCAATTTAGGCTGAAACTACATTTCAACAAGTTGCAGTAAACATTAAATTAACCTCCTACTATGTTAGGCTAAAAGAGATGAAGAAAAACTGTCTCCTCTTTTATCCATCTTTCACTGTAAACTTTGCTTTGTGCAGGAATTAAAATTGTTGTCAGTGGGATGTGTGCAGAAATGGATTTTGAGGCTTCAGGAATCAGGGTTTTATGTTACTTCAGGATCCAGTTTGTCTCAGAGAGTGAGAGACAGTTTTAAAACAGAGAGACTGAACATCCAGATTGTGTTTGGCTATAATGTGCAACATGGAAAACGCAGAAGCAACAACACACTTAAAAAAATTAAAAACAGAAGTTGTTTATATTCCCAGCTTTATGAGTTTACAAGTCTTTGTGTGGCCTGTTTGTGACATCCGTCTCTTGAAAAAATGTAAAAAAGAATTTACTTTAGCTCATTAGTTGAGATTTCAAAAATAATAACAGATGCTATTTATTTTGCATCGACTTGCACTGTCTTTGGATGACACTTATTGTGAAAAAACTGTTTTATCTAGGTTTTTTAAATCATTTCAGCTGCTTAAAGAAAGAAATTGGAAGTTTGTAACAAACGCAATATCATTTCAAGTGAAAATAAACTTTTTTAAAACAATAAATGAATCATACAAAGTAATTTTTTCATTTTTAAGGTTATGATAGTTCATTTTTTATTTCTCATTTGTATCAAATATGGACACAAATTCTTACTTGATTTTTTTTTTTTAATTTTACTTATACTTTACCAAAACCTGTTTATGTTTATTTAGTCACTGGGGTGTTTAACCTGACTGAATAGTTTCTGTCAGCAGAGAATCAGAATAACTTTGGTTCCTTTGCTCTGGCAGGGTCAGATGGCACAGGAAATGGCAGCGATGAAGAGGGCTCCAAAGTGAGCACCGAAGGCTCAGACAGTGACTCTGAAAATGGGGCTTGGGCAGATAATGGAATGGATGAGGAGGAAAAGAGCCTCCCTGCTGAGGACCCCTCAAATGAGGATGAGGAGAAGAGCAAAGAGCAGCTGCCCTCCGACAGTCAAGACTCCCCCTGTGTCCCCCCCAGCAAAGGTAAACGAAAGAGCAAAAAGACCTCAGAGTTGGAGCCTCCTGTTGAACCTGCTGCCTCCCTGCCACCTGGAGGTGGAGCTAATGCAAACTCAGGTGAGTCTCTGGTGGAGCCCAAGAAATGGAATTTCCGTAGAAACCGGCCCCTGTTGGACTTCGCCACCATGGAGGAGCTGAACGAGATGGACGACTACGACAGCGAGGACGATAACGATTGGAGGCCCACAGCAGAGAAGAGGAGGAGCAAAGCAGCTGCTCAAAAGGGAGGTACAGAGGAAGAGGAGGAGGGGGGCAGTGCCACAGACGATGATGATGACAATGATGATGACGACGAAGACGACGACGATGATGACGACGAAGACGATGACGACAAAGAAGATGGCGATGACAACAACAGCAGCAGTGACAGTGACAAAGATGCAAAGAAACCCAAGAAGAAACCAAAGAGCAGCAGTGCGTTTGATGAAGAGCTGACAAACGACAGCATGTCCCAAGGAAAGGGCAATGAGGTTGGTGCAGCTCCAACCAAAACACTGAGAAGTTCAGGTTTACCCTCACTCAGGTGGGAGGAGCTTAATGACTGGTTCACACCGGACGCGGAAACACTGCGAAGCAGTGGGCAGGCGGTGTGCGTGTGGTATGCGCTTACCACCAGTTCAGACCAGACATGTATTTTTTCGCAATGGTCGACAGGTGCTTCTGCTCAGCTGTGGTTATTTAGAGCGTTTTTTTGGCATCATGGGTAAGTAAATAACTTGTCTTAAAAACTTTATCTCTGCGTTCTGTTTAGATGCAAATATATGATCGCATTTGTCAATCACGGCATTTTATTGTGAAAAATTGGGTATTTTTTGAATTGATATTTTGACCAGATTTTCTTGTGTGTCTTCGCGTAACTTCCTGCCAAAATTGACCCGGATCACTCGCAGCTCGCGTAAGAAATTGACTGGACGCCGAAACAATCGCTGCACTGTTTGAGCTGGCGGCGGAGGACTGCAGCACTTTGCGTCTGCTGTCAACTACACCATAGGTTAACAAGGGCACCGAATGGAAGTGGCCTGCGCTCCGTGCAGCTTCACATCGCTTTCGCGTCAGGTGTGAACCAGCCGCAACCAAAGTTCTGACTCTCACAGAAACCACTTTCTGTTATCTAACAGGAACAGAAACTAGCGTTGCCAGAGGGAAACTTTAGGGTCAAGGGTACACTACCAAGCTATATTTATTGGAGTACTGTGAGTTTGAGAAAACACAATAAAATGATCAGTTTTTTTTATAAAACTAATTAACCACGTGGAACAAAAACAACAAAAGAAAAGATTTTTTTTCTTTGATTTCTACAATTTTTATTTTGTTTTTGGCCAAACAAACATTTTGACATACAGTGTTTCCTCCTTTAACGCGACACTTACCTTCCATCAATAACCCTCGGTAGGTGCACTCCGAGAAGTAGGATTATAGATGGTTTAAGGTTGTAAAACCTCTCACTACGCACTTTATGTACTTTTCTCAGACAGACATGAACATTTTCACACTTGCAAACTCAAAGTTAAACCCTTCGTAGAATATAAGAATGAAAACAAAGATCTGATCATGATCAAAGATTAATGGAGATTTGGCTAACGCATTCTTCACAGGAGATATAGCATGCAGGATATTGGTTGACAATGTCAACAGCCAATCAGAACGCAGGCTACAGTGGGGTTTAAAAAAAACATAGTTGATTTAATTCCAGACGGTCCAAACAATAATGTTCAGACTGTTACTCAAAAATTCATGTAATTTTTATAATGTTGTCGAATGGTTTTTATTATTCTTTCTTGCATAAGGAAATCCTGAAATGAAGTAACACTGCTTTTATTATAGTTCAGCTGTTAGCTGCTCTAACTAGTCGCCTCTGGTCATCATGTTTTGGTGATCATCTCATCAAAATCGGGGCGGTTCTCCTTGTTTAGTGGTTTTATATGCTAACGCGTGGTTGGCCAAGTGTTTACGCTTTAAAAGTCGCCTTGCATGTGTTGTTGTATTCAGGCTTAGTAACTTGATTCTGAAACACACTGCTTTTTTGAAGACATTACATTCTGGTGAACAGAACCAACCCTTTATGGACACATTTGTCTTTGGGTTCGTATGGATGCAGGTCTAATATTTACTATTTCACAAATGCATTTGGCATCTCCTGTAACCTCTAAAGACAAGCAGGGCAGTGTCTACGTGTGAGGCTTTGTCAGCAGAACACAAGGTCTGCAGTGAGCGGAACGTTGGATGACAGACTTCTGGAACGATTCCGCAGTTATCGTCTGGGCATCTTTGGACTCTGCTGGTCTAGGATAGGAGACAGCCGAATTGCTTGGCCAGTGGCTTTCACTGTGCTTCTGTTCCCAGGACGCTTTGCTGGACCGCTCTCAGACGTGGAACACTCAGCACATCCTCATCTGCTGCGTTTGCCTGGGAGACAACAGCGAGGACGCAGATGAGATCATCCAGTGTGACAACTGTGGAGTGACTGTGCACGAAGGTAAAGCTGAGCAGTGGCTCTAAAAAGAAAAGCTTTACAGCAATACAAAGTTGAAATGCACTGTATATGAATCTACAAAAATAAGAGCCATCCTGTTGGTTTGGGTTTCACTCCTGCATTGTCTAAATCTGTGTAGAGTCTACAACAAAGTACATTTGCATTTGAGTAGTGCCACATTCAAGGTTTTCCAGGCTGGGACATAAAGGGACTCTGAATGATTGGGGCTGACACTTGGAGCAGATTTCTTCATTTGTTCTTTGCTGTTGGAAGTGTTCACCCGCCCACTCCCTTCCTTTAGAGCCTGGTGTCACTGAAAGTCTGCTGAAAGTAGGGGTGGGGGAAATAATCGATTATTAGATGCATCGATTATCATACACAAATGATTCTGAACCGTTGTATGAATTTAAAATAATTGATAATTGAAAAAAATCATAAAATTTTGAGTTTCAAGCAGAACTAAATGCAGGGCGTTTTTCTCTTAAAACTTTTTTTAAAGCACACAAAGATGGCTGACTTTGCAGATCGCTTCATACAACCCAGCCGACTTTAATGTTGAAGGCCGATTGGCTTTGGATAAAATTAATGCGGTGTGTAAGTTCTGTCAGATCAAAATTAAATATGTAGGGAACGCAACAAATTTGCAAAATCACTTCATACGGTTCCATTCGGAGGGGGAAGAGAGTAGAAACTGTTCTGGTGCTACTGACGTGGGTATAAGTTCTGCTGCGAGCACTTTCAACAGTCAAAAAAAAACAAAAAACATTGGATATCCTCAAGAAACTTCCACAGTCATCAGAAAAGGCTACGCAAATAACCTGAAAATGTTCTCCATTGTAGTTTTTCCTCTCAGCAAGATGACAAGAAGAAAGTAAATAAAGACCAAGCAAAATGTAACAAATAGTAAACACTCACAGTCCTTTAATCTAAACTGACAACAGTGTTTCCAACTTTTTCTCATGACTTTTTATCTATCTTTAGTGGAAATACCTAAAAATTCCTACACTTTAGATAAACATTTTTCAGACTTGTTCTAGTTCAGCTTTTCCACTATGTTTTTCAGACAGCCATATTAATGTCACATTATTGACCAAAATCCTTTGTTAAAATTATATATATATATATATATATATATATATATGTATATATTATATTTTTTTATTCAAATTGTCGACAAAATTGAAAGACATTTTTTTTTCAGAACTTTTTTCAGTAAACTGAACTTCTCCTTTTTTCTGTCTAAAAAAATGAGAAGCTTCACCATCACTTTTCTTTGAAGTTTTATTGCCGTGTTTCTTTTGTTTATATAGTTAAAATTCAACATTATTTTGCATTTTAGAGCGACATTTACTGACATTTAAATGTAAATTTCTACGCTTTAGAACGCACCCATGTGAAGAAAAGCTCTTCTCCTCCGCGGCATAGCACAATGCGGAACTCCCTCGCTAAGGAGGGTTTTGTATCCCTCCGCCTCGAGGATAGCCCTTAAAAGAACTATTTTCTGACACCACTTTCACTACAAATGCCCTTACAAATGGAGTGGTAGGGAGAAGTGGTAGGGCGAAGGGAAGAATTTGGATTGGGCCATAGCGTCATCAGTGTTGTCCCTGCCTCCACGTAGAGACCATGCTGTGAACCTGACCCTCAAAGGAGTGCATTGAAACTCATACAAACACCAGGAAATTCTGGTTTCCAATCTTTTTTTTATATCCATATTCAAGTTCTTCTGAAAAAGTGACTCACTGAAGGCTGTGGCTTCTTGGTTTCGATTTGTAAATGTGCCCCCTCTCCCTCTTCTCTGACACCACCTCACTACCCTTCACTGTCACTGTGATCAGCTGGAGTAGATCAAGCTTCAATCACCTAGGAGATGGAGGCAGACCTGCTGGATTATGTCAGGGCTGGGAGCTTCTCATTTATGATGCACATGTGCAGCAGAGTAGGAACACTTTAATCTTTGCTGTCCACAGGCATGCTGATACTCAGAGCAGGTCTTACAGTTATCTCCTTCGTTAGGCAGCCTGAAATCTTCTTCCTCTGAGACAAATTTAATCTCCATCAGAAACACTGAAGGCGGTTCGGCCGGCGCTCTGGGAGCAGTGGAGTTTTAGGGATGTGGAAAAGGCAGTGGCGGCGCTCGCGGCCAGCTCTTATCTGTCTCTAAGGACAGAAATGCTTCTCATTTTCTTGTAGATTTCACTCTGTTCCTGCAGTAATCTTAAGTCCTCTACACTTATCAAACGTTTGGAAATTCAACTTTAATCAGAGACTCCATTCATTTTGTTAAGCATCATCTGTGTGGCAGATGGTATGTCTTCACTCTTAACTGCAACAGAACAAACAAAAGCCCCCTGTTTGGCCTGGTTTGGGGTGATGTGGGTTTAATCTGTTGGTGCTCTTGTCTCTTTTTTTCTCACATGGGTCTATAAACAACGGGGGATCCTTGTGCCTGAAGCAGTGTCAGAGCAGAAGAAGATGAGCCTTATACATTTTTGGCATGGGAAACATGCATCTCTTGATGCTGGTCTTGAATGAAGCACAGTAAATGTTTTGTAGCATCGTTTGTGTTTGGGATGGATCCCTGCGGACAGCTGTGAAAGTTTCCACAATATTGCTGAACTCCACAGTTATTGTACTTCTACATTCAAACAATGATCCTTTGTGTGCAAACTGACTCCGATATAACGCTGCCCGTTTTTTCTACTCTCCGTGGATCAATGAATATGCAGATTGGTGCCTGTCTCTTATCTTCAGCCCCCCCATATGTTTTTCCCCTGCAGGCTGCTTTCAAACTCTGGAGACTGCTCCGTGCAGTTTGATTCTGGACTAACACATCTCAATGCCTTGTATGTAACTCAGGTGGATGAAGGAAAACCTGAGAGATTAAAGACACCTTTTTAAATTATAACATCTGCATGTGGAGTCTCCCACATGAAGAGAAGCTGACACAAACTCAAACACGTTTGTGCTCCTCCATGTCTCCTTCATTTAGGACCTCCTTGAACTCGAGTTCTTCTTCATGCTTACCCATCTAAAGCCATTATAATCACCACGCTTCACTTCGAGCATCTAATTTTTACAGCTATTTCAAAAACACACAGATGGTCAGTACTACATTCTCATTACATCTTGTTCTGACACCAGCTCTGTGCATGAGCTGACCCTCTGAACGTTTTATCTGATTCACATCTGTCTTCTTAGGCCTCCTGTGAAAAACTTGCATGTAGGCAGAACCGCCCTTACCTTCCAAGCTTGTGCTTTCAGTCAAAGATTATCTTCCTCAGAGCTCTGAGGCTCTCCTGTGGTCATCAGTTTTTGTCAGCTTAGCTCATATTAGGTATCAGCTTGGTGGCCTCAGCCTCGTTTTTGGGTTCAAAAGGAGCTCTTAAATTTGAGGTTGAGCTGTTCCTTCTGCTGTAGCCTCAGTATCTCTTTGACACTGTGACCTGCAGGAGCTGACAGGAGTAATCCATGACCTCCACACTGATTCCTACCCCGTTCCTCCACAGAGTGTCAGACCTGTTACGACCTTTGTTTGGCCTAGTGGTGTCATTTGTGCCATGGCAGCGGCTGCGGTTGCTACTCCTCTCCAAGTTTCTGATTTGTGAGTGTGTGCTCAGAGAAGCTGTGGGCTACTGGACTGAATCAGGAGCTGGAGTGTTGCCCCCTGTCGAAGGCACAACACTGATTGCTTTCCTCATTGGGGTTGAGGAGCACGTCTGCCTGGTGTAACAGCTGCCATAGAAACCACATCCGCCAAGTAATTGTTAGGTTACCCCAGAAAATGAAGAGGACAACACCAGTGTGTTCCTTTTCTTCTTCTGGCTTGGTAACTAACAAGTGTGACTATGGATTGCCAGCTGAGGAACAG
This sequence comes from Adrianichthys oophorus, assembly GCA_036245035.1. Classification (NCBI taxonomy): domain Eukaryota; kingdom Metazoa; phylum Chordata; class Actinopteri; order Beloniformes; family Adrianichthyidae; genus Adrianichthys; species Adrianichthys oophorus. The sequence goes on from BSAI01000106.1 coordinate 9,073,212, forward strand.
AGAGAGTTTTAACCCTCGTGGCTGTATTTCAGAGGAAATCTTATCAAATTGAAATAATGTAATACAACTGATGATTGCAGCCTTAAAGTCACAAAAATGCCTGCAACAAAAACAGTTTAGTTTGATGTGGACCAGCATGTGAAGCTTATTCCTCATTCTTTCATCTTCTGGAGCGGTGAGTCTGTGTTGTAAATAAAAAAAACGAAATGACTTGCAGCTGTGAGGAAGTCAGTGTCATGAAGAACTGTCAGTTAACAGCCATGTTATTAAGAACAGTCAATGTTTTGATAACTGGTTGGTGTTGTAAAGAACGGTCTGTGTCATCAAGAACAGTTTTTTTTAGCAATAGGAACAGTCAGTAAACAATAGTCATGTCATGAAAAACATTCAGAGAACAGTTGGGTTTTGTGAAGAATTATCTATGACTTGAATAACAGTCTGTCTTGAAGAACAGTCAGTGTTGTTCAGGATGGTCAATGTCACGAAGAACCATCAATAAACAGTCCATGTGGTAAACATTTTGGGTTGTAAAGACAAGTCTGTGCCATCAAGAACAATCAGTGAATAGTCAGTGTTGTGAAGAACAGTCAATGTCATGAGGAACAGTCTTTGTAATAAAGAACAGTCCATGACTACTCTTTGTTATCAAGAACATTGAGTTATCAGACTTTATTATCAAGAACAGTTAGTGAGCAATCTGTGTTGTGAAGAACAGAGTCATGAGAAAAAGTCAGTGAACAGTGTCTGTTATCAAGAACAGTCAGTGAACAGTCTGTGTTGTGAAGAACAGTTTGGGTGGTGAAGACAAGTCTGTGCCATCAAGAACAGTCAATGAATAGTTGGTGCTGTGAAGAACAGTCATTGAACGGTTTTCTCATCAAGAGACAGTGTCTGTCTTGTAAAGAACATTCAGTAACGAGGAACAATCAGTGAAAAGTTTTTGTAATAAACAACAGTCAATGACTAGTCTTTGTTATCAAGAACAGCCAGTAAACAGTCTATATCAAGAGACGGTGAAGAGTTGGTGTTGTGAAGGGCAGTCAACGAGGAACAGTCAGTGAACAGTTTTTTTGTCATGCAGAATTGTTATTTTCTTTTGAAGTACAGTATCACAAGCTGAAGCCTGCTTTGGAATAAAACCTCCCGCACCTGTTAAGCTGGAGGCTTCATACACCTGTTGTACACCAGGACTATATTTTTCTGCTTTGCTTTACAGTCGCACATGCATCTTGCTGTCTGAAGACAGCCGTAAAAGTAGGCCTGTGTTATCTGAGCCCCTTTCCTCCCTTTCTGTGTCTGCAGGCTGTTACGGCGTGGACGGAGAAAGCGACTCCATTATGAGCTCAGCCTCTGAGAACTCCACCGAGCCGTGGTTCTGCGATGCCTGCAAGAACGGAGTGACCCCCAGCTGTGAGCTGTGCCCTAACCAGGATGGCATCTTTAAGGAGACCGATGCTGGCAGGTGGGACGCAGATGATGCCTGGCCTCAACTTTTACCAGTTGTAGAAAAAAACAAGCTAAAGAGTGGAGCTTGTCAAAGGGCTGCAGGAAGCCAAAGGCTATCTAAATAGTAAATAGTGTATATTCTGTGGTGGGGAGGGAGAGGATTAAGGGGAGAGAGATATCTGTGAAAGAAATTAGAGCGGAAGGATGGAAGGAGGGCAGAGATAGAGGAAGAAAAAGAGGAAGAGAAAAGTGTGTTATGTGAAGCATGGAGACTTGAGCCACGTTATCGCTGATAGTGCTCCTCAGCCAGGCTGCAGCCGCATTTACTCCTTCACTAGAGCATGAAAAACACAGCAAATTAAACTGTGAAGCGCCTGCTTGTGGCAGATGGATATCTTTATATTGGACTTTTGGATTCTTTTCCCTTAAGTCCACATTTGAAATTATGTCACAGCACCCTTCGAGTTCCCTGTTTGAAGTCTGTGAGCTGCTCTCTTGCCTGTTCAATGAGGTTGAGTGATCATCTGCAACATGGCGGTATGTATTAATCAGCTGTGTGGTAAATGAAGGCATAAACAGCTGCTTTTTTTCACCTTCTGCAGGTGGGTTCATGTGGTCTGTGCGCTCTATGTGCCCGGGGTGGCATTTGGAGACATCGATAAACTGCGACCGGTGACCCTCACAGAGATGAATTATTCCAAATATGGAGCAAAGGTAAGTTCTTGTTGAACACTAATATCTTGTTCTGGAGGCAGGTGAGCACCTCCTCTGTTTTTTGAACTGCATAAAGTTAAATTTTTATTAGTTTGGTTTTGATAAAACATTCTGGGCTGAGGTTGTCCTCCTAAAGGTGATGATGCACTCCCAGCTGCAAATGCAGGTCACTATTCTCTGATTGCTGCCTTTCACGCAATTGATTATCAGGTCAAGACTGATGGTCTTCATCACCACTCTGGGCTGTCTGCATTGTTCCTCACAGAAAGAAAATGTAGTTTCAGATCAGGACCTCACACGTTCAGACTCTAATTTTTCCTGCAGTTGCTGATCCACACAACAACAGACATTCTTTGCGTTTCTAGTCAAATGTTTTAAAATAAATGTCCTACTTCTCCACCAGGACTTGCATTAACCCAAACTGTCTGTCTGTCTATGAAGGAGTGCAGTTTCTGTGAGGATGCTCGTTTCGCCAGGACGGGCGTATGCATCAGCTGTGACGCCGGCATGTGCCGCTCCTATTTTCATGTCACCTGCGCACAGAGGGAGGGGCTTCTGTCTGAGGCTGCAGCAGAGGAGGTGAGCAACAAGCAGAACAAACACTGAAGAATGCTGGATGAAGTGAATTCAGTTTGAGCATCAGTTTGTTAAAGACCCACTGCAATATTCATTTGATCTATTTTCAAAGATTTCCCATTGGTCTTTTAGTTATGACTCTATCATTTTTAGCAAAAACAAAAAAAGTATCATTTTGAAGGACATATTTTCTGCAGAGTGGCAACGGCACGTTAGAAATTCACCTGAAATTCCATGAAGTTGTAGGCGGGACTGTTGCCTCAGAGTAAACCCACCCCCCTTCCATCAATCATCTGTTCACATGCTCTCCTGCTAGTTTATAGCCTCTCACACCCCCAGCCTAACATTACTGGTGCAACAAAAATGGCGAGCGATATTGGAGTTATCCAGCCGTTACAGTTTTAAGCCAGATGCAAGCTCAGACGAGGAAAATGAAGACGTACATTCACTGGCCGCTTTACTAGGAACACATGTTCAGGTGCTTGTAAATGCAAAATTTGAATCAATCGATCATATGGCAGCAACGTAATGCTTGTAGGCATGTAGACATGGTCAAAACGATTGATGCAGCTCAAACCGAGCATCAGAATGTCAGAATGGAGAAGAAAGGGGATAAAAGTCAAGCCAGACAGTTTTGAGCTAGATGCTAGCTTGAACAAGGAAAATAAAGATTTAAATGGATCTATGTTGTTTGTGGATGCAGTGGATGCATCGGAATGGAGCAGAACAGAGAGGTTGTGACCCGCCCCCTGTATTTTGTATCTTACAAAAACGCTGTTTTTAAACTACTTTTTTTCATCTGCCCCTGATTCAAACAATTTGAATGAATACATACTTAGAAGTGTAATTTTAAGCTTAATTATCTTTATAAATGTCTTTCATAATCAGAAAGATGCTGACACTTGTGCTTGTGTCTCCTCAGGACATCGCTGATCCCTTCTTTGCGTACTGCAAGCAGCATGCTGACCGCTTTGACAGGAAGTGGAAGAGAAAGAACTACCTGGCCCTGCAGTCCTACTGTAAGGTTTCTCTGCAGGAGAGAGAAAAGCAGCTGACTCCAGAGGCCCAGGTGATTCCTTCTAACTACAATTCTAGTCAACATCACTTGTGTTTAAATTAGTGCTGGCGATCGATTAAAAAAATTAATCAGATTAATCACACTTTTGGATTGTGATTAATCACCATTAAGTACAATGTTTTACTAGGTAAATGTTATATGACAATATGTGGCATTTGAACAAAAAAAAGGCTAAAGAGAACATTTTTCCTTCATTTTTATTGTCTGAAATGTTTAAATTTATAAAGTGTAAACTCAAATATCCCAAAAATGTAATTTGTGTGCACAAAACACATCAATACAAGGATAAGCAGAACTCTAAAGAACTGGAAAGACTTCATTGTCTGCAGTATTACTCCAAGAAAACAAAGATGTTGATATACAGCCATAAGAAACATTTTTTTCTGCACTTTAAATGGTCCGGGTGAATACTCAAATCTGATTGGTTGCTGGGCGTTGACGCGCAACAAGAAAAGATGTTATGGTTACATAGCCCACATGTTCTATATCACTGCGCAGGCTTCTTTTAACCAAACTTTTTGCTTCATCTTCTGGACAAATCAAGCAGTAGGGGTGAAATTTCTCTCTGAACTGATGCTTTACTGAACCTATTGGGATGATCATCATAAATATCGCTTTCCTTTGCCGCAGCAGTCGAGGTCAGCGACACTTTTTTGTGTTACTGTGACAATTGACCACATTTCCAATCAAATAGTCTGCTTTTTGTGAGAAAGCTATCTAAACCAAAAAAATAACAAGAATAAAGTACTAAAAATCAATTGAATTTTTATTTCTTTTATAAGTGACCATGCTATGAGTGGGATAGTTCCCGACGAAGTGTGCATTTTTAAAAATTAACGCACGCCGTGAAAGCCTGAACCCTCTGATGCAAGGGGAAGACGGTTCTGGCGTGTACTAATTTGTGTTAATAAATATTAATGCATTAATTATTTCAAATTAACTTTTTGCGTGTACACGTTAACATTGACAGCCCTAGTTTAAATCCTGTCATGAGGATCTTGATTTACAGCTGAGTGGTGCTGAAGTGTTCAGCCTCACAGTGTCCCCCTTCCCCTTCAAACATGGTTTCAACACAGCCGGGTCGTGCAGCTGTCAGAGTACAGGAAATTATTACATTTTGTGTTTTTCTGACAGAGTTTAAGCCAGATGCAAAAGGTTTTGTCTGTTTAGATTGAATCATCCTCTACATGAATAAATTTATTCTTGATGTGTAAGCTGTGCTGGTGTCCTGTCCACAGGCCCGGATCACCACCCGCTTGCAGCAGTACCGGGCCAAAGCAGAGCTGTCCAGGAACACACGGCCACAGGCCTGGGTGCCCCGGGAGAAGCTACCCCGCCCTCTGACCTCCAGTGCCTCCGCCATCAGGAAGCTGATGAGAAAGGCCGAACTGATGGGCATCAGCACAGACATTTTCCCCGTGGACACATCCGACGCCAACGCCAGCCTGGACGGACGCAGGAAGCACAAGCAGCCGGCGCTGACGGCGGACTTTGTCAACTATTACTTAGGTGAGTCGTGATAGAAATTAAGCAACGTATTATCCGGTATGACTCTGTTCAAATCCGGCTGCAGTTTACCCACCTGTGATTTTAACAAAAAAGAAGAGGATGCACATGTGTAAGTGCCGAGAATTCTGGGAAATAGAGTTCACATGGAGGTTTAGTTCTGATTCCAGAGGAAGTGTCATGTGATTTCACCCAAGTTTCATAACTGGCAAGACTCTTAACAGCTAGAAACCAGAATGATGATGTATACATTTAGCACAAAAGAAAACAAAACAGATTCAAACTATTTACAATGTATCCCGTTAAGCTCCTCCCACTCTTTAAGACAAACAATAAAATCAGGGAGGAGTGTTTAACCCTCACCAGATTGAAATACACCTCCTACATGGACCTGCAGATGGGAATGCTAGCTTATTTACTATAAAATGAAAGATTATTGAGATGTTGTGATTACTGTACATGTTGGACTTTCAAAGGTCTTACAGATGTAGAGAAAAAAAATAAGTTGACCGTCTTCTGGATTTTCTTCCCACATTTAAGATAAATTTGTAAGTCAGTGGCGTCTGTATTTGGTGTCTTTATGCCCCTGTGACACTACTGTGGAGCTGCAGTCTTGTGTTGCGGCAGATCCACTTTCAACTGTCGGGTCCAATGTCTGATAAGCTTAGAGAGCTTTGCTGTGTCTGTTTAGCATGAATCAAAGTCTTGGAGCTAACATGAGACAAATACCTCATTTTACAGAGACAATGTTCCCGTTCTGATTATTACAAAATGGGTTTTTGTTTGTTCATGGAAATAGAAACATGTTTAAATGATGATACCTTTATTGCACCTCAGTCTGCCTATATCAAATGGATCATAGATGCTCATAGACCCATGATCTTATTAGATCCAGTGAATTTTAACAGAAACAGGTTTGAAGCATGTGACCCGCAGGTTGTCTCGTCACTGTGCCCTCACACTGCTTTCTTGGATTTGCTGTTCTGATCATACTACTGACTTTTATGCATTTGATACTTAGAGCGGAACATGCGTATGATCCAGATCCAGGACAACATTTCTGAGCAAAAGAGCCTAAAGGACAAGCTTGAGAGTGAGCAGGAGAAGCTACATGTGGAGTACAACAAGGTGAGCAACATCAACATCAGGTTTGTCCATCTGCTGCACTTGAGCACTCAAGAAGGACGTTCAGGTTATGAGCAGGAGTATGTGGATCAGTAAATTAAACTAATATGAACATGTTATGTATGAACACAATGGTGTCCATCAGTGCATGTGGCACCAGGACATTCTTAGCTGGTGGTCAGTGGCCGACTTTGTAGTTGTTTTCTTGACTTTCAGTCGTGGGTCCTTGGATACTTGGGTGAAGAGAGGGGTGGAGCTTTCAATCAAATATCACTGCCCGTTTGAAGAGTTTGATTTGAGATGGAAGCAGGACAGACTTTACAGACAAAAACATATTGAGAGTCTTCAGAGAACAATTGGCTGAGCCCACTGTTAGAACGGTCTTTAACTTCCACATCCGGGATGAGATTTTACCAGGTACTGAGGGAAGATGGAGATGTTGGGTTCAAGTGGGCCATGTTTTGCACCTACATTGTCAATGCAACTGTTCAAAGCTGTGGCGATTACGTCTCTTTTGCCTGTCAGGGTGGCACTTCATGAACAAGTGGTTGTCATAAGTAAGGAACCTTCGCATTTAGAGATGGGTATTGTTAAGATTTTATCAATACTACTTCTCTTATCAACACTGCTCTTCGGTCTGGTGTCTTATCAATATTCTTATTGATACTTTTCTGTACAATCTATGTACATGAAAACATTTTATTTTAGAAGAAATTAAAACACAACAGTAAAATAAAATTATCAATGAATACCAACGTATTTTTGTATTAATAACATAAACTTTAAGGCAGTGGAAATTCACTATGATCATCTCTCACACAGTGTTTCTGCTGGAATATCATCTGCATATTGGCCTGTGCTTGTAGCAGTCAGGGGGATAAAGGCTGGCTGCGTCTTTAAAAAGGTTGAGAAATAGAAAGGTAACTTTGGTAACTTGTATGTCTGGTCATTTATTACCGGTATTATTGAGCCACTGTATGGGCTTTCAGACAGTTAATATGATATGATCATTGTTTTTTGCAGTTCTGGGAGCTGTATTTTTTCCCCTCCTTTTTATTCAGTTTTGCGACACTTATCTTTGATAAACAACACTTTAGTCATGTGCTCCACATGTGTACCACAAGCATACACACCTGTTGAAAAAATAGCGGCACTAGACCTCTCACTTACACGATCAAACGCTGCGCACCTCTCCGTTGGAATATGGTGTATTTTAGCGAGGTGTTTGGACAGTTTACTGGTGTTACCACAGTTGAAAACCATGTTTTTGTTACATTTAAGACAGCGTGCACTGTCTGCATCTACTTTGGAAAAATACAGCCACACTTTGGACCTTTTTGCCCGTGGCTGCTCTGCCATCCCCAAGCATTAGTTGTTACACTAGACCAAGTGGGGGGAGCATGAGCAGCTCCTCCCCTTTGCACCAGAGTAGCAAAGAAAAAGCAGTGAGGAAAGAGGGAGAGATGGCCTGTCTTTTTAAGCCACATCCAAACAAAATGGTGCACACCGTGTCCACGCTGTTACACCAGTACTGTTAAACAAGACTATTAAGGCTGAATCTTATTGATATGGTAAAAATTGATGATGTGGCACCGTCACAATACCAGTTTCTGTACCATATCTGTATTCACAAGTCTGTTCAAATTTGTTATGGGCAGAATTCCAAGGTGCAGCTTTGACGGAGTCTGTTTTTGGGACAGTGAGATTTGTTCATAAGTGTTGTTCATTTGTTTAAGTGAACATTTTCACTCTTTTCTCTCTTGCTTAAACTCTCAAAGTTCAAACCTTTGTAGAACAAGAGTCCAGAGTTTTATAGAATGAAGACAAAGATCTCATCGCCATCAAAGATTTGTGGAGATCTTGAGAGCTGCGCGTTTCTGCACAGGAGACACAGTACGGAAGAGATTGATTGACAGGGTCTCCAGCTAATCAAGACACAGAACATGGTGCGCTTGTGAAGGTGAACTGCGGTGTGGAAAGAGAGCACTGTATTCTGCTCTATTTGAGGGATTTGGGGGATGTTCAGTTTGGGGCAAAGACTGCAGAAGGGTGGAATAAAAAGGCACGTTCTGTGTGATTCTTTATCATTCAGCCAGATTGGGAAAAAAGGTCATGCCTCTGATATTGGTCAGGGGGCCGGGCCAAATGTGGAGGCTGGCCGTAATTTGGGGACCCATGCAGTAATGCTATTGGTGTATCGATCTGTTGTAGTGAAGAAGGAGCTGAGCATAAACCAAAACTGGTTCATGGAGAGAAATCCCAGATGCAAGTCTTTGCAGGATGGTTTGGAGCTTGCCTTAAGATAGGGCGAGGAACTCATCAACCCAGCTCTGGACATGAAAAAACTAAACTAAAGAAAGTTAAGAAATGTTGAAAGAAATATAATAATAATAATAATTTTACAATTTGAGGAAACTTAAAGACTCACTCTAATGAAATTGGGTTTTTGCGTTTTTAACGTCCTTGTAATATTTTACTGGTGATGGAGGACATATTTAAAGACAATTAAGCTCAAATTGCATTTATGAGTATTTCTTTATTCAAATTGTTAAATGCCATTGGAAAAAAGATTATTTGGGATGTAGAAAAAACACTGAGTGGGTCACAAGCTTCCTGCTCTGAGCTCTTATCAATGGGGGGGGGTTGCTCTGCGCCAACACTCACACTCACAACTCTGAGGCCAATTTCTAATGAACTACAGCCGCTCTGCACAAACTATGTCATAGGAAAAAGGCAAAAGTTCTATGGTTTTGACTAAAAACAACATAATCGTGATTAAAAAGAAACACTAAGAACGCTTTTAAAATGCATCATAAGATGATCAGAGTAGGTCCTTAAAAACCCCCAAAAGTGTTTGAGGCATTCTGATGTCATATCTTTTTATGGTCTTTCAGTTGAACTTTGACGTAATTTAAAGTAGAAGTGATTTGAAAAAAAGACAGAGTATGCAACGTGATTATTTTCAGACTACCCTTCCAAACAGAAAGCAATAATAAGTATTATTTCCTACTATTTAGCATTTCCTTCATTGCATTTCAAGAAACGTTGTTGGTTTAAGCATTAACACATTCTCAGATGCTGATTGTAGGTCCTACAAATGGATGACAAAAGGTTTTAGATTATGTACAGTTATCTCTAACAATATTAAGAAACAAATCTGAGCTATGGGTTGAATTTTTGGGTGCAACGGATCACGGATGATCTGATCCGTGATCCATACGGATCACTAACCACGGTTTGGCACACATGTCTGCCATGGTTCTAGATAATTATGTGCCTTCCAATGCCGTTCCTGTCTATCCAACAGTATTATTGCATGAGTGCAAGAGAATAGTTTAAATGTGGACAGTTGAAAGAAGTTCTTCAGAGTTGCTTTTTTTGTTTGATAACCTCACTGATCTGGATGAGATTGCGGTTCAGGACTGACACTCAGCTGCCCTTCTCCCATCTTTCATCAAGCCTGTGACCTCTGAGGAGTCGCCGCTGCTCCATTCGTCAATGCGAGGAAGACGCAGCCGCAGAGTAAAAGTCAGGAGAGTTAATGTTGCGTGCAGCCGTGTCCTGCATGTCTTAAGTGTTATTAATGAAGTGTTTGTTGCTAATTGCGCTGCTCAGTGGATCCTCCGTGGGATTCGGCCTTGGAGAAAACACTTGTGAGGGGAATGTCATACATATGAACACAGACTGGGACAGCTCTCTGCTCCATATGGATGCCACATTATATGAAGACAAATTCTGTCACAGTTGCACTGCCTGAATATTGATTGTAACATTCATAACCATCAGCAGTTTGACTTGGTCCATCACACCACGGAACAGACATTGTCACGCAGAACAGAGAGAAACACTGACTCTCATCTTCTGTAGGGGACAGACAGCCGGATTCGGAGTATTTATAACACAATTTAAATGTATTAGGTTTTGATTAAAAAGTTCACTACTCAATTTGATTTACATCCAATATGATTCTATAAGATATTGATTTATGTTTAATATTTGTCTAAAAAAATGTAATATATTTTTTCTTATTATTGTTTAAGAAAAATACTTTAATAAACTGGAAATTCTTACTTTAAAAACCAGTTGTAAGCTGTTTTTAATGCCTTAAAATATATATTTTAGAGAAAAAAAATAAATTCACTGTTTTTATGAGTTACAGAAGTTCAAAATAAATCAGGAAGTGGTCAAGATATTACAGGCTGTTGCAAAATACAAACCTAAAAACACATATAAGTTACAATGTTGGTGCTTGTGAAGAGTTTGTTACTAAGTTGTTTCCTGCATCTTCATCATTTTCACTGAGCTTAGCAGACTCCAGCATGTTTCTGCGCAGGCTGAATGTGTTGCAGCAACTGCAGCAGATGCAGTTCGTCAGAGCTGCTTCTCTGTTCCACCCTTCTGACCGCATCAAAGATGAATGCAAACCTAACTGTGATTTTTATCACTGTTTTGTTTTGGTGTGAACTCTGCTAATGTGTTTTACTTTAAAGAGATGTCTAAAATTACTATGGTCTGGTTTCAATGGAAATAAATCAGAAACTGTCAAAAAGTTTTTTGTCTTTAGAAAACATCTGTTTGTGGACCAAGACAGCTGGACAAATTCTTTACTGATTCAAAGTTTAGAACTGTAAAGTGAAGTTCCTCTGGCTGGCTTTGCTCCAAACAAATACTGGGAGTCCTGCTGCTACACCCAGCTGTTCCAGATCATGTAAACAAGGGGGATACATGGAGAATTATGAGAACCCAGAGATTTTATGCTCATGTTCAGAATACTTCTCTTTTTCCTCCCACTCTTAAATGTAATTTAAGCCTTTGTAACAACTGCCCTTATGGGTGGATACTGGCTTTCTGTAAGAGAAAAATGGCCAGATATGTACAGGGCAAGCAGGTGGCCCACAGGAAATATCAAGGTCTTATACCGTTTACTGAGCCTTTAGAACAATAATACTCATGCACATTTTTCTACGAGCCTCAAAGGAACTAAAAAGGCACTCCCTTTAGGATGCGGCCGCTCCTGTTTACAAACCTCCACAGGCCCGGACAACACAAAAACTCACAATACCCTCACAAGTAAACCCCTATATGGGTGCATATGACTAAGGCTTTTGGTGTGGTGTCTCACACACAGTCGGGTTCTTCTTAATTCAGCTTATAATGTCTGATATCAAATGTCTTATGTAAAAATGTTTGCCTATTGACAAATGAGGGTCGAACATGCCCAGAACATGTGTTACATGTAAGTTCCCCTGAAAAACAGCCTTTGTCTGCCACCCCCTTTGAATATTTTATAAAAACACCAGATTACAAAGCTGACCTTGTTTTTTTTCTTTCTTCTGTGCTGCAGCTGTGTGAGTACCTGGAGGAGCTGCTGAATGTTAATGGAGAGCTGCGCGGTGAAGGCCAGGCTATATGGACTCTGCTGGGGGGCATCCTGGGTCAGGTACCGTCACTCAGTGTTCACAAACAGATTCAGATGCATCCTTGTTTGCGTTGACTTAGACCATGGTAGGCAACTCCAGGCCTCGAGGGCCACATTCCTGCATGTTTTCCAACATACCATGCTCTGGCATGTTCTAATTGGCTGGACACACCTGAAGCAGGTAATCAGTCATGAGTAGGGCTTGGATATCTGGAAATCATGCAGACACTGCAGCCCTCGCGGACTGGAGTTTGCCCATCCCTGACTAAAATATGGTGGACCAATGTGAAATGGATGAAAGTCAGCAGTCTTGCAGAACACTGAAGCTGATCAATGAGGCCAATGAGTGTCAAAAATATCAGTGTCAGTGTCCTTGTCCTAATCTTCTGGCTTTATCTCCAAAACATAAAATGTTGTCATTTCTAATGTCTGTCTTCATCAAACCCAAAGACAATCCTTCTTCAGATCTGTCTTCTATCTTTTCCTTTGTCTCTTCACAATCTTCAACATTCTTCATCACACTTGACACTTTCCTCTAGCTGTTCTTACTTCAATTTCTTTACCTCTTTTCTGCTCTGAACTGCTTATCCTCATAGCTTAAAGTCATCCGTCTTCTTCACCTCTGCTCCCTGTAACCTGTAATTCTTCCATTTTTGTCTGAGACAACAAATCATTTTCAAAGTTCTGAAGATGGTTGGGCTAATGTTTCACTCTTCAATTTAAATTTCGTCTGAGCAGAGCACGGTGCGCTTTTACTCCTCTTCTGTAAAGTACAGTATGAGCTGGATCCATAACCAGTCGGAAAATGTGATCATTGAGGGGTAAAAGCTGTATGTGTGACTGCTGGACAGAACAGCTCTGCTTCTGCAATGACCAGCATAAATCACCCAATTATGAACATGAACCGTTAAGCAGCAGCATCAGTCAAGGCGCTGCATACTTTGTGCCATCTATCTGCTGCGGTTTCGTCTCCTATTTGTCATGCCGCCTGTGCATTTGCAGACATAATTGATGTCCCAGCTGGGACTCTCATCAGTCATCCGGACACGGCGCCGTTGTTCCCGGTCTTCCTGAAAGTTTAACTCTGTCAGCCGGTTTGCACGAAAACTCAAAGCAGGTGTGAGGCATCTTTGCCTCTGGCCGCTTTTGCGCAGCAGACTTTCCCACTGCTGCTGAGTCCTCTACAGCCATCACCACAGTGACAAAGGAGTCTCTGACACCACAGCACCGTAGAGCAGAGGCCATAGCTCAAACACTGACAATAGCACCAACTTTGGTCTTCAACATACGAACTAAAACAAGAACATTCTTTTTCTCTTTTTTTTGAAGCATTTAAATCCTGCATGTCCATCATAACCAGCTCTGGCACTTATGGCTGTTCGAGATGCAGATTTGTTGGTTTTATTTGATTTTGGACAAAGTGAAGCCCCCTGCACAGCGAGGGATGTCATTGTTTTCAACTTTTCAGTAGATGTTTCCAAACCAGCACATCCCTGCTATTACGTTCTACGTTACTGAATCTGTTGGTCTTTCCAGAAGACTCATTTCTGAAGACTTCAATGCACTAAAAAGTTGTGCAAAGCAAGAAGAAATTTTGTTACACAAAATTGAACACGAAGATTATTATTTATGTCAAAATAGTCTGTAGAAAAAGGGTTGGGTCTATGTGTGTCACATTCCAGCTTTTGCTGAATCAAAACAATTTCTCTGATCCATTCCTGTGGCCTTTTCTCTGATCAACAGAGGTTCTTTCTGCTTCTGTCAGAAGCAGGCGCTCCACAGTTCAAGATGAAAGAATGCTGTAGTCACCTGTCCCCCACTATCAGTCCCTCCCTGCAGGAAAGCCCCCTCTGGGCTGCAGAGGGCCGGCGTGCTTAGATTAGAGTGTCTCCGGGGAAATCCTCATCTGTTTGGTGACACACTTGGCCCTAAAAGATAAAGTTTCTCATTAACCTTCATGGCAGCGCTGCAGCTGAGTTTCAGATTAGGATCAGGTATGTTCTGCCCTCTTTCACCTGCAACAAGCGTCTCCCACAATTTCAGCATGGGGAGGAGCGCCTGCCTCAGCCCTTTTCTGGTTGTCATTAAAATATGATCAACACAAAGATACAAACTGTGTAGATTTTGTCTTTTTTTGCAAAGAAGTATTTTCTTGTACAAATAAATAAGGAAGTTAGGTCACCTCCAACGCTTGTTCCCTCCAAACAGCTGTTTTTGGCCTGAGCCATACGTGTTGAACGCAGGGTTAAAACTAAGCAGGATTTGAAACTAAAACTTTACAATCTGCTAATGAGCTGCGCTGAGGCGAGAATCTGACCACACACGGCTTCCTAATTTCATGCTGAGCGCATCCTGCTGCCTTGTTGCTAAGCAACATGCAGCAAACTTGACAGCAGCGGGTGTGTCTGGATGAAAAAGGGACGTGTCCAGGTGGATCACGAGTGGGATTCTAATTAAGATGATGCAGAAGACTCTTGAGAATCCGAGTAGAGAATAAGTGAAATAAATGAAAGATAGTTCACTTTTACTGTTTGATCTTTTACATCAATGAATTCTAATTTAGTAAGAAGTAAGAAAGCATGGCACTCAGGTTCCACGAAACACACACATGCACACTGATGTATAGAGGTCACCTGCAGAGAAGTGAAGTCGCTCATTTAAATGAAAATGTTAGGTTTGATCCCAGAAACAGAAAAATGTGCGTGTTCCTCTTGAGACTTGTTGAAAATATTCTTATGTCTACATGAGTGTTCATAAAGAGTAGTGATGGGGTAATGGATTACAAAGTAAACCATTTAATTACTTTGTAATCAAACGGATGACGACCCTCAAACGTAACCTACTCATGTAAGTTGAAGTGTTCAGACTTGTAGAAGATTTGAGGAAATTATAAACACATCATGTTCTGAAAAAAAATGGCCGTTTGAAACATGGGAGTCAAAAATGTCAAATACAGAAAACATCATAAAATGCAAATATTTAGCCCTCATTTAAACATTTAACTATGCCTTTAGTCTCAACCTGGAAATTTATTTCATTTCAATTTTTATTGTAAAACATTTAAATTGGAGTTTCCAACATGCCCTTAGTGGTCAATTAATAAATAATTAAAGTTCCATAAAGTTTTACACACGCGTGTGTATACATTTTTTACTTATAAATTAAGGGGACATGGGTTTTTAGTCCTCGCTTTGGCTTACTTGTGGGTTTGATTCCAAAATCTACCATCAAAAAGGACGCTATCCATAAATCACCCCCTGATTGGTCAAAGTTCAACTGATTTTATGTAAAAACGCGTGCTCAATGGCTGCAAATGTTGTATGTAGAGCCCAAAAATGGACTTAAAAACTTGTGTAACGACGCATGTAAGTAGGGAATACCAAAACACGCTTATATGTGGGTTTACATAGACTTTTCATTGAAAGTGGCCGTTTGAACATGCATTGCAGAGGCTGATGTGAACGTAGCATCAGAGAGCTGACTCTTCTTTGTAGAGTTTCTACAAAAACACAGGTGGGGGGGAGGAGCTTGTGTCGCTGTGCAGTTGGTGGTCAGTGACTGAGCCGTTCTTAGTTACATTAGGAAAAGTAACAACTAACTGGAGGCTCTACCCAAATGAAACTCAACTCAAAGCAAAGACAGGAAGGATGGGGGCTTCAATGACTCCCAAGCTGCTTCCTCGACTGCCTCAAAAGCTTTTGCGTTATGGTTCCATTAAACATGAAAGCCATTTCTCCACACAGTGAACTCGGATGGGAGACGCCAGCATCCCTGAGCTTTATCCCCACACTTACTGCTTGAAACACAGCTGCTTCATGCAGAAAATCTAATTTACAACAACGCATTAGTGACGGATGGCTTTGTTTTGTAGAAATTAAACACTCCGGCCATCCTGAAAGCACCAAAAGAGAGGAAGCCCAGCAAGAAGGAAGGAGGCAGCCCTGGGAAGTCCTCCAGTCTGCCAGCCATCCTTTACAGGTGAGCTCCCACTGTCTGTCAAGGTAAAGTCAGAGGGAGGAGCCTTTTGGCAAAATCACTGTTTGTTGGTGTCCTTAAACTTAAACCTGACAGTTTAGTCATTATATTAATGTTGTTTTTTTTCTGGGGTTGGGCTATTTCAGTTTAAACATCTAAGGCATTAAAAATTCTCTTACATTTGATCCGATCCAGCTGTGGCATCTGCAAGAAGAACCAGGACCAACACCTTCTGGTGCTGTGCGACACCTGCAAGCTCTACTACCACCTTGGCTGCCTGGAGCCCCCCCTCACGAGGATGCCCAAAAAGACCAAGAACAGCTACTGGTGAGTCAACAAGCACAGAGCAGAAAATCAGCAAGTCATTTACTGCATCGTATCATCACACGTCAGAGTGCCCAGTTCCTAACCTGATGTTCACATCATTCTGGATCAAACCTTCATCAACGACTCCATTCAGAACTGCCTTCTTTGTTTTTTCAGGCAGTGCTCGGAGTGCGACCAGGCCAGCAGTGATGAAGCTGACATCGCCATGGAAACGCTGCCTGACGGCACGAAGAGATCCAGAAGGCAGATTAAAGGACCAATCAAGTTCATTCCACAGGAAATGTCTCCAGAACCCAAGAAGCAGCAGCTGAGGGGCACGGTGTGTATGAGGACCTATGAGGTCACATTCACATGCCAGCCATTTTTCAGACTTTAGGCCATTCATTCATCCATCCATCCATCCATCCCTCTTCCAAACCCCGCTTAATCCCTTTGGGGGTCACAGAGTTGCTGGAGCCTATACCAGCTATTGTTTTAAAAAATTACCATGTAAACCAGGTGTGCTCATTACATTTAGCGTGATCAACCAATCAATAGTGAAGGTCGTGTGGGTAGATTGCGGGCCATCATAAATAAATAAACCAAAATAATATATGTATAAATTAGCGCTGTCAATCGATTAAAAAAAATTATTCAGATTAATCACACTTTTGATTGTGATTAATCACAATTTTATACTGGGTCAATTTTAAACGACAAAATGCGGCGTTTGAACAAAAAAAGACCAGAGAAAATGTCCTTTGCTGCTGCAGTCCAGATGAGCGACGCATTCTTGTGTTACCATGACAGCAGGCCACACTACCAATTAAATAGTTCGCTTTTTGTGAGAAAGCAATCTAAACCATAAAAATAACAAGAATAAAGTACTAAAAATCAATTGAATATTTATTTCTTTTGTAAATGACCATGTTATAAGTGGGATAGTTCCCGAGGAAATGTGTATTTTCAAAAATTGACGCAGGCCGTGGAAGCCTCACTGTAAAGTACGTCACTTGTTTGGCATGCAGAACATCCTTCGATACGTCACTACACATGCATGCTTCACTACCATGAGCATACATCCTGCTTGCCAGCAGAGACCTGCCAGCTCAGAGCAGGAGCAGGACCCACTCCCAGAACTTGCTAAAAAAAAAAAAAAAAACAAGACTTTTCATGACTATTGTCTAACATCACTTATATTAGACAGAAGTTAATGAAAATTAGTGGTGGGGTTTAGTTTGATTCATTTAATAAGCTACCTGACTTATTAAGATCTGAGATTTCAGACAGTTGAAATAAAGATGTGACTACAGGGTGAACCTCCAGTGTTGCTCACTGTGGTTCTCTGTTTTTCTCAGACACACAAAAAGTTAGAGGGAGCATTGCTTGACACACATTGTAATTCAGCATTTTTGAGTAACACTGAGGTCTGTGTGGGAGATCATCTCAAAAACACTTTAGATTTTGCTCAGGAAGGAGTTTTCTGATGAAAGAACTGCAGCTCAGACTGAAATCAGGTCTTCTTCTCCCCTAACCTGCTGGCTCAGTGTCTTCTGCTCGCTTCACGTCTGTCTGCAGCCTGTTTCCCGGTATTTCTGTTTGCTGCTTTACGTAAGAACAATCCTGAACACCACTGAGTTGAACTTTCTTCTATCCATTTTTACTGGATGCCGATACATTATTTTTGTTAAAAGGTTAGGAACTGGCTTAATAGCGTTCCTTTAGGTTCTCCTTAATGTTTAGGAATGCTTGTTATGAGGTGAAAATGCTTAGCTCAGATAAGAATAAGATAAGCTCATTTGAAGACTCAGCAAAAATCAGGTCCAGAGTGTGGAAACGGTCTGTGTCAGCTCTGAAAAGGGGCTTCTGTCACAGAGTTTAGTGGGGGAGTAAACTCGTGGCAGGACACAAGGGAGTATGAGAGTCACTAAACCTGTTTGGAAATGCCAGGCGACAGGCAGGGACCCGAGGGTTGGGGCTGAAAGCTGCCCTCTGATGTTCTGTGTTAATGGGTGCAGCTTCAGAGCACGTTTATCTTCAAACACAGCAGCTGCGTGCTTCGTGCTTTACAAGCACGAGTGCTCGCACTTGTATGAAGCCGACTTGCTATTCGACCTCCTGCTGGACTGCCAGGTGGCTTCGTGGTTGCAGCTGCGTCTATGCACGCCCGCATATGTGCACGCAGCTGCATTTTTTCTGAGAATCTGAGCTTCCTACATGCATTGTACTCTATCTACTGGAGGACACCTGTGAGCCACAGCAGAATTTTACCTTAAAGCCTTTTTATACTTTATTGCAAGAAGGTTTGGGGATTTTTTTAGACAGATACTGGGCTCCTCCAGATCCCAGAACAGCTTGGAATCGTTTTTTTTATTTGTTGGAATTGTGAAATGTTGTGTTGAACCATTGGAGACACTGCAGCTCCAGCTGAGGACCAGCTGATTTCTTTTTTTCTGTGTAACTTCTTACAGTTGCACAATCCACTTACAAGGCATGTTTAAGCATTTATGCAGGATTCACTTTAACAAAAATCCCATTCAACTGACTGTGCACGCTGCAGAGCATTCATGCGTGAAGACTTATGCACCTCTCGTGGTGAAAATTTGCACAGAAATGCCAAGGTGAGTGATTCTTAGCTTGCACTCCTTCTTGTGCATCCTTCCTTCATACATCGTAATCTGCAGGAAACCGAGCACCAACATCTACTTTATGAACATGTGCTGGTGATCAGGAGTTCATGCCCCCCCTTGCTCTGCTGAGCCCTAATGGTTTGTGAAACGAAGCGCGCTGGTTAAAGATGTACTTCATTAAAGGACGGAAAAACTCTCTGCAGGTTTCAATTGCTCACCTGAGCAATTTACCTGTGTAGCACCTCCATGCCCGTGCACACACAGCTGCTGCAAGTGTGCACCCTCATCAGTTCGTGCTGCAGCGGAGGATGGGAGTGGAGGAGCTCCATCAGTGAGTTTCCTCACCGACAGCTGCTCCATCTGTGATGATGGCCAGCCAAAGGCTGCAGATGGAATTGTTTTCTCAGTCTGTTTGAATATGTTGTTGATTTTTCTGCCTTATTTACTCCACCCCACCTCCACCCAACACACGGAGCAGTTTGCCGTGTCTACTGTCGTGAGAAACTGCAGAGCATCATGGAGGATGGCCGTCAGCCCCAGAATGAAGCACTGAAGTCTCTATGCAGCTTCCTCCAGGGGTTAGAAGACCTGCAGGTAGACAGGATGCAGCTGCAGGTTTTCAGCTGCATACATTAGCGGAGGCTTTCCCAACAGCACAAGGAGAAGATCCTTAGATCTTTAGAGAATGGAAAACTCTTTTACATTGATCCTCTTGTGCACTACTTTTTCCGAACAAACATCAGGATGTTCAGATTTTTGTTTCTGCACTCACCAGCTTCACCCCCTCCACTGGTAGAGCTGAATCTTCTCACGTCTTACCAAAAACATTCCAGGCTTCCCCTGTTTCTGCTGCTTTTAAGATCTGAACATTTGTTCGGTGGTTATCCAAACCAATATATAGCCAGCCAATGTGGCTGCTCCGATCTGGACTGTGAACTTCTGTCACCTCACCTCTCATTCTATGTACACATCAGTCATGTGCGCTAAAAGCACATAAAGAAATAAAGTAATCACACTAAACTACCGCTACTTGATACTAGCACATGCCACCATCAACAGTTGTGAGAGGCTTGGTGCAAAATGCCAAATCGGTGAAAATCACACAAATCTTGCTCCAGGCTTTTTCATTCACAACTCTATTTTGATACATGAAAGACTTGATGTCATATAAATCCTTCTGGACACAAACTGCTATTATTACTTTCTCCTTTGTGATCCAAGAATTGGAAGGGACGCCATCCAAATGTCACTTTAAAATCTGAGTTCCTGATTGGTCAAAGTTCAACCCGGTTTACGTTCAACGCGTGTCCGGTGAATGTTCGTTTTGTACGTAGAGCCCAAACACCTGTGAACATGAGCGTTTTGAAGTCTGAAATGTACATATACTCACGTTGATATAGACTTTATTGAAAGTGGTCGCTTGGTTGCCGAGGGCGGTGTGAACATTACTTCAGAGTGGAAGCAGTTGACTGACTTTATCAGTTTGCATTTTGAAAACTCCAATTTCACTCCAAAGTGTCAAATAAAAAAAAATGAAATCCCAAAAAGTGTATCGGCATTCAGCAGAGAGAAAGTGTTTGTGTTTTTCTGCTAATCACACACTTGTGTGTTCACAGAGAACCAGAGGGCAGAAGAGGAAGAGAGTTCTCATTTCTGAAGAAAGGGAGGACAAAGCTGAGGTTAGTCCATTGCAGTCCTGTTGCAGAAGACAAATGTTCATGTGGGGTTCGTGCCTGCTCTTGTCCACTGCGGAACGAGTGTGATGTGAACACATTATTGTCTATTGACATACATTATATTTAATAGATTAAAAGGAGTTTATGTGTGTGTATTTGTATGTATTAGTGCAAATATGTCTATTTATGATTAGGAGCAATTATAATGTCAAGAGAAAAGCATAATTTTATTTGATTCATTGTTATTTATAAATGAATATCCCAAATAGATTTGATATATCTATATATCTAAATTTTCTTTTTCTTCCGTTTTTTTTTTTATTGAAATAAACCAATCAATCAAACTGATTCAGATGGAGAGGTCCTAAAGCGGGGATGCCATTTGACCATCCCAGCAGAGGAGAATGACAGTTGTAACATCAAGCAGATGTTTTTTTGTTTTGTTTTTTTAGCAATCACGGTTTGACGCTGAAATGTTCATCTCTGACTCTGTATAAACCTTTGTGGACCAGGTTGCTCAGATGTTAAAGCTCATCGTTGTTCTTCTTGTTGTCTTTTATAACGGCGCTGCACTTTTCCCATGCCTCATCCTCTGCGTTTCCATAGGAACCTCTTCCACGGGAGCGCAGGCAGCGGCAGTCTGCGGTGCAAAAGAAACCCAAAGTGGATGATACAAGGACTGAGTGTGCGACCTGCAAAAGACCAGGCGACAACGAAAACCTAGTGAGGTGAGCCTGTGTGTGTGTGCGTGTGTGTGTGTCTCCTGTAGCAGCCGCATCCTCCTGATGATTAAAATTCAGTCTTCATTAGCTGGGGCTGCTCGGGCTCAGCAGCGTGTGGGGGCCGGGGAATCTCTCCCCGCAGGGCCCCGATATTGACCTGCCACATGCATTTGCTCACTTCATTAAGGTGTAATGAACACCACAGTTAATTCTTCTCCAGCGCTGGCCTTCCAATAAACAGCTCCTCTTTGGAGAGACCGGTCCAGATCTGGTCCTGAGGCACCACGTAGCCTCCAGAACTCCAATTTCAACCTGAACCTCTCCTTTTTTTTCTCTTTCTTTGTCTGCCGATAATCCACAAAGATCAGTCAGCAATTGTTATTTAACAAAACGTGAGGTAACGAGAAATCTGCAGGTTGTTCCCCATGCAAGCTGCAATCTTCCCGCAGCCGGTCTCCGGTTTTTGTCATTTGCATGCGTTTTTACAGGTTCAAGGCCCGTAACTTAACAGAAACAAGCATCTCCTCTGAGGCAGGAGCTGATTGGTCAGAATTTGAGGAGATGGCGTGTCATAGTGTGAACTGAACTGTAGCCCTGCATCTTTAAAGACCCACTTTCATGAAAATTGTGTTTTGAGCATGTTCTGGTGATGGAGGACATATATAAAGAAAAAGTTTCTGAGTTTTTCTTTATTCAAATCATTGTTAGTCAGAATCAGACAAAAAATGCTGTTGGAAAATGCTTGTATTTGTTATGTAGAACATACACTGGCCAGCCGTAATCTTCCTGCTCTGCTTCATTCTGATGCATCCACTTCCAGACAAATAGATCAATGCACATCTTTGTTTTCTTCTCATAAACAAAGAGCTCTCGGTAGCAGGGAGGGGGTTGAGCTTACTCCATGCCAACAGTCTCCACAACTTAAAGGCAAATTTTTATTGACCTCCTGCTGCTCTGCAGAAACTATGACCTAGAAAACGAGACAGGGTTTTTGATTTTGTCTAAAAACAGCATGATCATAATTAAAAGACCACTGGGAACACTTTTACAAAAGATCAGGATATGATCAGAGTGGGACCTTAAACAACACAGAAAAAAGCCTTTCAAGTTGTCGCCTGGTAAATATTTGCAGAAGGAGCGTGAAGCTGTGAGCAATGGAGTCAGAGTTTCATCCAGGAGGGCAGACCCTCTGATTCTGAACTCCTGGTGTTCATGTGTTTCGGGTGACTTCCAGCGTTTGAAGACAAACGTGCTCCAGGTTCCCCCCAGTCGATTGGCAGTGTCATGTTAGAGCAGCGTTTGATGCTCGGGCTGTGAGGCGTGCTGCCCCTGACTCTTTCTATCTTTGCATTGCCAGGTTGTGAGAGCCGGGGCAGCCACCTCACCCCCCCTCCCCCCCTCACCCCCATAAAATGTCGGGACCGATGACCGTTGGCTTAGAGACACAGAGAGGCAGATTGAGGCGTTTGAAGAATGAAGTCAGGCCGGGGAACCTGCACTCCAGAACCGCCTGATCCGAACCAGACCAGGAGCCGTCCAGCGAAATCGAGCACAAGCATCTGACCCCGAAACACGAAGCTGTGAATGTTTGACCGAAGCAAATATTGTACATGTGTACGGTGTAACCCACTACTCACCGGAAGTGGAAAAGACTGAAAGCCAATCGAATCGTCAGACTTCCTGTTCTGCCTCCAGCTCTCTTCCTGACAGCAGGTTGATTTGAAAGGACTCATGGAGTTTGAGTCTTCTGCCTTCATTGCTCTCGAAGATGCAGCAGCAGAAGCTCATTCATTCTTCAGATCTGGATCATAGCAGGGCGCAACAACTTCTTGAATGTGACTGAGGCTGGGCTTGGACTTTGCCTTCCTGCATTGGACTGTTCAAGTGCTTTGTAACCACACTTGGTTCCGGCTAGGGTCCTGGTTCGGTCCCCTCTCTGGCTCTAGGTTCTCCTGCTCACTCAACAGATGTATATTGTTCCACGGTTTTCTCCTTTACTGCCTGCATGACTCCTAATCAGTCCCATTCGGTGTTATTGATCAAAGTCATGCTGTGAAATCAGTGTAAGTTTGATGTGGAAACACTTGATGCCCTGCTTTCACAGACCACAGTGTTGTCATCTTGTTAGTGTGTAGCAGGCTCCAATGTGAGCAGTTGTATTTCTGCTGCATCCTCTGAAGCTGTGGTGACGGCAACCCTGATTAGTTAGCAGTCGTTACCCCAAAAAAATTTTTTTTGGTGAATGTTGAAATGTGACAATTTGAAATGTTACAATTCTGCATCTTTTTATGTTTAAGAAGAACTAATGTGCTTCAAACTCAAACCCTTGTGTTGTCTGCTTGTCCAAGTGGACTGCTATTTTTTGTCAAAGCAGCAGCTGGTGCCGTTCTGTCAGCAGGTGACAAGTGTCATGCCGTGCTCTCATATGTCACCCCGTCACAGTCCTGCAAGCACGCTGCGGGGACGCTCTGATGGTCTCTGCCTCCTCTGAGGCTGATGCAGCAACTCTGAGTGTGTCTGCAGAGACTCGCTGTCAGGGCAGGACAGAGATCCACAGCCTGATCTGTCAGAACAAGGTGAAGGTCCAGAACCTTATCTGTCAGAACAGGACAGAAATCCAGACCCTCGTAAATAAGAACAGAATGGAGGTCCAGATCCTGATCTGTCAGTACAGACAGAATTCTAGAACCTAATCTGTCACAGGACGGAATTCTAGAGCCTGATCTGTCAGTATGTACAGAAGTCTAGAACCTGATCTGTCAGTGCAGGATATAATTCTTGAACCTGATCTGTC
>BSAI01000106.1:9097188-9192084 GCA_036245035.1 Adrianichthys oophorus
GAACCTGATCTGTCAGTGCAGGATATAATTCTTGAACCTGATCTGTCAGTGCAGGATATAATTCTTGAACCTGATCTGTCAGTGCAGGATATAATTCTTGAACCTGAACTGTCAGTGCAGGATATAATACTCTAACTTAATCTTTCATTGAAGGACAGAAGTCTAGAACCCGATCTGTCAGTTCCCTCCAGCATGGGTTTAGCCATTTTCTGTGTAGTGATCAGTAGTGTAGAAAGTAGTTTTGTGGTCTCCTAGAAATGTGAGAACCAGGAAGTGTGAGGAGATGTACAGTATTTATTAAAAAAAATCAAACAATAATGTTTTTTTATTTTCTGCCTGTAGTTAGCTTTGTGTGTTGAAGTGCTGTGATCTATCCATGAGAAGCTGCCATTGTTTTTGTCTTTGCCAAACTCGACTTTCAGATTGTGATCCTGATGCCTGTGTTCTGATCCTGAAGTCCAACAACGTGCTGTATGTGAAGTGTCTCAGCTTGTGGCCTCCAGCTCTTGAAAATGAAGCAGAGCTTTAATAAACTCTTGATTTTTTCACCTGATTGCTGCAGTGATAAATGAGCGTGAGACAGCTAATTAATGGTTGTAAAGGTGCAGCCCGGGCGCTCCATCTGTGCATGTAATGCCCTCTGTCATCTGTGATTTATCACCTCAGGAGTGGCCTTCCTGCTCTGCGAGGACGGCTCACACCAAATGCTGCCACACAAATGAAAGAGTCCAGGCTTTTCTCCTCATTACTCAGTCATCACACTGACCCTTCAGGAGCCAGTTTTTACTGTTTAACCAGCAAATCTGCCAACACTAAAGGCTAAACCGCGTAACACCAGGACCTATCCAACACAGTCACCAACTTCCTTCAGGAATCAACCGCCTATGAAAGAGTTATTAGCTAAAATGATTACAATTAAATATTTTTCTGCATGAAAAGTCTAAAACATTCCCCACAGATATACATATGTTGGGATAGATTTCTTGAAAAGGCAAGAATTGGAGTTGAGAAATGAGACTAGCCTTTCGGGGAAATCTGCAGATTGTAGCACAAAAGCAAGGCTACATTCAGGATCACATCAGTAGTGGTTCTAGATTGTACATCCAGGACAGAGAACATCCATTTTGCTAAACTCATTGTGTGTGTGTAAAAAAAAAAAAAAAGAACATCTTGGAGTTGCATCAGGAAAGAAGCAGATTAATTTTCTGTTTTGCTTTACTGTGACATCATCACTGGTAAATGAAAAACTAAAGCAAACACTGTTTATGTACAATGAATTCTAGCTCATTTAACTAGACTGCAGATGAAAGTTTGAATGTTGTGACTGATTTATTGTTGATGGTTGTGCATTTGAACTAAGGGCTAGTCAGAACTTCCCTTATAAAAACTGATGTCAAAAAGTAAAAAACTTAAACAGATTTTAACTTAACTTTAATTCTGGTCATTTCTCCCAAAGGCTGAACTAAATCGCAAGTAATTGAAACTGATTACGCATACTCTGAATTTAAAAAATATAAAAAAGATTTACTATCTTGGGAATTTGGTTGCTAAAGTAGCAATAAAATCATTTCTGCAGCAGAGGCCCCTGAAGTCCCAGCAACTGAGCAAGTGACGGTTTCCAGGGGCATACTGGGACTTCTCAAAAAAGGTTTTTTAAAGTAAAAACGCTTCTATCCCCACCTATGAATGTAACATGGACATTAAAATGCAATAATAATAATAATAATAATAATTAAACTATGAAACAAACTGTGTGAAGTTATGAAAGCAAAGAAAAACTGATTGACACTGTTCACAGCAGCATTTCAAAGGTTAATAATGGATTTGTTAAATATGCGTAGCCCAGTTCCTAAAGCGAAACATACAGAGTGACGTGTTTTATTCATTCTACTGGTAATGATTACACCTCACAGCTAATAAAACCAATCGCCGCACCGATGCAAGAATTAACACAGAGACCTAGCCGAATAATGAATCATTTTTCATAAGTTTCCACTTCCAGACTTTTCTGTTTTGAAAAAAAATCATTTTTTTAATATAAATGTTTTCCAATACTCTTGTTTTTAGTTTAGTTCTTTTGCTGTAAGATACAATAATTAAAATGAGCAAAACATACATTATTCTGTGTCTTCTCTACAACTTTGGATCTTAAAATTGAATTATAGAAATAGACTATGTATGATATTCTGCAGGATTATGATGCCGCCAGCCTCACAGGGGTTTGGTCACTTTGACTTTTAGTTCATCAGCAGTTTTCTGTCTTCTGTCCTCACTTGAACACTTCTGCCGGGCTCCAAACTTGTGCCAAACTTACTTCTCAGTTTTATTTTTTCAAACTGATGTTCTTTTTATTAAGATCCATCCTAAAATGTGGTCTTTGGTGGTCTTTGATGGAAAGCCCCGGTTTTCCTTTCAGGTAGTAGCTGAAGGTGTCCTTCAGGAGCAGAGTTGTTTCATGTCTCAACTTGGCAGATGGAGATTTTTATGTCTTTCGTTGGGAAAGCCAGTTTTGTGGGTTTTCTAGTGGAGTTGTTAACCTCTGGATAAGACTGGGGGAAGACGGGAAACCCGACTTTGTTGACTTTTTGCCCTTCTGGCAGATTAAAAAAAAAATAAAAAAACTTGGCGACAGATGATCAGGAACAGTCCACCCCCCTCAGCAGGAGGCCAGCCTTTTTTTGGGGTATTGGGGTGACTGACATAATGTGGGGTTGGGCTTTGTTGTGACCATCCTTGAGATGAAACCTTCTCTGCGCAGTGAAGCAAGACGGTTTGCCGACAGGCTTTTTGCTACTGGTGGTGGTGGTTGTGGTGTGTGGGGGGCAGAGGTCATTGCAGCAGCTTGGTTTCTGGTTCAGGATGAGGCTGAGATCCAGACATGGGGAGGGTTGTCGGGGGATGAAAGAGGTTCTGGAAGCCAGTAACCTTTTGGATGACGAGTGCATTTCCCATTACCGCTCTGACACCAGATCCTGGGCGATGATTTAATGGCGGCATTTTGTTTTTGCTGACTTCACCCCCCCATTAAAGCGGAAAAGTGAGGAGTGGGGAATGGGGCTGTGTGGGAAGAGTGGCCAAGCAGCTAAAATCTATTACTCCTGAGCTGCTCCCACCCTCCCCCCACCCCCATCTCTTTATCCGGCTGATTCTGCCTGAATTCTCCCTGAGCTTCTTCGCTCTCCGCCCTCTCCTGCTCCCTCCACCCCAGCAGAACAGCACTCTGCCTCTCCTCTCTTTAGGCTATGTTTTCCCTCCTGCCCGTTTCCTGTGTAATTACCCCCCCCTGAACCTGAATCTGCGGCTGCCTTATAGCTTCATAGAGCACACTCGTGTCGGAAAAAGACTTGTTGTGCTTCAAGCTGATTGTATTTCTTGTGGTTTAACTTTTCTCCTGTTTGATGTCACAAGGCCGGCGTTTGTTCTGCAGCGGGGGGGGGGGACGCTTTGCTCTTTAAATCCAGTTTTTTCCCCATTCCACTTCCCAGTTGATTAGTGCCCCCTGCTGGAAGCGAGGAGCCAGTTCAAGCAGAAAAGCAGCGTGAGGTGATGGGTGGGGGGAGGCCATCAGTCCCTGTCCTTCCCTTGGCAATGAATGAGTTGTGTCCAGATAAACTAATAAAAGTAGCCGTTCTGACTTGGCATTATCCACAAGTGCAGCTTCAGCAGTCATTCATTACATCCCATCCTGAAAAACAATGGCTCCTTTGTAATGTTGCAGTGACCCAACAGTAGATCAAAAAGCAGGAGGCTTGCAGAGTCCAATAATCCACTCCTTTCTGCGCTGCACTTTGTCACGGATGAGAGTCAATGGCTTAGCGCTTTGTGTCATATTGATTTGTGTCACGTGGCCCCCCTCCCAGGGTAATTGCATTGCCGACTTGTGATAAATTCACCGCCTGTTTTAGCCACTTGGGCTGAGATGCTGGAGCTGCTTAAGAGGATAGAAATTTCTGGGGCTGCAGTGCTGCACGTGCACCAGCGTTCGCCGCTGCAGGAGAGGCAGGCTGGAGAGCCGCATCCGTACCATCATTTTCATCCAACTCCATGCGGAGAATAAAGCAAACCGCTGTGCTGCACATGAAACGGGAGTTCACGCAGGTGCTCACAGCAACACTGTAGGAGAGAAAAAGTGACAGAGCTATGGCACAACAGGAAAACCATTAGATCATGAAACACAAATGCTCCCGTGCAACATGGAATATTTCAGAGACAGTGGAGGAATTGAACCAGCCACTAGCTAGATGAGAAGTAGCTGGTAACCCATTTGTGCAATTGCAATTCAAACAAGTTTGTTTTGAGAACATCGGTAATCATTTTCTAAATTCTAAATGCTGGTTAACTCAGTTACTTTATACAAAGATTAGTGCTCACAGCGAGAAGGCCCTGGTTCAAATCCTGGCTAGGACCTCTCTTTGTGAAGTTTGTATGTGCTCCCCATGCATGTGTAGGGTCATGGGTTAATTAGTGTATTTAAATTCCCCCAGGTGTGCATGTGAGTGTGTGTGTCTGATTATGCGGCCCTGCAACAGACTGATGACCTGTTCAGAGTGAACCCTGCCTTTGCCCAACAGTAACTGGGACAGGCTCCAGCAACTCTGTGACGGCCAAAGGGATTTGTAGACGGATGGATGAATGGATTAATTCATTTGGTTCACTTCAATGCAGTTTTTCTGAGTTTAGTTCAGTCAACTTTGGACACTAAAGCCTTGTTTTCACTGAGCGGTACGGTCTGATTGGGTATTTTGAGCATTTCCACTATAAAATGGACCCATTAAACTGTGCCAAACCACACCATTTTTAAGCCCTTGTCGGTCATAAGTCCATAGAAAAATAGAATGGAACTGTTAATGTGGAGCTACCATCATCACACGATGAAACCAGTTGATTGTCAAGGTCATTTTGACAAAGAAAGCGCCAAACCAGTGCCGATGTTTCCAAACGTTTTTTTTTTTTCTTTCAGTCACAGTATCACATTATTGCAGACATTGATGTCTGCAATAAACAGCAAGGTCTGGTCGGCACTGGAACTACAAGCGTTTTTTGCCATCCTTTATGATAGCATGATATATGCATACCGCTACATCATAATAAAATGAAGTAGCTTACCATCTGGCGCCGGCGTCTTTGTCTTTGCTGCACAAACAAATACCTCTTTTCCTGACTCAAGATGCAAGCCAAAAGGTTTCTCTTCTTCTCAGCTGTATACCTCTTCGCCTCTTCTCTCAAACAACATAAAATCCTTTTTATACGAAGTACCAAAATCCAAGCGGAAAATCAATGAGCTGCTGGATGACACCCATTGTTGTTAATAGCTTTGTTTTTCCTGTAGTCGCACTACTGTGATACAAAGCTATGCAATCAGTCTACACCCCGGATGCGCCGAGACGGTCCAACTTTGAGTGGAAACACTCACCTGAATTGCCTGCACCTTTCCAAATAAGTCGGACCACTCAGTGGAAACGAGGCTTAAGCGAATACAAGAAAAATATCAAACCAAGACCAAATACAAAGTACCTACTGTATTTTGTCATGGTCACTCCAATTAGACCGATTTAAATGAACTGTAACTTAAAATTTGATGTAAAGGAAATAAAAAAAACTACATTGAGGACTTTAAATGGACTTAAAGTTAAATTGGGCCACTTTGAACTTCCTGTTTCATGTTTTACTTCAGTTCCTGTGTCACTTGGTCATGCCATGTTTTTCAAAACAGATTTTGTGCTTTACTGTCATAACAATGACACCAAAGTAGCTTTTAAGCATTTGAAGAAAACAGTAAATGAGGGCAGGAAAAGCTGCTCGTCTTTTTGGAAATTGGCAAACGCCATTTGTGTGGGAGGACTTGTACAATAGCTCTGATGGGCACCACGGCTTTGTCTTTTGTGCGCTCGCAACAGGAGCAGTATAAGCCCAAGAAGTATGAACAAGATCCCTCATTTATTCAGACAATGACTGTGTGAAGTTAGCATTTGTCCTAGATCGATAAACTGAACAAAGCTCCTGAAAGAGGTTGAAAATATAGCAGCAGACTCTGTGTATGCAGGTGTTCGTACTGTGCTTACAGTGAACGGTGAAGCTTAATGAAGTTTTACACCACTCCAGAAAGGAACATGATGAATATCTGAAGTTCTGATGTCTGTTTTTGCATATTGATAAGACCTGAATCTGGCATTTTTGTGAACAGCAATAATTACACAGTGGAGGAAGCAAGTATTTTTTCCTAACTGCTTATTTAGAGTTCTGGTTCACACACACCACTTAGACTCTACTAATCAACCAGTCACCTGAATTAAAGACATTCGTTGAACTAATCACCTGTATAAAAGACACCGGTCCACAGAACCAGTCAATCAGTCAGACTCCAAACTCTCCAACATGGGAAAGAGCTTTGAGTGGATTTAAGGGAGAAGATTGTAGACCTGCACAAGACCAGAATGAACTACAAAACCATCAGTAAGAAGCTGGGAATTAAGGTGACAACTGTTGTGGTCCGATTGTGCCAAAATACAAGAATTCCAACATGACCATCAATCCACCTATAGGTCTGGGGCTCCAAACAAGATCTCACCTGGTGGGTTTGCCATGATCATGAGAACAGTGAGAATTTACACTGGTCTGTCTGGAGTGTCTCTTTGTTGGGTGGGAAGTCCATCTCATGACTTTAATTTAGTTTACATTGCCGTAGTTGGGCATCCAGTACGTCCCCCGGCTTCCAGAGGAGTGGTTGTCCTGCCACCCCCGTGTGTCGTTTAGGTCAATCAAAACCTTGGCAATCAGACTCCATCTTGTCTCTTTTCTCTCTGAGTTCTTGTAAAATACATGTTTTGTGTCATAAATGATGTTGTGTTTTTGTTCTTCCAAAATGTAACTTTTGTCTTCCATGGTAACACAATAGACTACAGTGTTATACGCAGTGTTAACTTGTGATATTGTGTGGGAAGGTCACCTTTGGTATAAATTAAAATGTTATGCATTTTATTTTGAAAGTACAAAGGTTCTGTTGTGAAATCCAGCCCATTGTCACATTTCTCCGGCTTTTTGTCGCAAATTTAACACTTCAACAGACTGGACATAGAACTCCTGTGTAAAGCTTGTATTGCATTGCGGAGGAACAGATATCAGAGGCAGATATGACGACAGTGATATAAACATTCAGATTGATTAGTGAAGGTTCTATTTTTTTCTGTGTCAACTCAACGGAGACGCACCACAGACAGACCACTGTAACTTAGCCTTAGAACAACACGGCAGGAGTTAGATGTTGATCTAAAAGTAGTTCTTTACTCTGCAATGGTTTAACATCATGCTGTGCTCAAAATACCCCTGTTTAAGAAGACAAGGCCACCAAGAAATGGCTGAAGAAGAAGCATATCAAGGTCATGGAGTGGCACAGCCAGTCTCTGAAAACCTATGGAGGGAGCTGAAGCTCAGGGTTGCCAAGCGACAGCCGCCAAATCTTAATGATTTAGAAGTCATTTGCAAAGAGGAGTGAATCAGAATCCCTTCAGATATGCATACAAACCGGCTCATCAGCTATAGGAAATGTCTGACCTCTGTGCTGCAAATAAGGGCTTTTCTGTAAAGTACTTTGTCTCGTTCTGTCTCTTACCGTTCAAATGAACGTACCATCAGAATGGCCGACTGTCCATTTCTTTTTAAGAGGCCAAATGAACAAAATTCAGCAAGGGAGAAAATACTTATTTCCTCCACTGTAAGTACATGCAGCAAGCTTTCTGAGGAACAGCAGCTTCTTCATAACCTGCTTGGGTTACTCGAGGTGCTAACGTAGGAGCCATGATCGCGCTCCTTCAGTTGTTCATAAAAACTCTCTGACTTGACAAAGTTGTGATCTGTTTGGTCGGTTCTGATAGAGAGCTGAGCATGTGGAGCTGAGACATCTACAGGAATGTGCGAGGTTGGCTGAGATCAAAGGAAGCTTGGGGGGGGTCATCGCTGTGTGTTGGCTGTGCTGTTGACAACAGAGGGGCTTTGTGAGCTTCACACAGAGATTAACCACCTGATGAAAGGTGGCAAGCGCTGCCAATAAAGAGCAACCCGTGTAGCAGGCAAAAGCAGTCTGCCGTGTCCTCTCCAACACTCGCCTCCAATAAGATTACATCAATCAATAATCACTCTTATGAGTGATTGGATTGTCTCTGCCCCCCAAAGTACCAGAAGGAGGAGGGGGGATGCTCAATTTTCCCAATGATTAAAGGACTGCCAAATTGCTTTGATAACATCAAGGACCTTGCTGTGGCTTCATGTGGAGGGCATGGCGAGAGCAGATAAAGGCTTCTGCTGCAGACAACAACACTGATTCCGATCAACCATTGAAGATCCATGCTAAGCTGCTGCTGAAACCACACTGTTGGTGCAGCAACATGGAAGGCTCAAAGAACAATTCCAGCGATTACTGTTTCTTAACCAAAACAACCTAAGGAACAATGTGAACCTGTAATTCCAAATGCTAATTATAAAGAAATGTTTAACAGCAACATAAATACGATAAATCCATCTTTTATTTATGCTTTGGTCTGTGTAGGGGACACATGGAAACTCCGTCCTTCTATCCCTCCACCCATCAATCTATTTATCTATTCACCCACCCAACCATCCACACACCCACCCATCCAGCTAGAAATCCATCCGTCCATCCACACTACCATTCTTCCATCCACCCATCCATCTACATCTACCTATCCCTATATCTATCATCCATCCATCTATCCTTTTATCCTTTCTACACCTGTGCAAGTTTCCAGGCACCCCTTCTGATAGAAGAAATGACCCCAGGTTTTTTTTTCTTAGGTCATTCTGTTAGTTTGTGATTTTCATTTTTTTCCATTTAGTAGTGCAACCTTCAAAGGCGCCTCACAACCTGTTTGCTTCAGCAGATGTTGCTCTAACACTGAGATTTTTTTGAACAACATCCATTAGATTACAGTTAAAAAAGCAGTCAACACTATCCTGCAGCAAAAAAAAAAAAAAAAAAAATTCATCTCAGGGGTTTAGAGGGCATTCAAGTGTCTCCATCAGGGAAACGAAAGACTGTGGCCCTCTGAGTTCTTCTGTGCTGAAAGATTCATGTAAAATCAATTGGCAGTTTGTGTGCAACAAAAGGAGCCTGCTCATTAGTGGATTGCACACTCTGGTGGTCATTTGTCTTTTTATTCAGGCAATGGCTAGAGGGCACTTTAAGTTACCATCCCTCCTCAGGCAGACACGCCAGTTCATTCTACTTTTGTCATACACACACACATGCACTGTTAGTGGGTGCACATGTGATGGGGATGCACCTGTCGAAGAATATTTTTGGCTAATTTGCAGCAGCTGTGAGGTTATGCCCCTACAACTCATACAATGCCAATTATCTGTGCCAATTAAGGCCGCGCTCCAGTTTGACTGAATCTGCTGTAAACACTAACATGCATTATAGCAGGTGTTTCTCAGGGATATGAAGTCTGACTGGCGTTTTCCTTTGAAATGCTCAATACACACTGAATTTCCTCTAGACTGACTAACAAAGGTGTGGACTTCTTTACTTTTAAAGAAACAGCTGTAATAACTCAGCCTTTTTTCAGTGAAATAATGTTTGAATAGTTATAAGCGGTGAAATCTGGGAACTTGTTAAGGAAGAGTTTTAAGTGGTAAAGTCAGTAAATCCAAGTGTATCTGTGTGGATGCCATAACGGCGCTGAAACTGGTACATCGGATTCATTCAAACGAGTGTGTGTTTCTTTACTAAGTGAACGTAAGGTCACGCTTTAAGGAAATCTGAGGCATCAAAAAAGAAAAGTTATTTTACTATCATTTATTACTCCATTCATATTTTCAACAAAGTCCTGACATTTTGATGTATAAAATATAGCTTCTGAAGACATCACATCTCAAGGTGAAAGATAATCTGTTTGGCAGCTGAGCTGGTCTTTTGTGAGGCTGAAAAAGTGTAATGAAATCTTTCCTGGCAGGACCCTAAAAACCGTGTCTGGAAAAGCAACTTTTATCATTTTGGATAAATGTTTTGCAGAGCATTGAGTAAAGGCAGGTGGGAAACACGAAGATGTTTCTTCTGCAGATATTTTTAGTTTACTCTGCTTAATAACAACATCACCCAAGGAAATATTTTTCCTCAAGATTTAGCTGTAACCGCAACATAAAACCCACTTTGTTTCCTTTAAGTTCCTTGTGTGGCTATCCCCCTCATCCCATAAGCAATGCACAACTGGTAAACACTCGCTTACACACACCTCAAACTTGGAGCCAATTATGTCCTAATCAATGAAGGAGATTGACATTCTCCAGTGAGAATCTGATAAAGGAGCTAACAGCCTGGAAGTCAGCTGCATTCTCCATTCATCTCCATTACTGAGGTTGGTGTAAGAGCGCAGCGGGGTGAAGACATACTGGATCACACAGTGACTAAAGCGGGGTTCACAGAAAATGTCTTAACCTTGTCATCTGTCTTTTCATTCATCTATCCCTCCACTCCATTGTCTTTCACTTGATGGGAGTTTCGGTTTAGTAACAATGCCCAAGCTCTCAGTTTCAGATCTTCTGGGTGGAAACCAAGCTGTTTCCAACTCATTTGACAGATATTATCTCTGCGCATTCACGTGCGAGCTTAAAGCCCCAAGCTAGCATTAGCAGCGCGAAAATAATGACGAGCAAAATGGGATCAATCCAGCTGTACAGTTTGAGCTAGAGGCCAGCTCGGAGAAGGAAAATGAATGTGCGCAAGGGGGCGTTGGAGTGGAGTGGAAAGAGAGACTTTGACACGCCCACTTCATTAACTGCGTCATTAGTCTGAGCTTGTTCAAGCATCGGTTTCCTGATCCAATGCTAAGAAATGCAAATACTCAGAAACACAGTTTTTATAATACATTTTTAATATATTATAATATATAATCATAATTCTATTTATATATGCATCCCATATTCCTAGAGAACCCCCGTGTAAGACCTGTCAAGATCCTTCCAGATCTATGGCAAGCATAAACAGCTGGTTCAATATTCCACGGCCAACACAGTTTAACACCATGTTGCAGAGACTTGTCAACAAAGATAATTCTACAAAAAACCTATACTGGTTGAGTGATAAGGTCACCATACGGCCGCGGTTCAGGATCCAAGCTGGGGGTCTACAAAAAGCCCCATGCTTGCTTATCGCCTCAGGCAGTGGGCAACACCAGACAAAACAATAGATCAACCGCTTTAAAGAAGATTGATACAAGAGTCCAAGCTATGAATTCCTGGTTTCCGAGCATCCTACGGTGTCTAACCAGACTGAATTTGTTTCAGAGTTTTCTCTTCTTTCCTTAAACAGCATTCTTCAGATGAGGACAAATATGTATTAGTTGCATTTCCCTTTTTGTTCTTGCCAAATGCTGCACAGCCAATGGCTGTAGAAGGTCAATGCAGCAGAATAATTTCAAGTCTTTGAATTATGTGACTAAAAGCTCCTGTCGCCGATATCTCACTGCCGGGACCCCCCCCAAATCTGTCCTTACTGCTCAGCCTCCCTCATCTTTAAAGCAACACTGCAGTTTTGTTTATAACAGATGTATCACATACCCTTCCTCTCTGGGCCCTAGGTGTGATGAGTGCCAACTCTGCTATCACTTTGGCTGTCTGGACCCCCCCCTGAAGAAATCTCCCAAGAAGACTGGATATGGGTGGATCTGCCAGGAGTGTGACACATCCTCGTCCAAGGTGAGTGTGTCGATTGTCCGCTTTAACACAAAGCATGAACTGAGGTATCCTGTCATCTTCTGCCATGAAGAGCGGAGAATACATCTGCTTTTCAGAATTCTAGAGTAGGATGTCAGAAGTGCCAGTTAGAGAGTGAAAGTCTCTGAGTTGGCTTCCAATCCTGCTGGAACAACTTCAGAGACTCCACTCCTTTGAATCTGGAAGTGTTAGTTAAAATACTGTACAGTGGTCCCTGGTTTATTGCTGAAGTTCCTTTCTAGGCCAGGGGTCTGCAACCTTCTACACTTAAAGAGAAATTGGTGTGTATTTCTCACTGCAGCGCAACTCAGCAGGAGCCACAAAGTGTTACTGAACCTTTTAAAAAAGGTTTATTTTTGCATTAATCTATGTGTACTATCATGATGCAAGTTATTACATATGAACTATTGTATTTTTGGCATGAGAAAAACGATCATAAAGAGAAAATTGCTGTTTTTTTCAAAATATGAAATAGTTTATAACTTTTGACAGAGGTTCACATCACTTCTTTTCAAAATAAAAGTCACCCTATCCATCCATCTTCTGAACCTTCTGAAACCCTTTTTAGGTCACGGGGTTGCTGAAGCAAAACCCAGCTACAGTTGGGTGAAAGCGTAGTCAACTTTATCATTTCAATGTTTGTAGATGTTTTACGACTTTAAAACCTCTCACTATACACTGTATACACTTATTTCAATCAAGCCTTTACATTTTTGCACTTCCCTCTGTTGTTGAAATTCTCAATGTTTAACCCTTTGTAGAAACATCAATTCAATAAATAATACAATAATACACAATGAAACCAAAGATCTGTTCATGAATGAAGATTTATGCTAATTTTGCAAGTTGAACACATTCTGTACAGCAGACGGGGTACGGAGATTGTTGACCATGGTCTACAGCCAATAATAATAATAATAATAATAATACACTAAAATATCTGCGATACAGCAAGACTGCAGAAACTGAACAGTGAGGGACCACTGTTTACCGTGTATGTCGTATCATGTCATATTTGAGCATTGATAAGAGTGTTGTTCCATTACCAAATCAAAGTTAAAAGGGGGTTTGGTCCCAGTTTTTTTTTTAATTTAATGTTAAAATCTATTGTTTTTTTTAATAAGCATTCCAACATCCCACTGGACAACTGAAGCTCCTCTGCCAGAGCAATTATTTCATCAAATGCAAGAAAAGCGCTGCTATATCCCACTCCCCCTTTAAATGCTTAACAAACAGGATTTACTGAATACACTATTAAGGTGTTCCCTCCACCATCTGTGCTGACAGTTGTTTCCTTCAGTTTTTATTGCATACTAAGTTTTCAATGCATGCCATACATGCATTTTGATTTGATTTGATCTTTTGGTTTATTTCAAGTTGTAAATGGAATCCTACGATAACAAATTACAAAACAGAGATGCATCAAACCCATTTCAGATATAAAAAAATATTCTGATGAGCAGAGAACACTATATCTTCTTTGAAACCTCTTTAACGAGAAGTATCTCCCATTGCTTCAGCTGCTTGTCTAAATGCAGATACTTATTCTGTAAAAATTAAAATCATCATCAACAACGGTCAGTAAATCTATCTTTTTCTATCATTTCAATCTGACATTTTTGAGAAAACTAGAATGTTCTGTTCTTGGATGATTTAGTTTATATCATATTAGTACTGAATGGAAATTCAATGGTGCAGGAACTGAACTCTTTAGGGGAGATTTTTAACCATGTGAAAAAATGCTTTCATTTCTGTCCTCCTTGGAGACTGCTCCCTCATCTCTCCTCTTGGGAATTTTGTCCCTTCGAAGTAAATGGTCCTCCTCTTCCTCCCACTTGTTTACTTCAAGTGGGAGAATGTGCATGAGTGGGTCTTTTTGCCCCAGAGCAAAACAACATTTTACTGGTGACGGGGGAATAAGGTTTGTAAGTAGGGACAAATATAGGTGAACTTTTTGTCCTATCCCCACTGAAGCCACAAATAAAATAAATCAGGAAGTGAAAAAAGAAATGAAAAAAATGTCGAACCTGGAAAGTATGTAAGGAGGAAATGTCTTTCAACTGAGAAGGCTCTTTGCTGTCTGCACGGAGTTCATGGAGAGCATGTTTGAGTAACAGGCAGATAAAAGCAGCCGACACTTGGTTTCCTACGTCATTTCTAATGTTGCAGGGACGACAATTTGAGCAGCAGTTCGCAATGACATTTTTGAGAAAACTTGATGTACAGAGCTTTTAAAGTGCGAGCTGCTCTGAGTGTCGCAGTAATAGCAAGTGTGGGGAGATAATTGACTCCACTAAGGGTATCTAAAAAGCACTCTGAGATGAGAGCTGTATTTAAGGAAAGTTTTATTATCTGCTTTTAAATGCCAAGCCGTGCACCATTTTTGCCTGCAGGGGGGCTTCTTAAATGCCAGCATTAAGTGCAGAATATTACCTGATCTCTGTGTCTGAGACTCGGTGGCATGCAGAGATAGCGGGTGGTCACCCTGCGCCTCTGCAGAAACAGCACAGGAAGTGATTTGTGAAAGCTCCCTTCAGCAAGTGTTATCTAGAAAAAGAGAAAGATGGGATGAAGTAGGGCAAAAACAGAGTGAGAGGAAGAACAGGAACAGAATGGAAGAAGGACAGGAGCAGGGCTGAACAAAACAGGAATACAGATAAATGACAGCAGGGACACAGAAGGAGCAGAAATATAATGGAAGAAGACTATAAAAAACTGAGGAAGAACAGGAACTAAGCCGAAGAGTAGCAGGAATAAGGAGAAAGAAGAACATAAACTAAATTAAAGTACAACACAAACAGATAAAGATGAGCAAAAACATAGCTGAAAAAACAGAAACAGCTGAAACAAATTAAGAAAAGTAGAAGCGCAACTGAAGAAAAGAAAAAACACATCTGAAGGACTCCAAGGATGAGGAACAAGAACAGAAATAAAGCCGAAGTAGACCAAAAAAAAATCTGAGGAAGAACAGGAAAAAAGCTGAAAAAGAGTAGGAACAAAAAGAAAGAAAAGCATGGTCTCAAATGAAGGACAGCAGAAACACATATGAAGAAGAGCAAAACCGTAGCTGAAGAAAAACAGACACGCAGCCGAAGGACAACATGGACGAAGAGGAAAAAGAATAGAAAAAAGCTGAAGAACACCATAAAAACTGAGGAAAAACAGTTGAGAAACAGTTTTTAAGCATTCAGGATACAAAGAATAAATTGATTTGTCCAAATAAATATAACATTTTCAGATGATTACAACTAAACAAAAGTGTTTGTTTTTTCATTAAATTAACTGTACTAACAGAAATTTGAATGATTGAAATGGGTCAGAAATACTGTTAAGTGAAAAGGCTGAGACTAAAACTAATTTAAAATCATCTGTGAAAATTAACACTGCCTGCTCATTTAAACCAAGTCTGTGAGATTATTCCATTGTGAAAGGAGGCTTAGCTGTCCTGCTGGACGAACACAATCCCCAGTATAGGAGCATTTTCAGAAGAGGTTTTCTGCCAGGAATACCTTGTATGTGGGCTGATTCAAAAGTTCCTCACGAAGAAGAATCTAACAAAACTCCAGTCTTGCTTAAGCACCTCCAGGTCATCTTTGAACTTCCACTAAATCTTACTGTGTGGAGTACACATTTGATAGGCCTTCCTAAGCCTATATAACCATCTGCACAAGTGATGGTCATAGCCAAACTTAGGCTCAGGACAGAAGACGTCAAACAGTTATGATCTTATGAAAAATCCAGCCTGTCTAGTTTTTGCTTCCTTTTTGACGGAGACCGTCTTTCTGTCGTGGTGGAACCTGAGTCTTGTCCCTGATTTAAACTGTGTGTTAGTGAATTTCTGTGTGTGTGTGTGTTTGTGCAGAAGTTTGTCTTAACATTTCTGTTTCTGCAAACATTACTGTTCGTGTTTGTGCAGTTGTTTGTGTAAACATTTCTGTTTTTGTTTGTACAAACATTACTGTACGTGTTTGTGTAAACATTTCTGTTGTTGTTTATGCAAATGTTATTCTCAAACATATTTGTGTAAATGTTAAATTATGTGTATGTGCACAATGTGAAAACTTCTTTTTTATGTATCTGTAAACATGTTTGTGTGCTGTTGTGCATCTGCACAGTTGTGCAAGGTTTTGTGTATGTGTTAAGATTTGTGCATATGTTTGTGTGCAGGATTGTGTACAGTAAATCCATGCTTTCACACTTTGGCGCAAACATTTCTGTACGTTTGCGATTTTGTGCACAAGTTTGTGTACATGTTTATCCATGTTTGTGCAATTTTTTCCCAAACAATTTTGTTCATGCTTTTTCACGTTCGTGCACTTTTGGGTAAACATTTTATATGTGTTTCTGCAAATGTTTGTCCACATGCTTGTACTCTTTTGTCCCAACACTTTCTAACACTTTTTTAAGAAGTATTTGTGCAAGTGTTTGTGTGTGTGTACTGATGCAAACCTTTGTTTGTGTTGAGCCTTATTGGACAGCCTTGAGTTCATTACAGAGGCTGTTTCTGTCGTCCTGCTCGGCTCAGATAAACTCCACTCTGACCGAGGCCACATCCCTGCCGCTGCAGGGCCTCACTAAATTGATTTCAGCTGTAAAGTGACAGTCTTGCTGTAATATCGGATGGCCTTTAATTCAGCCTTGTTGCTGCTCCAAGGGTGCTTGTTTAAGGCTTTATTTACACCCTGGCAGCTAAGTTAGGCCCACTGAATCACAGCAGAAGATTCCCATAACGGCTCTAAAGTTGCTCCGGCGTGTTCAAAGGGGTCCTCTGTGAACGGGGGTGGGCTGCAGCCGTTAGCTGTGCTCGTACTTGTCTTCGAACCCTTTGAAAGTGTTGATCACCTCCATGAAAGCCGCTTCACAGCTGCAGGCCTTCATCCCATGCGCCACGGTCCCCTCGCACGCAGCAGGGGTGAGTTTGGATCTGTGGTCCTAAGAAAGTTGGCGAAAATAATGTTTTTAGTGGGTTATAAATCATGTTTTTAAAGAAAATTAAGCTTAAAATTGCATTTCTTGAGTATTACTTTCTTCAAATCATTTGTCATCAGGAGCAGATGAAAAAACGCCATTTGAAAAATAGTGTATTTGTAATGTAGGACATATGCTCAGTGGGCACAAAAATCCCTATCTCCAAGCTCTCAGCAATGGGGGAACAGGAGCAGAGCTACAACAGTCCCACCTACAACTCAGAGGTGAATTTCTAATGAACTACTGCCGCTCAGCAGAAACTATGTCCTCAAAAAGGACGTATGTGTTTTTATACGGCTAAAAGCAGTATAATCTTGATTAAAAGACCACTGGGTGACCTTGTATCTGCAGCGTCTTCTCTTTGTGGCATCAATCAGAGTTTTCCCGCTGACCTGTGTAATGCTGTAATGAAGTTAAGCTGATTAACTTAATGACGCCTTACACTCTGCTGCCTTCAATGTACGCAGGAAAAACAGGCATCATTCCTCATCAGCAGCCGCCGTGGATCGTGGTGAAAAAATAACTCTACCCGCTTTATTCTCCCGTTAAAGAATTTTTCATTAGCAGCCGATCGGGCTCATCACCGTCGCTTCTGGAATGAAGATAAATCACAGGCGGCGCAGGAGTGACGGTCCGCCCCACCCCGCAGCTGTGTTCATGTTGATTTGAAGCTGCAGAGGTCGATAACAGCTGAAGCTGAAGGAGCTCGGAGACGAACTCATCAATGATGCTTGTCTTCAGCCGCCGCCAAAGTGTAAGCACAGTTTAATATGATTTAAGGCACCACAGGAAGCATGAAGAGTGTGGGGGGGCAGCCCGGCGGGACGTCGCAGATGACGGGAAAAATCAATGACCGCCGGTCCTCTCAATCACTTTAACTAGGCGCCGCAGACGCCTGCGGGCCTCTCAGGGGCCAATTTGTGGAGTAGGCAGGAGTGTGTGATTGCAGCGGGATCCCCAGAGGCTATTTTTGTGGACCCGGCTCCGGTCTAATAACCTTTTTAGCCCAGAGCGCACGGCGAGGCCTGTCGTCTGAATGCTCACTGTTTTATGGTCTTGAGTCAGTGACTCCAACAGAGGGAAGCCTCCTTGGAACCACACTCCTGAGGTCCGCACACTGAGCGTCACTGCCTGCACGTAGGATCAGTGTGACCACTCTTTGTATTTGCCCATTTCTTTTATCAACCTTTTTAGCTGCAGATGTTAAAGACGCACTACTGTCATCTTTTGACCTATTGTAAAGGCATTCTTTTTTTTTGACCAAAAAATTTTAAAATGTTTTTTAAATATGTCCTCCATCATCAGAAAAACGCCACAAGAACATGTTAAAAACATAAAAAGAGTGAGTGAGTCTTTAAGCCTGGACCTGCAGGATGGAAGAAGGACTGACGCTGCAGGCGGTTTCCTCGAGTCCTGCTCAGCAGCAGCTTTTATTGTCTCAAACAAATGAGCAGCAATTCTCCTTTTCCTCTTGAAAAGATGCTCCTGCATTTTCCTTCTGATTCAATTAGACTTTCTTCATTCAGAGTCGGCCTCGCCTCACTTGTATTATTTAAATTTTTTAATTTGATGTCTTTTTTCTGGAGACAAGTGACGCTAACCGAATCTGGGGTCATAAACGAGATGGAGCTGCAACAAGAGCAGTCATCAGCTGGCATTGTTGTTGCCTGTGTGTGTGTGGGGGGGCTTGACCCAGTCCCACCATGCATGTGGGAGTGTGCACGCTGCTGCAGGTTATTGCCTGTAGATCTGAGCTGAAGCGATGGCAGCTGTGAATCCTGCAGGGAAGTTGAAGTGGTTTGTTGCAAAGCTTTCAAAATAAAATCATGGCTATCATTTCCAAAACAAAAAATGGTGCTGCTGTTATTTACAAAATAGACTGAATGCACGTCTTTTTTTATGTTTATCTAGCCATTTCATTTTTTACAATTAAAAGCACAATTGACTGTAGCTGTATTTTTTTTCTTACACCATTGCTCCCTATATTTTTTCAGAACAAAAGCATGACTCCTTTTGTTTCCGAAAAAGCAGACATGGCTCCTTTACTTTCCAAAACCAAAGCATGGCTCCCGGCAGTTATTGTCTGTGCTTCATTGTTCGTGATTCTTTTAAGGTGTCAAACCCTGATTCTGTTGTTGGTGTTCTTGGTGAGTTCACGTTTGTGCTGCAGCCTGGTGTCTTTAACTTGGGGTGGAGTTGCATGATGGTGCAGTGGTGATGGTGGATCACCAGCAGAGGTCAGGCGATGTGGGGGTCCCCACACACTCAGACTCATAAAAAGGTACGAGAAAAGAAAAGACTTTGTCAAATTAATTAACAGCCGCCTCTTTGAGGACTGCGCCGGCTCGATAAAGCTTCCTGAAGCACGAACGCCGCTGCACATTATGCAGAGTAATGTGCACGTGTGTGTGCCAAAGGACGTGCTTCTGTATGTGTGGGTGTTAATGGTGAAGCAGCAGTCTGGGGAGGGGAGGG
This sequence comes from Adrianichthys oophorus, assembly GCA_036245035.1. Taxonomy (NCBI): domain Eukaryota; kingdom Metazoa; phylum Chordata; class Actinopteri; order Beloniformes; family Adrianichthyidae; genus Adrianichthys; species Adrianichthys oophorus. The sequence goes on from BSAI01000106.1 coordinate 9,116,359, forward strand.
GGGTGCTGAGTCGCTGGTCTTTGATGCCACCTAGGGACCAGTATGAGCTTTTCTACTGTCTGATTTGGCTGCAGGATGGGATTCCTGTGAAGGTCTTGGCTTTTCTTCCTCATGTACCTCAAAGGACAGAATGTCTCCGTCTGGAGGTTTGTACACGGCAGACCTCTGGAGGAAGAAGCAGTGAAGCAGGACTCTTCAGTCAGGCTGGGCTGTGAAGTAGAAGAGGAAGAGGAGGAAATAGGCAGGATTTCTTTGTGTTGTCTCTGTGTCTGCTTCAGCTTCAGTCCTGATCTCTAACAGATTCAGACTTCAGCTGGTTATAGAAGTGATGCCTGATAATGAAGACTATCCAGAAAGAAGTGAACCAGTTTAGTTTTAGCATCTCTTAATAAAAACAGTTTAAAGTTAATTTAATGTAGAACAAGGTGTCTCTAAACTACGGCCCGTAGGCCGGCCCCTTGAACAATATCCTTTTAATCTGACATTTGTCTGTGACCCTATCTGAACCCCCCCAAAAGTCCCTGTCAAACAGAACAGAATACAGTTTTGTCTTTCTACATCGCAGTTCCCCTTTCGCCGTCTCTCTGATTCTCTTAGTGCGATTATTCTTTTTTTTTTTTTTTATAGCGTTCCCTGTTCTGCATCCGGATTGGCTGGAGACGTTGTCAGTCAATCTCCTTCGTGCAGTGTCTCCTGTGCAACCCTGCAGATAGATCTACATAAATCCTTGACCACGATCAGATCTTTGTTTTCATTTATTTATTTATTCAGTTTAGATAACAGAGAATAGTGTGAAAATGTTCATGTCTGTCTGGGACAAGTGTGTCAAGTGTTTAGTGAGTAGTTTTAAAGCCTTAAAAAAAATCTGTAATTCTACTTCATGAAACTTTCTAAGCACTTTACAACTCCTTCAGAGTACTAAAGTGCTTCAAAATAAAAGAAAGACAAAAGAAAAGGTAAATTATGCAAACTAAGAACAACATTTTAAAACAGCATAAAATGACAAAAAGCAATAAAATTCATAAAAGACAAATAAGAATGCGATAAAACAAATACAAGAAAACATAATGTGACTGACTATTGAGTATTAAAATCTGTTCAACACAGTAAGTTTTTTGTTGACTTTTTAAACTGCTACGGTCAGTTATCATAAACAGTTCTGCAGGAATGTTATTCCATAACTGAGGAAATGGAAAAGCACGGTCACTCCAGTGTTTCTGTCATGACCTTGGAACTTGGTTAGCAGACCTTAAATCTAGAATGGCTGCAAACCGATAAAAGCTCAGGTAAGTAAACTGGGGCGAGACCATGAAGAGCTTAAAAAAAACCAAATACGCAGGAAAAGTTTAAATTGAATTCTAAAAGGAACAAGGAGTCAGGGAAGTATTTATAGCCGGCCTTTTTTTTTCTGTGAAGATCCCAGAAAGGGTTATTACTATTTGGTCATGCGTGGCTTTCTGGAACACCGTATGTGTTTACGTTTAGATACACCCTGAGATTGTTGCACTTTCTCTGTCGGCTACAAACTGACCCTTACAGACAGAAACAACCTCAGTGTTTACGGCAGCAGTAATGCTAAAAAGGTGTCATTTGCATACAAACCACATCTCCTCAGTCAAATAAAAACATGGAACGAACATTTGCTTCTCTGCTGCAATTCCATTCTTGTCCTTAGTCTGTTTGCCTCTTGGATGGAAGACCAATTAGACTGACCAGGTATTTTATGTTGTTTTCTTAAATAAAAAAAAAAAAAAGGAGGCAAGTCAATTATTGGTCATTTAACCCCTTGATGCCTGAACTTATTTCAACTATAAAAAAAAGGATCATTTATCTATTTGCTTTCAAGTAGATGCTAAGTAAAGATAGGTTTGCATGTTTGCATCAATAGACGTTTTTTTTTTAATCATAGACCAACTTGGGTGATATCTTGAGGCAAAGCTAAAACTATACAGCACCCTCACACACCTGAATACACCTGTAGAGCAGAAGTGGGCTGGAGTCTCTCTGAACAAAGATGGTCAGGAGAACGAGTCTCACTTCCACGTGGATCAATCGATTCAGGCGGAAACATGGAGACTCAGTGGCAGACGAGTGTCCCCTCCTTCCCTATGTGTTATGGGGACTCCATCATGGATGGAACTACACATAATAGGAAAAAAAATGCAAGTCTCGTCTATTTTTGACACAGGTGGGCAGGGATTTGGAGGCTGAGGGATGTCATGAGGTCATGAGCACAAGGTCATAACAGTCCCATTAGTTTGAAATCTTTCCTCTGAAGGTTAACCTAAAGCTGCTCAAACACACCACACCTTAACCTGACAGGAAGTAATAATCATTTACTTCCTGGGATTGCGGTGAGGATAAAACAGGACTTTTCCCAGATTGTTCTTGAAATGTTGGTCTGCTCCTTATTGCCTTGTTGTCACTTCAGACCTTCAGGTCCAGCAGAGTCTTAGGGTCCAGAGTCTCAGGTTTGCCCCCTTCAAAGACAGCATGCTTGCTGCCTTCTTTGCATTTGGGGGGAATCTAGGCGCCTCTGAGGCGCCCCAGCCCAACAGATCCTGCAGCAGTTACCCTGCAGGGTGAGGAGCGCGCGGCTGCAGATCCTAACCTGCTGCTCGCAGATTCTGCTGTGGAGATGTGTCGATTAACCTCTGCAGTTGGGGGTAATTGTATCGGTCAGAGCTGCTTAATCACCGCTGTCACTTTCAGTTTGTCTACCCCCGCCGCCACTACAGCTTCGCAGCCTTTAAGATTCACATCCACGCCGACAGCAGCTCCAAGCCGCTGCAGAGCTGAGCGTGCGTGAAGTCGCATCCAGCTCCGACGCTTCACACCTGGGCTGCTGCTTCACACAGGTGAACACACTAGCAGGAAAGCTTGTGTGAGAGCAGCAGAATCCTCTCGGCAACTTTTGGCGCAGACCTACAGCACTCACACAACTCTCGTGAGGAACTTTAATAATTACAAAATCGTGAGTGGTGTCATGGATGGGGCCTCATGAGACTGAAAGGGATAAAGATCCACATTTTTTTACGGTCTTTGGCAGTTCTGGTTGTGACATCCACAACTCTGACATCTTTAGGAGCACAGAGAAAGCAGTAAAATACAATGTCAGTTTTGGTATGAATCCTTATTTAGACCAATTTTCTTACTGTTTGGGAGATTTATTTTGCTTATTCAAATCCTTTTTTTTTATTTCAGTAACTTTTGACTTATTTCCAGGGGGGTGTTTTTGCAGCATGTGGAGAACAGCTAAAGAATAAATAAATTAAAAATGCAATTTTTATATATGTCCTCCATCATCAGACAAATGCCACAAGAACATGTTAAAGAGGGACTTTAAAGAACTGATATTTAAATGATGGTGCCTTATTTGGCTGAGTCTGATGACTCCTCACTGTTTCTTCTAACCTCACAGCTGCAGTGTGTTCCTTTATTGCAGGAGGAGGAGGAGCGGCTGCAAGAGGAAGACTCAGTTAAAGAGGAAGCAGCGGAGCAGGAAGTTCCAAACTGAGCTTGAGCGAGTTGTACGCCCTCCCACTTCCCTCCACCGGGAAGACGAAACTCTCCTCCTGAGTTCAGACAGTGGTCAGCTTTCACTCCACACAGTCGATCAACCAGCAGTGTCTTTCAGAAAACTCCTCAGACGGTGAAAAAAGTCACAGACCGTTCAGGTGGCAGAAGCTCACAGTGGAGCCTCCTCCTGTCCGTCAGGGCGGAGCGCGGCAGTGGTCCAGTTCTGAGGGATTTCACCGCACCACACTCCCCTGCTCTGCTCTGTCTGAACACCGGGACCAGAGTGTGAATGAAGCTTGATGCTGTTTTCTTCATTCACATCTTCCTTTCTCCAGTAAAGCATCAGCTCCTTCCCTTTCTATGCTTCTTATTTTTGGTGGGGCTGTTTTCACACCAGAACTTCTAAACCATTTTAGTAACCAGACAGGTGGAGATGGTTCAAGCAAACACGAGGACAGATAATCTGGAAAAGTCCAGTTTCCTAATGCTGAAGATTATTTTCTTATAAAAAAACATTACTCTACGAGGAAACCATTTTTATAGAAAACATCAGACAGATGAGTCCGGTCCCTGAAAACATGTTGACTGTGAAGACGGGCAAACGTTAGCCAACCGCAGACCTGATTTTATGGCTGAAATCCTCACCTTGCTCATTTATTATCCACATTAGCATTAGCCACGGCCTTCCGAGAGCTTCAACACTAAAATGCCCCATCAGACCAACAACACTGACATGACATGACCTTGCGTGGCTGAATCAGGACCTTAAAACGGGCTGTTACCTGATCAAAGGCTTTTTTCTGTTTGGGTTTATTTCGGCCTTTTGGGCATCAAGAGTTTGGACTGAAGGAGTCAGTGGCGTTTTAATGTTTCTGGAAATCCATTTCTAAACTATTTTTTTTTGTAACAGTTATCTTTTGTTGACAGCTTTCACATCTTTCTCTGTTCTCGCTGCGTTCTGAGTCAAGTTGTGCGAATAAAACTTTGAGACAGAGAATGTTTTTATTCAAACTGTTCCTGAGCTCTTTATTATGGCCCACAGCAGTTCTGAACACCAACAACCAGATTGCATTTCCTCTTTCCTTTTGCATGTTTGAACAAAAATGTCACATACTCAAAAATTCCCCTAAAATTGGCACGCGCCGGTGAAAATAGATTTTTGACATTGTGAACGATCCCTCCCACCTCGAAACTGATGATGTCACAGTGCAAGAAACCAACAGAAAATATTTCAAAATCCACCAGCAAAACCAAAACACACATGTCCGAGATATCTAAAGGAAATTTAGAAGTGTGTGGCCAAGTGTGTAATTTGACAATTTTCACATTTTCCCACACTATGGGAAAAGAAAGCTTTTGCACCAGCGATTTTCACAAAATTTCACACACACACCATCAGGTCAAGACTACAACCACAACCAAAGTTTTATTGACCTTTGACCTTGTGAAGAGGCTACCATCTACAAATTTAATTTTGATTATGGCATCATAACTCTTTGAGCATCATTAGAAAGCCACTTGAGGAAAAAAATATGGAAAATAAAGTTTGCTGATTTTGAGCGGTGTTAGCATAGCGAGCTAGCAAAAGTGGCATTCCCCTGTTGCTCACACATTCTTAACAAAAATATTGGGAAAATTGAATACATGAATCATTGACTCGTAAGAAGAATGGAATGATATGAACATATTAATAATGCAGGAATGGTTAACAAAAAACTCGCCAAGGAAATCCTAAAGTATACTTTTACTGATTCTTCTAAAAATTACTTAGGCATAATAACATGGTTGCTATGGAGATAAAACCAACAGAAAAGCCACCATTTTGAGAAAAAAATTGTTTTTTTCATCAATTTGGTACATGTAGCTCTGACCAGGGTGGGAGGGGCATGTAGCAGCTGTTGAGCCAATGAGGGTGGATCGGGGGGGTTCCATTTGGCTTAACTAACATCTTCATCTTCTGAGATCCTGTTTTTAGAATATTAACTTTGAGTCTGTAATGTACAGTCAATGATGCAGATTTTCTCTGCTAGTGAGGCTGATAAAAAAACAGATGACAGTCAAACTCAAATTCTCGTAACTTTTACTTCGAAAGATGCTCGACCGGTCCTCTCAGTAACTCCTGATCAGCAGTAACTGATCAGCTATAAATGGTGCAACCAGTAGAAACTCAGTGAGGTTAAATCAACACAATGAAGAGTAGAGACTCAACTCAAGAATGGGAGACTGTTTTTTTGATGAAGGCGAGATATTTCCACCCAAAACAAAAGGTGCATCAGTAACATCTGGAATGCCAAGAACAACAAGTTTATGAAAGGAAGGATGGCATGTGAGAGGTAAGAGCAATGTCTGAGTCTGTCCTCAAAGACTCAGATGAGAATAAATCATGTATATACATGAATCTAGAAAATCCAATATTGACTGATCAAATCAATAATAAGAATTTGTATATTTAGCAACCAAAGCTCCAGCTTTGTTCAACTGAAGCCACTATTTCGGCAGCCCTGCTCTCTGTTTTTGTCAGCAGAGGATGAAATGTGGAAACAGGAAGGATGAAACAAAGATGTCTGTATTTGCAGTTAAGGGAGGCTGCCTCTGATATGTGTGTGAGTAGTGTGTGTGCGGTTGTGACAGCGCTGCCATGTAAACAGCTCGGGGATGAATGACTAACAATGAGAAGCTCAAAGCTCGGCACACTCCATGCTGGACCCCCCACCTCCTCCTCCTCCTAAGATTTTCATTCTCCATCAACAGTCAGAGCTGAGGTGTTGGCACGCTCGCGTTTCGACATTAAGGCATCGAGGGGTGTAATTCCAATTTGTTTCAAAGAAACTATTAATTTGCCCATTTGGAGGCCGGCAGGAAGGGAACCCTGTAAGACTGCTGAACCGTGAAAGACATTATGTGGGGTTTAGTATTTGGAGAAGAGACGTGTGGAATTGATGACAGGAGGTGTCGCTCCTGCAGACATTTGAGCCGGGCTCCCCGCGGTCGAGCTCGCAGCACGCTATCAAAGAGCTGTGTCATTAGGCGTATTATAACAGCGACGGGCACATTAATGACGGAGTGCCCCGCTCTGCCACCCATTGCCCCGCCAAACTCTTTTCACATCAGCAGAATACTAAACAGCCCCTGATGATGAGGCTAATCGGCAGAGTGAGGAGCGGGGCTCAGCGGAAGCTCTCGCCGCTGATTTTCTTGTGTCTTCTAACCTTGTAGCATCCCAACAACACATTTGTCATGGAGGGGGGCTCTGAGCTGCAGCATTTACATGTTTTACAGCATCACTGCGGCTTCATTTCCACTGTATAAGGCGCTCGTCACGGCGTCGTGCTGTCACATTACCTGATCGTCTCGTCTGTGCACACTGAACCGTCTCATTTGAAACACAACAAACTGGGGGTTGGGGCAGTGCTGCCTGCTACATATTAGCACTATGCTAACTTCATAGCTTCTCGATTACTGCTCCCCATCAAAATACACCAGGTGGAGGTGATGTGTTAACAGGTAGACCCACCTGGAACACTTAAAAACGATCACCTATGATTGGAGTGCTTTCCTCATTTGTTGGTGAAGGTTTAAAGGTTTAAATCATCATTTGGTTTTTTTTTAGCATGTCGTTGTGGTATTTTTCTGATGATGGAAAACATACACTCTGAAAGTTACGCTCAAAATTGCATTTCTAAGTGTTTCTTTATTCAAATCGATGTGAACTCGGGGCAGACAAAAAAAAAGAGCTTGTTTGTAACGTCGAAAATACACTTAAGCTCCTTACTCAACTCCGCAATGGGAAAGTGGGGGCGGGGTTGCTCCGCACCATTGGTCCCGCCCACAACTCAGAGGCGAATTTTTAATGAACTCCTGTCAGTTTGCCAAAAAAAAAAAAAGAATAGTGACACTTTTTTGATCTTGGCTAAAAACATCCTAATCATAATTTAAAGACTAGACACTTTTGGAAAAGATCAAAAAATGATCAGAGTGAAACTTCGTAGGCTTTTAGGAAGGTTGCAGCTTTGAGCAGCCATAAGGACAAGTCTGGAACCAGAAGGAGGGGGGTTCTTGCTGTAGTTGACAGAGGAGGGTCAACAGAAGGATGTTACGCATGACTACAACACAGTCAGCCCTACACTGGCCTCAACGGGGCACCGACGGGTGTAGGGAGGGTTGTAGAGGCAAACATTATCATTTTAGCGCGTGTTCTGTGTTTGACACAAACTTCTGAGACCAATCCTGTGCATTTTTTACAGAAATACCAGGAAGTGTTCTAGTAATAAGTCTGGAATTCTGCAGAAAATCGAACCCACCAGGAGTTAGTTATATCATGCATTGGTAAAATTAAGATGGCTCTCTAAGGACCATCATGAAGAAGTTATGAAAGGTAATCGAATCTGCTGAAAATGTAAGGTTTTTGTTCATGAATGCCTTTGTGGAAGTCACACCAGTAGCACTTTATTTTGCTCTGCTGCGTCAAATACAAGCTGAGGAAGTTGCCAGAACGTTAAGTGGTTTGGGAGTCTTTGCAGAAAAAACGAGAGAAGAGACTCTCCCCAGATTTTAGACTCATGTAGAGAAGAGGGTCACTTCTGACCCTGATGTAAAGATGAGATTGAGAAAGACAAGATTCTTTCTCTTTTCCTGCTCCTATGAGACACCTTCTTGGTCTAAGGTGTGGTTCTGAAGCACTCAGTTGGAGCAGGTGGAGCCTGAGCCAGCCATGCGAGCAGGAGCCCACCTGTACAGGTAAGAAGCTCCACACATCTCCTGCTCAAAATGTTGACATTTTCCATCATTTTCTCATACAGAAATGAGTCATTGTGCTGGAGTTTTCCTCACCCAGGCTTGATCTGGGTACCAATCCTTAAGAAAGTTATTGCTAAACCAAAACAACCAATAATAGGGTAACCAAACACAGATCCGTTGATTCTTACTAAACAAATTCCAACTTTCTCACCGCTCATCCCCACTACCTAGTTAGCGTTAATGGATTACTCTGATGTATTTGTAAACTCCACAGTTCTGATGTTTGTCTCGAACCAACAGAGGAGAGCAAAGTTCGGATTTTGATCTAACAATCACGTCTTCCCTGCTGACACTGTAGAAACTCTTGCAGGATGTCCTTATCCAGTTACGCCTCAGTCTGTTTAAGAAGAAAAACTCCTCCCACGATGAGGCTCGAAGGGGATCGGAGCAGAGCTCAGCCTCAGCTGCTCTTTCTCATGCGCCGCCCTTTCATTGGCTGAGTTACTGTACGCGGGCCGATCCCCGCAGAATGAGGCAGTTGTAGGTTCAAGCTGGCTGGCGGCGCATGTCTGCGTGAATTACAGCATCCATAAAGCTGTAATAGGAAGGACAATCAGCAGCTTGTATCTGTGCAGCCTTGCAGAGTATTTACCTTTTTATGTGGCCGTAAATTTGATGTGATGTGCCAAGGACACTCTCAGAAATCTGCCCTCTTTGCGGAGCAGCTGCAGTGGAAGTCCCACAAGGCCTTCGATGATGAAAGGCATCATCCGATCAACACAGTCTAAAACAGGTCTAGGGAGTCCTGATGTGAAATCACTATTACTAACCTGCTTATGAATTCCAGATGATTGTACACAGAATGAGTAGTGCACTGTAAATTGTGTTGATGCTAAGCAAAAATCCATAGATATATTATTTTTAGAACAACACCAGAGGGGGGAGAACTGAACTTACCAACCACTGTCATTTGCACAAACACAACTATTAAATGGAAGACTAAAACATCTGAAGCACAAAAGCTGGTGCACAGCTAAAGCCTTAGTCTTGTGCACCCATACGAGGGGTTGACCTTTGAATGGTTTTTGGGTTAGCCTGGCCTGCAGAGGGTTGTAGACAAGAGTGGCCGCATCTCAAGGGGAGCGCAAGTGTGTCTTGTAGTTCCTTTGAGGCTTGAATGGCCACTGTAACCTTTTAACACCAGAGATGTCACCAACAGCGCCTAAATAACGCACGCCCTACCGTGCCGGGATTCCTCATTTCTAAACAGTCATTTTGCCCACAAGGAGATTGTGGAGGTTGTAAAATAAAAAATCTGGTTTTTTTGCACAAACAACAAAAACAAAAGAAAAACACATCAAAAGAGACAAACAGGTTGTAGAAAACATTGTAATGTATAAAAAAAAAAGGGTCTGCCACAAAGCACTAGCAGTTCATGCCGGACATCCACCGATTGTTTGGGGTTTTGGGCAGCCAGCGGTTGGACAGCATCACTGCCTCACCTTTGGCTTCTCATCACTTCGGATCAGCAAATATGCTAACACAGCAAGTTTTGCTTGAGAAAATTTTATATTTAAAAATGACAGAAGAAACACCAATAACGCAGATCAGTGGACATTCTTGTTTTTTTATTGTTCTTGATTAAATTTCTTTGGTTGTGTTGCTGGAACAGCGGTGAGGTAAAACATGGAGACGCGTGGAAAGTGTGAAGGTGCACTAGATTTTGTAGTATATTTCACTTTGTTTTTAACGCTAAAACATTGGGACTTACTTTTTTCAGGTGAGCTGTGAAGCTTAAGCAGATGCGCACCTGACTGGACAAAACGTTGAGCTTCGTTCTTTAAATCTTCCTAAACATTTGTGTCCTCCTCTTGAGCAGTTTCCTGAATCCAGGTCATCCGCTGCTGAAGTAATCTGCGGAGAGAGCCGCTCATGTACGCCCGTAGAGAAGGCAGACGTGCACATATTGAAAGGTCACCGATAGTTTTACAGGTGGAGCTAACGATGTCCCTGCATTTCCATGAATTGGCTGATCTGTCACTGCAGGCTTGTTTACGAGCGCTCTGCTCCTCTTTTGGAGCACTCTGCTCATTCCAGCTGCCATTAAACACACCGTTGCCATGATTCATCACTGAATTAGTGCGGCGCTGACAGTTCACCAATCCAGGTGCGGCCAGGAGATGTTGGTGTGTTCTCGGATAAGGACTTAAGAGGGTGTTCCAGAAGAAGCAGAACCAAACCGATGTTTAGTTACGACAGAAGATGACAGCCTGGCTAAAAAAACGGTTCTGAAAGCAGTTTAACTCCGTTTAGTTCAGCATTTTTTAACCCAGTTTTTTTTTTTGTTTCACGCAGTTTAGTTCAGTCCAGAATTATGACGAGAAGCACCAAAGCTGAGTTTGGGTTTTTGAATCTTCTGTTGGCAGTTTGTTCTCACCCAGCAATCATTTTCACACATTAGGGTTCATTAACCCTTCAACGCTTTAGCTCCAGTGTTTACATTCTTTGAATTCATGTAATTCCAACAGATTCTAAAACAGAGAAAAGCAGCCTTGCACTGATACGCAACACTTTACAGCCGTGAAGCGCTTTTGCAATTAATGTAAACCAGCTGAAAAGTAGCTTTGCCCTGATATGCACTATTTACAGTAATAAAGTATTAGCGCAAAGCAGCTTTTCTCCGCATCAGAAATCGTTGGAATTGCATTAGTTGAGTAAGTGGTTGAAAAGTTACGAGTTGTGCAAAGAGCGTGTTCATTTCTGTCAGCAACAGCTCGAGTATTAAAGGGTTAAACCATTGGTCTTGTTTGTACCTGATCTGTTTCTTCTTGGAACAATTCCCACGTGTGTTTGCTCTGGATGCTCTGCCATAAGGAAAAGCCTCTCCTACCACAATTGCTGTTTGTTCATGCATGTCGCCGCCGACATCACGCCGACATCACGCTCAACACACGCTCTTTGACATACTGTAACTCTTCGACCCTTCACGCGATCAGCATGAATCAACTGATTCTGACACACAGACAAGTGGTTTTCATATTGGCTTTCCGTTAGTTTAGGGTTGCTTCTAGGCTGCTTTTCTCCGCTTCAGAATCCCCTGGAATAACGTTAAGTGTGTCAACAACTGAAATGTAACGATAGTCAAAATAATCTATACACTAGAAAAAGGCTTGGAGCAAAATATTAAAGTGGTACAAATTTGGCGATTTGGGCACAAAACAGAAACGGTTCGGTTCATTGCTAGGATCCTTGCAGAAGCAGATATGGATTCTCATCATGTCAGGAGAGTGGCCTTGGTTTATCTTTATTTGAAAAACAAATGCTGATGTCGTCAGGCTCCATCAGGCTGTCTGGGTTCACCAGATAAACCAGCTATGCTCTGAGTTTAGGGAGTTTCACTGCATCACTACCAAATCCGAGTCCCTGATTGGTCAAAGTTTGACCAGGTTTACCTTGCAACGCATGGCCACTTTGTGCGTAGAGCCTAAAACAACAAACTTGCATAGCTATGTGTGAATGTGAGCGTTTGAATGAGGAAGCCCATTTACATGCATTTACATAGACTTTTCTTCTGAAGTGGTCGCTTGAACGCAACCCATCAAGTGTGCCAACATTTGGACTGTCTTGCAGAGAACTTGACTGTATTGGTTTAAAACCATGTGAGGAGCAGAAAGATGACCAGATAGAGCTGGAGTAGACTGAGTGTTTTTCTAAATATTCAATATATATTAAATGTTATTGAACAAACCTCCTAAAGATAACAGTATTTTTTTTCAAAATAAAAGCCTTCAAATGCACCGCTCCACATTATTCCACACAACAGAGTTCCACAACATTTGATAGATTCTAAAAAACTGAAACTTTCCTCATTCTGCCTTTATCTGCACAAACCCATGTGTGCTCTGAATCAGCCACTAATTTCTTAGTACGATGATCACGCTTAATATATATTCAAGGTTTTCACACCTTGTCCAGGCCATTTAAATATCTCTCGCGTTTCAGCAGCAGAGATCTCTTTTCTTTCCCATATTGTTTGAAAATGTTGTTCTGCTTAATAATGCAGAACGTCTTTCTTTAGTAGTTTTTACTGTAATTGATCTTACCTGGCAAACTAATTATCTAAGGTGTCTGAGATTGATCAGTGATCCAAACACAAATTGCATATTAATTTGGTACGCACTGTAGAGTCCGGTTTCTGTTTTGGAGCTTCTGAACATAAACAAGAAAACGGGTTTCTACAATAGCAGATTTCCTCAATGTATGGGGTATTATGTAAAGTCTGACCCATAGAGTCCACTTCTCCCCAGAGGAACCTAAAAAAAGGAGTTTCTTCTCCAGTTGGGGTTCTTGGTCAGGGATTTGGAGCTCTGTCCTGTTTCCCTGCTGTCTCTTTGAGCTGACATTGCGAAAGGGCAGTGGTGTGATCATGGTGAGTACCTCAGACAGATACGAATGTTCAGCCTGCCGCCCCAGCATAATACTGTGAGAGGCCGTTCTTCTTACTCCCCGCATGCTTTTACGACCCTTCTATCTCCTACCAGCAGCTCTGCAGACAGGTGATAGCGCCGAGTCGCTCTGTAATTTCCTGGCGTTTTCTCATCTTTATCTTCTCAGCCGGCTGGCTCCGCGCGAGCACAGCATGTCTTACACGCCTCCCCGTCTAATCTCACACTGGGTAGCAGCTTTGTTTAAACGGGGCTTTTCTTGAGGTCGTCACCCTGCCCTTTCTGCTCACCACTCCAAAGAGAAACTCCGCTCTGACACCGACAGTGACCCTGACACAAAGCCACAGCTCCAGCAGGATGATCCTGCACGCCTCTTTATTTCCTACAGACTGGGCTGGAGTGGAGGAACGATTCAATCTGCGCCGGAGCTAGAATCAGTAAAATCCCTTTATGATACACTTGATCCTGAAACGTTCTTTCGTTTATTTCAGTTATTGGAGCAAAGAGGATTAGCAACCATGAAAAAAAACACACTTTAAGCCGAAAAACGGTGGAAAAACTCTCATTCAGTTAAACAGTTTGTCTCCACTCAGTGAAAAGGAAATCTAGATTTTCCTGCTCTGATCCAAATCACTTCATGTGCTAAGGTCCTTCTTCATATGTATCACCCCCCCAGTTCATATTGTTGCCATTGGCAACAATTTCCATGGGGCCTCCTCTATAAATGCTTCTAAGCACAAAGTGTGTAAAGCCGATGGACATGTGCAAAACTGTCAACATTCATGAAGAAGACAAATATGGAAAATGATGCCTTCATGCTCACATTGCTGAACCAAAACATTGAGTAATACAACACAAATTTACCAAATTGGAGACATTTGGGACCAAAAGGCAACATATTACACGTCAGAAAACATGACTCACATAGATATGGCAGACGCTTGTGATCTGAGGGGTTTATTTTTGTCACCACTTAGTCATTTTACAATTGATTTCATAGGATGGGCGTTTTCTATCAGGAAATAAGCTGTAATTTTGTTAGATTATGTAACAATCAATGGCCTGAGAGGCTGAAGTAGCCAGAAGACGCCACAGTGCTGAAGAGCACCAAATCTATTTTTACCATGAATTATAATACAAGAAAGTGCAAAATACTATCAAACTACCTTCACACACAAACATACGACGTTCAGAGATTCTGATTTTTGCCTTTTTCTAAGTCTGAACATGAAAACTTTTGCAACTTCATTATTATTTGAATCTCCAAGCCATTTGAAAGTGAGAGTTTTCAATGTCAAATTAAATTTGAGCTCCAGCTGAATCTTGCCCACACTTTTTAAATTTAGCTTTGACGATTGGACAGAAGTTTTGAGGTTACAGATCTGATTTGTCGACATCTCTCATCTGCTTTGATCTAACGACACAACTAAAGGTGGAAACACAAAAACAGCTTTGTGCACTCAGATTCTCTCCTACACAAAGAGTTCACAAAGACTCACACCAACAGTATGTGAATGTGCAGAGCGTAAAATGTGTGTGCCTGCATGAGTTAGTAGGTAGATGCAAATCAGTGTAAGAGCTCTTTGAGTACCATATTTCCCACAGTATAAGGCGCACTTAAAAGCCTTAATTTTTTTTTTTTAAATGACAGTGAGCACCTTATGGATTAGTGACGTGCGTTGAGGTTCACGGCTGATGAGCCACTGACAGCATCAGTCAGATTTACAAATATATCAACCCTACAGAGAAGCGAATTCACCATTTGATTGGCAGCAGTTAGTGTGTTGTTTAAAATGTCAACATTATTCTTCTGTTTAAAAACTGTAACGGGGGGGGGGATCACCAAAATTGTTATTATTGACGTGTGTTTACCTATAAATGAAGTCTGTGTGTCGCTCCCTTGTTTCATATGGTCACTCCTCCTGAAGAAAGTTTGTGGAAGTCTTCCTTTTCTTTCTTCAGTTTTAAAGTCTTTCCATCTCAGTGGAGATCACAACCAGTGACGTGTCTAAACACATTCTTGAGTTTAGCGGTTAAAAAATGTAATCCTCCATTTAGAAAATGATGCTAAACATATGAAAGAGTAACTGGACAGCTGCACTTATCTTGCTACCTCTAATTCTATTATTCTTTAGCCACATCCTCCGGGCTCACCAGCGCCCTCTGCTGTGAGGCAGGCGCACTGCAGCTTCAGTCAGTGTGTAGAGCGCTGGGGAAGGGAGGGGCCGTTGTCTCGCCTATTTAAACCGGAAACTCCTAAAATAGCTGAAGAAGCGTTGAAAACTCGCACAGAAAAAGGTAATCATGGAAAAGACGTGTCTAAAAAATAGTTTTTGATTTTTTTTAAAAAAGTATATTCCTTTTTATTTAATTTATGCATTTTTAAGCTATATTTTGCTGGTGAGGCACAGCCTCGCCTGCCTCCCCTGACTGCGCGTCACTGATATGGATATATTTTACTATTACATATTTTTTTTAATTGCAACCAAGGTAGGGTGTTGATACGTTAATGCGGCTAACGTATAACTGTGTCGGACTTTGGTTTTTTTACTTGTTACTAACTAGGTTGAGAGTTAGCTTAGTCACAGAAACATTTGTTTTAGCTGCTTTGTCTGCGTTGCAAACAAGGTTAGGAGTTTCTGTGAACGCACTTAATAAAGTCTGACTGACTGATCTCTGACTCTCTAGTCTTGCTTAATGCACCATATAGTTCGGTGTGCCGTTCATCAATGGCGGACCTTATAAACCGGTGTGGCCTAGAGGCGGAAAATATGGCTCATAAATAAAAAAGAGCTTTGTAAGCATTAAGCATTTCTGTGTACCTGCTCCACAGTGTGAGAGGCAGAGCCGTGCGGTCCAGACAACCGACTCACCTGTCCTCCTCCTGTGGGGGTGGGGGTGCAGAGAGAAGCAGCTCTCAGCATTAAAATGTGCTGGAGCTCTGTCAGCTGGCTCCAGGCCTCGGCCCCACAGTAGCATGGAGGGGGCCTCTGCTGGATGGATCCACACCACTGGAAGGCAAATCACTTCAGCCGGCATCTGAACCACACACGATAAGAATTCATTACCATAAGTTTGTTTTCTTCTGTGGAAATGGCTGCTAAAACAAAAGGGCAGTTGATTATTTTTCCTGATCGGTGGAGCTTTGGAGGAGTTTGATTCAAAAAGAGGGAGGGGGCAGGACAATGGAATCCCTGACAGGGGAGACGGGAGAGGCTGGCACGCATACAAGGCAGGGGCCACGCCGGATTCCCGAGGTGGGATCAGCCTGTCCAGCCTCCACAATGGGCCAGCGAGAAGAGACGGACACACAAAGGGCTGGATGTGACAGACCATCCGCGCTTCTCCAGAGAGGACCTGCCGGCTGCATCGCCATCACAAAAGCCTCCTTCAGCATTGTACTGAAACTTTGACAGATCTGACACATTAGGCTCAGTTCACAGAGCGACGGGCACTCTGGGAATAAACTCATTTTAATAAAAAAAAAAAAAGAAAAAGAGATGAAACTCCTCTGTTTCTGTCCATGAGCTGCAGTCTTTGAAAGAGCGGCCATCATTCACAATACAGGCTCCTTCTGCCATCTGTAGTCACCCGAAAATATTTTAAAAGACCATATCATGCTGTCTTAGTGTTATAATTTATCGTATTTGCCTTTACAGAAGCATCATTTTTTAATTTGAGTTTAAAACAGTCATAACTAATGTCTCTCCTGTCTTTTTGAAGCTGTTTTGAGTGATCACTTACCTCTCTGTCCCAGCGCCTCTTCTGATTGGTTAACTAATGGCGTCATCTTCTAATTAGCTCCCTTTTTAGCTTTTCCCTTACAAAAACTTGATTGATAGAGAAAGTTTTTAGAATATTACTGGGAAAAACTCCAGGCTTAATCTGCAGGGAGCTTCCAGTGAGACCTTGCCCTCCTACTGAAATTTGAAAATCTATTATCATAAAAACACAGTTGTCTCAATGCAGAACACCAGTGTTATAAATAAAAACAAGAAAGCAGCTGTTCCCGTGGAACTGTTTCTTTGTTGGGAGTGGCACAGAGAGCCACCACTGCTGTCATCTGTCTCTGTGTTTATTCATCACCGTTTGTTTTACCTCACAAAAATCCCAAACTAACTAAAGAAATAAAAGGTAAAAAAAACAAAACAAAGAGCATTACCAAAAATCCAGGCCTGTCCGGATCACTGAATAACCAGTTGAAACACTTCCTGATTTAAAAGCTTGGTGGAAAATACGTTTTTAAATAATGAGGTTTGAAGCTTTACAAATAAACTACATCCACTGCTGCTCAGTACAGTAATGCCTAAAGTGTCCCTTGTGGAAAAAAATTTATTTCCTCATCATGATAAATCCAAAAATCGAGATGTTATTCCTAAGCACCACAGCAGATACACTTATTAATTTCACAGAAAAATGGCAACCTCTATGTACTGTATTTTTCTGACAATGAGGTGCACTAAAATGTGTTAATTTTCCCAAAAATCAACAGTATGCTTTATTTGGGAATTCTGGTTTTGTTTACTGACCTGGAACTGATTTTCTGTGATGCACGGCGCTCAAAAATCTATCAAAATGTTTTTGTGCGACTTTGGTAAACTACAAAGCTGCACTGCCTGCAAGATTGATGGAGCTTTATGGGCGCCGTAGTCAGGAGCCTGGCAGAGTCATAGGTACTGTGCTTCAACAAAATGCAAAGGCGGATCATTGCAGAGACGCACATGGATAACAACACTGTACACTAGAAAAACTTTCTCTGACCAATCAGCCCCTCTAGGCTTTCTGGGTATTGTAGTCACATGGCTGCTTTGTTTCAGTTAGCGTACTTTATAAGCTGATGCACCAAATGGTCCAAAAAGTTGGTTACTCTGGAATAAGAACAGCCCGAGGTGTCTTACATCAGGAGTTCATAAAATATTGTGTTTCAGGAAAAAAAAGCTGTTAAATGAAAATAAAGGGTTATTTTGGAAGGTAAATAAAGAATTGGATGCTTACGAGATAATGAAGACCTAGCTGGTGTTGATTTCCTTAATACACGGTTGTGTTTTTGTTTTGTTCTACCTAAAGATGTAAGCAGTTACAGTCTGGTGGCTTCTGCTACTTTTGTTTCTGTGTGTTTTCATTATTTCATGTTTCTGTCCTTGTAAATTTGAATATATATATATATATGTTTCTTTTAATTTAAGTTCAATTTGTTAAATAATTGTATTTTAATGGGATGACATTTGGCTTCGTCAGTTTGAGCCTTGAAACTTTATACTTTTGGTTTGTTTATGCTTGAAGTTAAAAGGTCACTTGGATATGTTTGCATTTAATCACCACCAACCACCATATCCCTCTGTCTTTATGATCTACCGGTCATTTCATGTCAACGTCAGCTAGATCTGTTATGGGATGTGCTACTTTTTTCATACTGTTTGTCGTTGTAGATGTGCCAAGGGGTAGAGATGACAGAACGCCCTGGAAACTTCACTAAATCTTCTCGATTGAAGTTTTCTAGACAGATATGAGATTGAAAGAACATAATCAAGCATCCTATCTATACAAACGCCCCATGGAGGCCTTGAAGAAGAGGTGGGCAATCGATCATCTGGGCTTCTTCCACAAGATCTTTCATAATTCAAGTACTGTAAAGTAATTAGAGTATTTTTTTTCAGAACGTTGATCCAGTCAGGATAAAGAAGTTCCCAAATTGCTGAGAAAAAGACTGTTTAATTTTGTTCAACAACTAACCAGTGTGATGTATGTCTGGCTTTATCTGATGTTATCTCTACATGGCGCCCACACGCACAGACATTGGGATTGGGACCATAATGAGAGCAGCAGTCGGTGCAGTTGGGTGGAGACGGGATGGAGCGGTGAGCCTCACCTCTGCCTCTGTCTGCAGACTCAGACTCTCTGATTGGGAACAATGCTCGCTAACAAGCTGCTAATTTAAAGACTTGATTGATCAGAGCGTGAAGTGAGAGTGAAGGACACTGCAACCTGTACCGCGGCACGCTGAACTCTGTCCCCTCACGCAGCCACTCATGCGTGCCAGTAATCAGAGCCATTATTTTCTCTCTTTTAATAAATTGGGATTAGCATTTTAGCACAGAGCTGTGTTTGAACGGAGAACCGGCAGCTTAGCTGAGGAGGCTGGAAGAGCAAAGGATTACAAGAGGCTTTTTGCACTGTAATTTCATTTTAAAAGACTCCCACCTTTGTTTTCTGTGCCCAGGACGGCTGTGCTGGGAGCCCGAGATTAGCACAGAAAAGAGGAGGGGACAAAGCCGATTAGCGGCTGAAACTCTGCCAACAAGGCTTCTCCTGTTGGACGGTCTGTGTGCTTCCTGTCATTTCTATTTCCTGCCGTTTTTCGGTCAGAGCGGAGCAGGTGAGCCGGCAGGTGTCTGTCGCACTCGCTCAGAGCAGCTCAGACTGGTGTGCAGCCGGACGGAGACACAAACAAAGCTTTCAATCAGCGGAGAACCCATCCACGAAGGCGGGAAATGGGTTTCATCAGGACTTCTGCTCCACTTGTGGTGGAGGTCTGCTGCCCCCTGCTGGACTGTTCCTCGGTAACAGCATCTCCTGTCACAGGAAAGAAGCAGCAGTTTTTTCATATGCGGGGGTTCTCCCAGCTCTCCAGCTTCCTCCCACAGTCCAGAAACACGTTGGAAAGGTTTATTGGTGTCTCTAGGTGTGCATATATGAGTGTGTGGCCCTGTAACAGACTGGTGACCCGTTCAGGGTGTACCCCTCTTTTTCCCAACATTAGCTGGGATAGGCTCCAGCAACCCCCTGACCCCAGAAGTATACAGTGGGTTCTGAAAACGGATGGACAGATATTTTTCTGCAGCAGGAATTCAACCATCACCTGTGTGCCTGTTTGATCTTCCTTTTAAAACTTTTGACCATAACTGACGGTTTTCCATGTTTATTTTTATTTCTTGTAATTCTGTAAAAAAAATAAAAATAAATACTGTTTGGACTTGATCAGTTCTTAACCTTCATCCAAAACCTCTTTTCAAACTTTGCCAATAGTAATTAATCGTTATACTTCTGTTTATGATGTTTATTTTTTATTTCATCAATTCAAAATAAAATTGAATTAAATGTCAGGATTTTATTCTGAAAATGTGACAAAAGTTTAGTGTTTATTTGCTCACCTGACTGGACCTGCAGGCTGCCCTCTTCTGGACTTTCATATCAAGTTGCATCTCTGCTTCATGGGGGTTCTCATGAGGATCCACAGTTTCCGTTGACTCTGTTTTCTTAGATTCTTCTCTTTTGCTCAAGTTTAAGTTTTCCATCACACTACTTTAGCTCCTTGTTTGTTTCCTTTTCCATTTTGCCCTTTTTTCTAGCCTCCTGTGCTGGTGGTGCGGCCTTCTGTTCACAGCTGTCCAGACATGCTCTGCAGGTTGTGGTACATGGTATATACTTATGTAGGGTTTTACTACCTTCTAGACCCAAAGCGATTAACAGTCACAGTTCCATTCACACACTGATGGCAGCTCCACTGCCGAACACTGGCACCGACATATAACCACCAGGAGCAATGTGGGGCCCAAGAACACTTCAATACATGGACGGGCAAGGTGGGAATCAAACCTGCGATCTTCTGATCAGAGGTTAACCGCCCCACCTCTGCACCACAGCCACTTTGTAGACAAAGTAGAGAAGAAAGGACAGAAGCAGAACAAAACAAACATAGGACAGGGATGTTTGTATGCGGCGAATAGCCTCACTGGGCATAGCTGTTTAGTGTGCACACATGCAACACACTCAAGAGCATGGCTGCCATCAGAACAGATTTTTGCTTCATGGAGTTGAAGACACATAAATGCCAAGTGGTTGTCTCCGACATCTGTCCATGTGACCTTTCTGGAATCTGATCCTCTCAATACCCTGAGACATCAGTTGTTCCATCTGGAGACGGGCTGTAAAATCCAACAGTTGTGATCCTGGAAGGGACATGGCCTCCTGCATTCATGACACAGTTTGGACTTGGTTTCCTGCAGGACTGAGCTCATTTACCAAAAACTTCCTAGAAAAAGTAAAACAACAATTCACCTCCAACCTTTAAACTATAACTAACCTTGCACATGCTATTACCCAAAAATAAATTCCATAAACTTTTCTTTTAAAAAACCAAATTCTATTTCTAATTACAAATAAATCAGACAGAAACCATACAGAAAACAAAAAAAAGGGAAAAGTATAACTCCAAAGATGACAAATTCATGGATGAAAAAAGAAGCAGAGGAAATGTCTTCATCCACAGGAACTTGACACACCTGCAGGAACTCAAACATGGTAGGTTCCACTGAAGGAGCGTGAAGGTTCAACCTGGTCAGGAACCCGATAGGAGATGGTCACTCTCTTTAAGTCTGGCTCTGATGGAAACTTCCACCTGTTTTCTCTCCACTCCTCCAATTTCACGTTCTTCTTTCAAGCTACATCGAACACTCTGAAATCTAACAGTCGCTTACACACTTTGACATAAATACAAATCATTTTCGTTTTTTTTTTTTATTGGACCTCTTCAGAGACTTCCTGGTCCTGATGATACCAGGAAAACTGTTGTAAATTAGTTTTTTTTCTCTCATTTGTTCTGACTTACAGACTGGAAGATTCCAGTTTACCTCATCTTCTTCAAATTTCCCATTAGCAAACAATTCCTGGTAAAGAAAACAGGACAGGAGATCCGGAGGATTGAAGTTAAGCATTGTTGCAACGGCTCACAGCGGGGATCAAACAGCTCTATTTTGATATATGAAAGACTTGGTATCGTATTATTCCATCCAGGCTCAAACTGCATATATAGTTAGCACTTCCCTCAATGAAAATCGACACCATTCATATGACACTACCACATCCAAATCCCTGATTGGTCAAAGTTTGACCTAGCTTAACTTTTAAGGCGCATTTAATGCCCGCAAGTTTTGTACGTAGAACCCAAAAACCGGCCTAAAAATGTTCGTAGCTACACGTGAATGTGAGTTTACAAAACAGAAGACCGAAGTGCACATTTATGCATGTGTACATGGACTTCTTATTGAAAGTGGTTGCTTGAACTTGCGTTGTCGAGGTTGGTGTGAATGTAGCTTGAAAGACAAAGCCTGGAGCTAGATTTGTGAAATTTGCACCACTAAGACCTTTCACACCAAGTCTCTTCCAACTGTGGGTGGAGGACAACACTAGGAAACAGTAGAAAAGAAAAAAGAAGCCCCTCCCTGCTTGTTTAGTGTGAACTCAGTGGGCTTAATTTAAGACATTGACTGTACACAGATTATTGGACTGAGCTTCACTTCACTTCACTTCATCGTAAGCCATTAGAAAATGGCTTACGATGAAGTGAAGTCAATTCAGTCACCATTTTTCCACGGTATGGACTTCACAAATTTGGAACCAAATGGCATTAGTTCAAGGTGATTGGTCCTTCTCGGTCTGAGTCATTTCTATGGCAACAACTCTCGCTAATCAGGAGTGAGTTTGTTGGAAAGCCACACCCCCTTCCATTGAAAGTGGGATCGGGAGAAACTGTCAAACGTTTTAAATGTTCGAGGTGGGGGCCAGCGGGCACCGAGGCCTCTGATTGGCCAGTTTATAACTTAAATAACTTGTGATAAAGAAAAACTACTATGAAAAAAAATGTGGATAAACAAAAACATGTTAAAAAGAGGTTTCGGAGCATGAATGGTTATTCTGACAAATATAATGACTGAGCAATAGCTGTTTATTTCTCAGTAGAGGTCTGGGACCACCGGGTACTTCCTATTTGAAACATGAAGGGGGAGGGGTTAATTAGTCTAGTTCTCTATATATACCGTATGTTTGGAATGCTAGGGGAGAAGGGTTACTCAGTCCAGTTCTCACATACAGTCAATGGTTTAAGAATTCACGTACAGAGCGTTCTTCAACTCGAGTCGCATGTCCGGTGTGAACATAGCTTCACACAGAACCAGCTGAAAAAGCTTCACCTAAATACATAATTACTGAGGCAAATTCCGACACAGAGCTGTACAAAGTGGACCAGACAACCAGATTTATTGCCATAGCGCGCAAAGGTGCACGGGGTGGGGTGTGAGGGAAGGAACACAACCTCTGCAGGCTGTTTTTGATTTGTGGGTTTTCCTCGGAGCTGCCTGCTGGTCCTACTTCCACCCTCTTTCAAAAGATGAGGTGCTGGGAATGGTTTTGCTTGGAATGTGGGCTTCGGGATGGAGCTGGAAGCAGACCGGACGTACAGGAACACAGACATCTGTAGCTCTCAAACAATAACAGAATCTAGCTTTGTGCAGAACTTTCTGTTTCCTTCTCCAGGTACGGTTGAGATTTTAACTACAGATGTCTGAAAGATGAAGAAACTTGTGTGGTAAACATCAAAAACACAAACAAAAATGTTTGTAATGAAGCAAGCATCAGCTAAATGTGTTCACTCTGTCTGGTCTAGCTTGCATTTTGATTCTGACATTTTTAACTGTGATTTGTTCTGATTATGTCAAATTTGAATAACCGTGACCAAAAGCTGCACCATTCTCATCAGATTAATCTGGAAGTTTGGTTTTCCTGCAGCATACTTCACAACAGACGTCTTGAAAGAAGGGTTCTCAATCCACACGGGCCAGAGAGTTCAACCCGACCCAACTTTTCCTCTGAAACTGCGAGTGCGCTGCATCTGCAGGTGTGACACCAGCTCCATGGTCCCATTTGACAAAAAGCAGCTGCTGCAATTAAGATTAATTACAGATGTTCACAAATGCTGCGTCTTCAATTTGCATTCATGATGGTCCAAGTTCCCCTCTTGACCTTCTCCACAGAGTATTTATCACGAGCAGCAGGAGGAGGAGGAGGAGGAGGAAGAGGAGCTGCCCCAGTCAGTGTGTGCTAAAGTCACCAGCAGGAGGCACTGCACTCGGGGGGCAGATGAGTCCCTCTGAAGATGTGACTGAAGTCAGATCAGTGATCCAGAACATCAGCAGCAATCTTCCTTGCACACTTTATAATGTATTTATATATCTCTTTCTATATATATGTATTTATCTATATATGTTTGCAGCTTATTTATACAGTGAGAACAGAACTGAACATATAACTTAATCAGAAATATACTACCACATTAAAATGCACGCCCCACCCCCCACACCCAGGCTGCCTTGCCGCCGAAAGCCGACAGCCTGGCTTTCTGCAGCACAGAGCGTGAGTCTTGGTGGAGTCGGAGGGGTGGAGCTCAGGGGAACGTGGTTGCTGTGTCATGCAGAAACAGAAGGGGTCAGCACAAAGACCGCCCCCCCCTCCCCGCCAGGATAGTGGGTTGCGGTGCTCACTGGGAGGGGCCAGGAGACAGAGTCCAGCTCTGTCCAGGTTTAGCTGATGGCCGGGCTGTCCTGGTCAGGCTCTGCAGTCTCTGAGGGTGAGGGCTCCTCGGGGGGGTCGTCTGTGCTGGTGCTCGTGGAGACCTGAGTGGGGGCGCTGTGGAGCGAGGACGCCCCCCGTGGATGTGAGGCCGGCGTCCCGTCCTGGCTGGGCTCCAAAGCTGCAGCCCGGCCAGACTCCAGTTGCAGGGAGCCAGGGAGTCTGACAGGGCAGAAGGCGGAGCCTGTGGGGATGAAGTTAACCTTGTTTTTGTCAGGGCAGGAGAAGAGGGGTGCAGACGGCGATGCAGACTGTCTGGAGCTGCAGAGAGGAACAGGAAGAGTCAGGGATGCAGTGGAAGCAGCCGGCTGAGGCGCAGTAGATCTTCTCACCTCATCTCCTCAAAGGCTTTGATCTTTTCACAGCCCTCAGGAGGCTCCCGTTTGAACATGTAGCTGTTGTTGGGTTTGGGCGACGAGGCAAACTTAGGCAGAGGCGAGCTGCTTCCGCTGTCTAGAATAAAGAAGAAACACTTTTATTAAAACAAAATTGTCCTAACGTACTTTAAACAAATCCTTAAAAGCAGCAAATTAAAAAACCAGCTGCCAATGACATGTGCGTAAGAGACCCTAAGGGTCTGCCTGCAATCTAAGCAGCAAAAATCCTGAATTGATGATGATCTAAGAAGTAAGGAAGGTAACAGACAAATGCTAGATGTAAAAACCACTGTAAACAGAACAGAATAACTCTGTAGTTCTCTGTAACTTCTGTGTAGTGGATTGATACTCTCCCAGACAGCTTCCTTAAAGGTCTTACTTGCAATTGTGAAAATATAATGCTCATTTGTAAGACATTAAAACTCAGCTGTGAAGTTTAAACAAAGGTGTGACCTACTTGGATACTGCTGCATGCACTTAAACTGAACAGTAATGCACTCACATGCAGGTATGACATGCTCTCATGCAGCTCACTACCGTAACACACATTGCCGTAACACAAATGCAGCTGTAACACATTGACCCGCAGTCATAACACACATGTAGCTATAACGTACGATCCTGCAGCTGCAACACACTAACCCACAGCTGTGACACAATTGCAATTGCAAAGCACTGATTCTCAGTGGTAGCACACTTGCAGCTATAACACACTTTATTACGGCTGTAACAAACTTGCAGCTGTCACTCACTTTCCTATGTCTGTAACACGCTATCTTAGAGCTGTAACGCACGTGCAGCATCAACACAGTGATTCTAAGTCGTAACACACATGCTTCTGTAATGCACTTTCCTGCAGCTGTAATGAACTATCATACTGCTGTAACACACATGCAACTGCAATGCAATAATTCTCAGTCGTGACATACGTGCAGCTGCAACACACTATAACTATTAGAACTATAGTATAACTATTCCTTCCGTTCAACTGAAGTGGCTGTGGATATCTTTTTGTAAGCTAGGTTCAAGACAATCTTGCCCCACTTTTGTTACATTTCCATGTTTTATATAAGAATGTGTTCCTGATATCATGTCAGAGCTTTCAGAGGTGAAAATAATTACAGGAAAATCCATGACCTTTTTTGTGAATGGTTACCTTTGTCCCGCTCGTACAGCAGGTCCTCCGTTGAGTATGGGCTACCGTCATGGGATCCTGGTGGACAGGCTGGGGAGGGACATGGCGAAAGGCTGGAGCAGCTGCTGGATCGACCCGGGCCCGATGGGGTCTGAGTGTCTGCGCTGCGGGAACTGCTGCTGCGTTGCTGTGGGGGGAAGGGGGCCCGGCGGCCGTCTGGGACCTCTAGGGACTGCAGATACCCAGAGGAATGGAACAGAGTCAGACCAGAACCTAGTCAGAACAGTTTAAAGTGAGGTGGAGGAGAAGAAGCAAAGCTGACCTTGAGCTCCTCCTTTTCACCGTTGTCTTTGATGAAGACCTTCTCCAGCTCATGGTTGATGCCCTCCATGCTGCTGGGAACCCTGGAGATGGAGGGCTTTGGCACAGAGATGTTGGACAGCGGCATCTGAGCCGACTTTGACATGGAAGCCTGCTGTAGTCCAAACACACAGACACATTTACAACAGAGTAGATCTGATGACACAGCATCTGAGACAGCACAGCGTGATCAGATGTGGAACGTCTGTTATCACTAAGATGGCTGCAGCCTTTTATCTAAAGTCTGACTTTTCTGCTGCTGCAGGGATATTTAAACATTGGAAATGAGCGGAAGCATCAGCTCACCTGAGTGTGCAGCAGGAGTGCAGATGAGGACTTGGTTAGTGCTGCACAAGGACAGCTGTTCCTGGTCTCTGCTGAAACCTCCTCTCTGTCTGATGATGAGCTGAAAACAGGAAACAGCAACATCTGAGTGTTTCCCTACAAAACAGATTTTTAACACTAGACTGGCCCAGCTTTGAAATTCAAACATATTCCTCAAAGTGTTCTCTTTTTTCTTAGCTAACATGTCTCTGCAGACTCCATGTTGCTTGATCAGCCTCCCAAACATGCACAGCTTCCTGTAGGACTCAAAACATCCAGCAGGTGGCAGAATCACCTGATCCTCACATCACAGGGTCAGTGTGGCTCCTGTTCAGCAGCTCAAATGAACACCCCTGCATGTGAGCTGCTGGTTTCTAAAAACAAAACCGTTTTACATTAAGATCTGGTTGTCAGATTTGGCGCCACCTGGTGACCGGATCTGCAGGAAGTTTTTAGTTTTTACAGCATTTTTTTTTACTCCGTGAGTCTGGTAGAAAACAGAAAAGGAGAACCAACAAAATACACTGAAAAAACTCAAGGTGGCTTTGAAAAAGAAATGGCTTGTGTTGAATTAGGTCAAAGTAATCTGATCTCTTTCACACGCAAAAAAAAACAAAACATTGCAATTTGACACCACTTAATATATCAAATTATGAAAGTGGTTAGTTAGCAGGATAACTGAGAATGTATTTTTATTTGTTTGTTTACAAATTGAAAATAATAATTTGGATTCATACCTCCAAAATGCACTACACCTCAAGAACTATCATTAATGCCGGTACAATACGCAGCATTGTCCATCACAGATTAATAATGCAATCCCTCTGGCGAGGTTTGCCTTGGATATGCACATTTGTTTACTTTGAACGCATAATATATTTTCGTTTTTCTGATTTTTCTTGTGTTTTTATTAACAAAGTTTTGCTTATTCGCATATTATTTCTCATGATCGTCCAATCACGAGCTCCAAAATGGAATTGCTTCCTCAGACAGGTGTGTTTCTCTCACGTGTCCCTTTTTGTAAAACATAAGAGGTTTGGAGACATCATTGGAGCTTAAATAGCAGCTTACAATTACCCTCATTACAAACCAGCTGGGCCCCAGCCCGGTTTGTCTTTCTTTTGGGAATGCGATGGGAAGCAGCAAAACTGTAACCACAGAAACAGCTTTGACCGCATCGTCAAGTCCGAATCAGCCTCTTCTTCATCTTTGCAAAAGCAGGTATCGCCACTCGTCCAATAAAAACACTGAGAGGCTAAAGAAGATTCTTTTCCTCCGTCTCTTCCTTTTTCCTTTGAGTTCATCGCTGTTGAAGCAGCAAAGCTCAACATAAACTCACTTAAACAATGAAAAAGCAGCCGAGCTTCATCTTGCTTACCTTTCATTCAAGGTGTAGTGCCCATGGGCATCAAGATGCTTCGCCCTGTGAGGAAGCCTCCACCAGTGCTGCCCAGGAAGCAGCTGAGCTCCACAGCAGCTGCACTCAGACACAGAGAAGACAATCCTCACCTTCAAGGCTTTAAAGAAAAATATGCTTTTTTATGTCTGATCATGCTTCTGTGCTTCTTTAATGTTCTTCATGAAGATCTTTTGCTGTAAATGGTTTTTTTTTTTTTTTTTGCTCGCATCAAATGCTGGATCCCGCTTGTTCCAAACTGACATCCTGTTTCTAGCATGATCAACTCCTGAAACTAGGATGGTGTAAAAAAGCAAAACAAAAAAAGAAGCAGACTCCACAGTCTTTACTTAAATGTGATGAGTCACAAAAAGACAGAATTGTGTCAAACTTCAGAATTGAAGGGAAACACAGAGGAAAAAATATCATGTGGATTCTCAGAAGGACTTTTACATTTGTGGTGCAGCAAATACTCGCAACGCAGATCTTTGAGCACCCCAAATGTGTGCACAGCTTTTTCTGGGTGTTTTCTGGTGCGGTTGCTGCAGGAGGAGTCTCCCAGTGGACAGGGTCAGAAGCTGCGTCCTCCAGAGATCAGGACTTAGCCTGCAGAGGCTGGATCAGAACTGCTCTGATGATGTAACTGCTAAGAAGATCAAGATAAAATAGAATAGAGTAGAGCTGCATCCCTGCAGACGTGAGGCCAAGCTGCCCATCACCAAGACCACACTTTATTGTGGTTATGGCTGCAGCTCCTCAGTGTTGGTGCTGCATCACCCTTCAACACCTCTCCATCTGCTTCTTTTTGAAGGATGCATGTGAAGGTTGCTAGAAACTGTCTGTTTGTCTGCAGAATAGTTAAAATAACTCCAACATGATGATCTGCATCTTTAGAACCTGGGTCACATGATATATTTTTTTGAGTAAAAATCCTGTTTGTTTGTTTTGTTTGGCCTGGGTTTTTAAATAAATATCCTCATTTGTTTGTTATTTTCCCACTAGAGGGCACTGTAGGTGTGCGTTTTAATTGTTGCTACTGTCAGCAACACAGAAACAGAAGCACAGATCAGTCTGATGCCATGTACACGCGTACCGTCACATGCGTCCAAAAACACGCTAAACACGCATACTGGAACCCACATTTAGTGCATAGTGTTCACACAGGACAAACAGGGAGGGGATTCTTCTTCTTTTTCTTCTGTTTAACAGCGCATGTCCACCACCTACAGTTGGAAAGGCTCTATTCTGATAAACGAATGTCTTCATATCATATCCATCCAGGCACAAACCACAAAGATGTGTCTCCTCCATGATCAGTTTTCAAAAGGTTGGCACTTCCCTGAATTCAAAAGGGACGGCATCCACACATCACAATCAAGTCCGAATCCCTGATTGGTCAAAGAGTAGGGTTCACGTGTAGCTACGCAAGTTTCTATGACCATTTTCTGGCTCTACGGGCCAAATTCACGGCCACCGGACGTACGTCGTCATTGAAACCAGGTCAAACTTTGACCAATCAGGGACTTGGATTTGGTAGTGAACAGAGCAGTGACAGAAAAAGCCTGGAGCAAGATTCTAGAGATTTGCACCGTTCTGACATTTCACACCAAGCCTCTTCCAACTGCAGATGGTGGACATGTGCAAGTAAACAGTAGAAAAAGATGACCCCCCCCCCTCCCAGTGTGAACGCCATTGGCTAAACGTCCCCTTCTTGTTGTGTCCGTAGCTTGATTGTCACCCCAGATCTGATGCCAGGCGTTTGTGCCTCATGAATTTTTAAAAATGTTGATAAACAAACAAAAAAAATTCTTAAAAAATTATCTTCCTCATTTATAGCATCTAAAAATATATAAAATAATGAGCAGCCACACCGGCCCTGCTGTGAGTGAAGGTCACCTACAGGAGAGCACCTGGTTTAAAGACAGCATCCTTTTGCAGGGTTGATGCTGAGGGAGGGGGGCCACAGATGACCAGAGGATGCAAAACGTGCACAGCTGCTCTGAGCTTAGCTTGAAGGCGGCTGCTGTTTTTGTGAGCCTTGCAGGCCCTCCTGCAGCACGACCAGCAGCTCCTCTGAGGTTCATCAGATGCTTGTTTACATTCAGTCGAGTCTCAAGTCTCCCCTCAAAATCACAGTTTCCTGTTGAAATCCTGCTGACAGAAAACAGTGCATCCCTGCTGCTGACGTCACCCCACTGGGAGCCGCGTCACGCAGCGCCTCCATGTTTGAGTTATGACCTAATTACACCGTTAGCTAGTTAGCTTAGCTCGTCCGCCGGAATCTCATTTAGAAACCAGGGTTTTTAAAGAACCCTGCGGCGTGAACGCAGAAATACGATCCCCAACGCGGCGGTACGGCCCTCACCTGAACCCAAAGAACCCCCTGCGCAGTTCGGCTGTCATGTCAGCAAAATAACCCCACGAACACGAGTGGAAATGGGTGTTTTAGTGCAACCGCGCAGCTCGGCTTACCAAAACAAAACGTGGCGCCGCAGCTGCTTCTTTCTGTTGACGTTGTTGTTGTTCTGACATGCCCGGTGCTGTCGGAACCAGAACCGGCCCGCGCCGTGCTACTCCTGAGCCGACGTGGCTGTCGGCCCACCTCTAAGCACCCGAGGAACCCCGAACCGCCGTATGCCTAACGCAGACCTAGCATAGCAGACCGAACCGCCGTGATAAGCAGCCGGGGCAGCTTACCCACCACAGCGGACCCGCAGGCCGGGGTGATGCGCTCGGGCAGTGTGGGGGTGAGTGTGTGGGGGGTCCACCTCAGCCTGCAGTTCGAGCCGCGTCTGTTCGAGTGGATCGGCGGACCTGGAGCACCGGGACGTCGTCGGTCCTGCGTTGCTCCCGGAGACGGAGGAGGAGGAAAGAGCGCGGCGGGTTGGGCCGTACAGATGTGCACGCAGGCGCTGGTTCGGCTCTGGTGCTGCTGGGGGGAGAGGGGGCGCGCTGCTGATGCTGACAGCAGCCCGGGGTCACGCGGAGACTGGGGGGTAGTTATCAAAATAATGGAGGGTAATTAGATAGTTATCGGAGTAAATTATTAGTTAGTTTCACATTATCGGTGGCTCCTGTGGTTGGTGCTGCGCTTGTCACTCATGCACACCTGTGTGACGTCATTGTTGACGTCACTGGCTCAGCTGTTCATCAGAAGTGAACAAAACAAACTTTGATCTTTGGCATTTTTAAGGCAAATATAAAACGATTTTTTCCCCCTGTTCAGTTAGTCAGGGCAGCTGCATTCTCATCTCCACCTTTGAGCTTTCTTTTCTGTCCATCACACCATCCCCACAAACAAGCATCTGTGGCTCTTCATCCTCTTCCTCAGTAGTCTGTTATCTTATTTAGTCAAGACAGTTTTCTGCTGTTAACCTACGTCTATAAAATGGACTGATTTGATCACTTTCTGACAGAGTTCATTTTTAATTCTTGGTCCCAGATGCATCTTCATGTCAGATCAGTGACTGTGGTGAGTCTGACATCTGTCCAGGTTTGTGCTTAAAACTCCACTATGATGAAAACTGCGTTTTCATGGAGGACATATATGAAAAAATTCAGCTTAAAAATTAATTTCTAAGTATTACGTTATTTAAATCGCTATGAATTAGGAGCAGACAAGCTTGTGACGTAGAAAATATGATGAGCTTCTTGGTCCACTTCATTCTGATGCATCTGTTTACAGATTTGTGTACCTTTTACTCGTCTGAGCTGGCATCTGGCTCAAAACTGTCCGCCCAGCTCCAGTATTGCTCGCCATTTTTGTTGCACCGCTAGTGTTAGGTTGGGGGGTGTGAGAAGCTAGTGAAGGAGCATGTAAAACAAAGGGATGCGCCTACAATCCCTCCCACAACTCAGAGATGATTTTCTAATGAACAACTGCCATTCTACAGAAACAGCTTTTTTTGGGCTAAAAACGTCATTATAATAAAAAGACCACTGGCATTGCTTTTAAAACAGATCAAAAGATGATCGGAGTTAGACTTTAAATGAGGAGCTGCATCTGCTGGTTATGGTTCAAATGCCTTTTATTGGTTCATACAGAAGTTGAAGGCACAGGTGGCAGTCTGGGGACTTCATGTAAACAGAAAGGTCTTCCTTCCTTCCAGCCACACAGCCTGAAGAAAACATCTGCAGAACTTCATCTGTGGAGAGTGCAGATAAACAACTGACCTTTTTTTTCTCCTCACATCTTCAAGTTAAACAAAGGAAATGTAAAAATGTTTCAAAAGCTCCTAAAAACGACCTGTAATTCTTTATAATTACACTTTTCTGTAAACATCACACCTGGATGGAGTGGATGTAGCTCAGAGCTGACTGACAAGCTCTCAGCCTCTCTTCACTTCCTCAAAGTTTCCTCTGATGTGTCCGTTTCCTCACTAAAGTCAATGAAATCTTTATGGGACTTGGATGAAGTCTTTCCAATGTTACAAAACCTTACGTTAGACACATTGCTGATTTCAGCTGAATCTGAGGGATTGCTGCTTCTTTATCATCCGCTAAAATATTATTTTCAAACGGAGCATGTGGGCTTCAGTGCAGAACTAAGATTGAAACTTGCTCCTGACTTTGAAGGAATTGGTTTTTTTTGCCTCTTGATGTTTGAAGAAAGGTGGAGTCAGACGCAGGACGTCCCCTCCTTCCTCTAAACCCGCACAGCTCTTTAGCTATAGGGTCGACTTTTTTTTCCAAATTTACTTTATTTGTGGGCTCATGCCTGAGGATGTCACAGATGGAAGGTGTTCTGCAGCGGCCCCCCTCTTCTCACAGAGCAGCGGCGCTGTGGAGTACAGAGTTCTCCAGGCTGAAGTCATACTGGAAGCTGGACAGGCGGCAGTTCGCGTCTGGGAACAGGAGCACGTCTGGGACGGCGGGGAGGCCCGTCTGCATGGCCAGGATGTAAGGAGCCAGCGTGAACGGGATGTCTGCCAGCAGATCTGGGAGGTTGGATGCGGCTTCAGCCCCTGGAAGCCCCCCAGTCTGGTCTGAGCGGAACATGTCTGCTGTGACAGTCTCTCCAGGAAGAGGAGGAGGAGCTGAAGAGCGAGGCTGAGGAGAAAGAGCAGGAGTTACTGCTGCCCTCAGACTGAGTACATAAACACACTACAGACATCAACTCACACAACAGACACACACGTGCAAACATTCACACACATGAACACTCTTTAGATGCACAACAGTCACACAGAACAGATACGCATAAGACACGCATATAACAGACACAAACAAACACTCACACACTACAGACACACAAACCCACAACAGACATGCATCACATAACAGACAGGCACAAACAAACAGACAGCAAACACGCCTAAATACACACAACAGAGTCACACACAGAGAAGATTTCCTCATGTAATGAACCCCACAGCAACACCTGAATCACAGGATGACTGCTGTCATCCTGGATCAATGACAGCAGAGCCCCCAGCCAGTTTATAGACTGGAAGGCAGCAGATGGAGGACCTGCTGTGGAGCTCTTCCTGCTTTGAAATAACACACTGGGAAAGGTAGGATCTCCATCCTTCTTCCAGCAAATGAGCTGAACGTCAGCCTTACAATCTAGGACACGCAGACCTGCAAAGACTAATAGTTTTCTCATTGTTTCTGTCTGAAAACCTCAGAGTCTGATCTTTTCCGCTCACCTTTAATGGTTGCACAATGACGTTTGTGGAGGGGCCTCTGCTACTTCTCTCCTCGACTCTTTCATCTGTGTGTAAAAATGATATTTGTGAGACAGACAGCTTGTATGGTGTGAAGATGAACAGTCATCCTGCTAAAGAGGCTGATCTGTCCTAAAAGGTATCTAAGTCGTTGAAGATGATAACGTTTTTGACCCTTAAACCAGATGGAATAAGATGAGATCATCCTTTTGAAACCACGAATATTTAAATTTTGAAACAACAAAAAATCCTCAAGGTTAAGGTAATTTTCAAAGATGCCCCAGCATGAAGTTCAGCCCGACTCGTGTTCTTCACAGACACCAGAAGAACTCTGAGCTTTGTTTTTTTCATCAGCAGTCTGAACTGCTCAGAGCAGAGGCTATGAGAGGAGTTACCCTGAACATCTCATCTGCTGTCAAACATCTAACATGTTTAACTGTCTCACATTTAACATGAGGCAGCTAACACTCCAGGAACTCATCTGACATTTTCATTAAATGGAACAAAAAACATTCAAAGTAAAGATAATTTAGTCCATCTTAAAAATTCAGACTCCACTTTTACTTAGATTTAACCCTCTCTCCATCAAACGTCTTACAATAGGGTCACAGAAGTACTGTCACGCCTTACACCCGTCCATCAAAAAGCCAGATGAAGTGATGCAATTCAGCGCTTAAAGGGGCCATACCATGAAAAAACAACTTTTTGAGCTTTTAAGTGTATTCCTCACTATAAACAACCTCAAAGCGATACTTTGATCCATTCACGCATTTCTGAGTAATCCTTTAAAACCTGTGCTTTCTGCAGCAGCCCCACACTTTGCAGCTTGGATGCAGCTACTCTACCATAGCAGCCCATCACATGACACTGTTTTGAGCTTATCTGAAGACCGTGTGAAGTTTGGAGGTCTGCAGTTACTGACTCAGCTGATGAACTGAGGGACACCTCAGCATCCTCTGTTTTCTTTCTACTAGTTTGCCCAGTTTAAATTTTTGTGAATCCCAATCACCTCCAGTTTTTCAAAATACCACTTACAGCTGACTGTGGAACATATAGCAATAGGGAAATTGATGGATGGGTGACTGAATACCCTTACAGTACAGAATAAATCAAATCTGTGAAGCTAAAAAAGTCGTCTGTCACACATGAATATAACAGAAAATTAAGCCTGTGGGACAAAGCTGAATATGGTGAACTTGGACGTGTGAGATGTTGTCATGTATTCTCTCAGAGTTCTAAATGACGTCCTCTTGGATCTGATTTCCCGGGAGAAGTCTACTTCGGGAACCGCGATTAGGTTTTTGGTTTGCGTAACAAAAAAACAAAGAAAATCACAAAAATCCTGTGTTTATCTACACGATCTTTGTCACCGGAAGAGGTTCACCTCAGAGCATGAACACCGCGGTTCTGGTTCTTTTCAGGTTTTTAAAAAATGTTTTTTTCCCGAGTTATTATATTTATTTATCATTTTAGCTAAACTTTTATGGTTGAACTTTTGTTTCGGGCTTCTTACCGAGCAGAACGAAGCCTCCCTCGACTTCCTTGTCGACCTTCTTCGGCTCTTTCCGAAGACCCAGGAAGTTCAGCATTTTTCCTCAAAGGAGGTTGGATTGCTTTTCAACGGGGGGAAACTAGGGAGGTTTTCCAGAACCGCTGTAGCCGTCGCGTCCAGAATCCACTTCACTGATTCCCGGTTTCGGTTCAACTTTCACATGTCAGTCTCCCGCGTTTAGAACAAATAAAAAAGACAAAACAATGTTGACATATTCTGCGACATCACTACGGACCGAGCTGGTGCACGCTAACATGAATCCGTGTGGGGACCACGAACTCTGCTAGTGGTTCCGGTAAGAGGGGCTGTGGTGCGCAGGGACCGGTGGGGAGCAGAACCTTTTAAAAAGTGGAAGTTTCTGGGGAATTATTTGTTATAGGGACAAATGACTGATCTTTTGGTCTATGTCCGAATTGCGTCACTACACACGTTATCAGTGCTATTAATAGCTTGTGTTCAATTAAATCTCCGTAAATAGTAATGTATGGATGTTTGGACTGGTTCAAAAAATTGAAATGTAAATTTAACAAAGCAGAAGAGATCGTAGAAGATATAATAGGGACTTTGGTATTAGCAGTGTTTGCTATTGTGAGGAGACAGGGGGCATAAAAGTGGGGGTACATTTAAAAGATTTTGTAATGAAGGTCCTGAGAAGAAGCTGGAAAATATAACTTTATAAACCATAGACAAACATTGGTAACATTTTGGTATAGGCAGAAATGTATTCGAGATGATCAAAGGTGCAAAGAGTCGTGATGTGGATTTACTGATGGATCAAAAGAACAGAATCCAGAACTACAGTTGAAAACAAAAATGAAAAAAGATTAAAATGTCAAAGTGTCAAATGCTTTCTTGTTTGTTTTCATTTTGCAAACAGAAGAACTACAGGGAAATCTGTTGACAATAAAGTGGAAACAGCAAGATTTAGATGTGTACGAATCCATGATCAGTTTTCAAGACAAATGGGGGTACAAATAGTTGGGAGGAAGGAATCCAAGTGGATTCGGCTACTTTGACATTTAACAGAATTAACAGATAGTTGACTTTGCAGATGGTGGAGACGCACATGTGTACTGATGAAGCAACACCAACACATAAAGGCTCTTCAGCTCCCCACGTTCTCACAGAAATCATCTTTTGCATTAACATAGCCTTATTTATTACTCTTTGTAGTAATTTCTTGGTAATTGGTAAATGCACATGTTTTTTTCCCACACAAAAAGCACCCACACTAGCGTGTCCCTTCGTGATATAGAATATAAAAAAAGATAAGTAAAGATAAAAATATTAAATTTTCTTTTTTTTTCAGCAACACAAATCGTTTATTCAAACGTGTTGTCGTGGATCTGTTCTGACAGTAGGTGGCGGTAAAAGCACAAAAGAAGGCCTATTCTCCCTGAAAACTGCAGAAGAAGGAGGAGGAGGCGAGTCCCCAGAAACTTTGTGGCGTTTGTTTTATTCACAGTGGTTACGGCTTCTTCAACTTCAGGTGGTTTTCATAGGCTGACGGATTGACTCCGCCCGCCTCTCGACGTCCGGTGACAAAAACAAAGAGTACAATGCTTCCCGCGCCCAGCTTCTTCAGTCTCGTGTCAGCGGCGGGAAGATGGCAGGAATAATAGATGTTCCGAAACCCAGAATTAACTGCTCCATGCTGCAGCAGCACATCAACCAGGCTGTCTGCTTTGTGGGCCGGGTGTCTAAGGTCAGTTCCGTTCGAGTTAAGCGGGGTTCGGTGTCGACAGACGTTTTAGTCAAGCGAGTTTTTACTTTCTGCTGAAGGTTCATCCTTCCGGTAAGACGTTCACGGCGGTGGACGGAGAGGAGAAGACCGTGACCGTGGAGCTCAACGAGCCGGTGAGTACGCACGAACAGCGGGGAATCCGGTCCAGTTCGGTTCGGTCTGTGTTGGGAGGGGCTGTGGTCTCTGAACCTCCTGTTAAGGCTGATGATGGCTGTTCAAGACATTAGTTGTCTAAATGTTTACTTCATTGTTAAACAATTTTAAAGACTCGCCTTGACTTCACCCTCATGAAAAAAGTAAATAACAAAATAGAATTCATATTTTAGCATTTTTTAACATTTATTTAGTTTTTGTTTAATTTCTCTTATCTATTACCTCTTTTTTTATTGTATTTGATGCAGCAGTGAACCTTTGTTCCTTTAATTTCATTCACAGTAAAGCCAATGATATTTACCACATATATATATTTTTTATTATTATTTATTCATATTTTTATTACTATGCTTGTGATTTGAGAAACAAATATTTCTAACATATGATTCTAAATATTATAGGTTGCAAAGGGACCAATATAA
Source organism: Adrianichthys oophorus (assembly GCA_036245035.1). NCBI lineage: Eukaryota > Metazoa > Chordata > Actinopteri > Beloniformes > Adrianichthyidae > Adrianichthys > Adrianichthys oophorus. The sequence goes on from BSAI01000106.1 coordinate 9,153,592, forward strand.
GGAGAGGAAGCACTTCTGATAAGCATAATTATACAAGTGGGAATTGCATCATAGATTATAGCATACTCTTTTGGCGTGACAGGAAATTTAAAGTTATCTAAAATTCTCTATGAGACATTACATGTTTATTAAACAGTGATTTTTTTTAATGTTTCTGTTGTTCCATATAATGCATTTATGGGGCGAGAAATTGGGTTTATAGATGTGACACCATGCTAAAAGAACTTGCTTATGTAACTGAGAAAATTTCACTGGAAGTTTTTCTGGTATAATTACACTGAAAAATAAGATTTAAGTCACCAAATCCAGAAAAGATATGCTGAGGAATAAAATAAAATTCCATATTGAAGCCGGGTTTTTGAGGAAGTGCTGGTCCAGTTTATTTTAAATGTGTTATTCAGTGGTTACTTTGTGTCACTTCCTTTTGAATGTGGATGTTACAAATATTTAGCTGATCACATTCTTAAATGGGTAATAAATGGCATTCTTTAATATTTAATAATTTATATCAATGAGTAAAACGCAGAATTTCATTGTCAGCGGAAGTCCCACCCACAAATTATGACGCGCATGTCTGACAGTTTTAAGGCATTTCCTGTCCCTCAAAGCATTAAAACGTATTTTCAAAATAGATTACTGAACAATTAATTATTAACTGAGACAACCAGTTACACAGATGCATCTACTGATGTCATTTTTTAAAATGAGAAATGAAATTATATCTAAAATAATTTTGTTTAGTTTATTTTCTAACTTAATGTGCTGAATGTGTTTCTTTCCCAAAAAATGATTAAATACACCATGAAAATTACTAAATGTCATGTATAATTATATTTCTAGATGTATGTATTATATTTTACTTTTAGATTTGTCATGATTTGTAAGTAATAGGTCAATTTATTCACAACATACAAAAGAGCTCATGTGTATATATACTATTTCTATATTTTGCAACAGGCTGTACATAAAAAGGTTTTCTAAATTTGAGATATATTAGGACAAATAAAGTTTTTTTTTTCTCTTAGCTGGAGGAGGAGCTGAGCGGTGTGGTGGAGCTCGTTGGGATGGTGTCCAACAAAGGAGTGCTAATGGCCGCCACATACAACCTGCTGCGAGAAGACCGTGGCACCTCCTTTGGTGGGAGTCCAGTGAAGCTCTATAATTCTCCTGGAAATAGTTGGGGTCACTAACTGTCTTCTTTATGACTGTCTGGCAGATTTAGAGCTGTACAACGAAGCCCTGAAGATCATTCATGACTTCCCTCAGCACTACCCGTTTGAGGCTGCTGTCAGCGGCTGAGCCGCTGCAGTGGCTTTGATCCAGCTGGAGCCTTTCTCTAAAATATTGTTAATTTAAATTGTAGTTAATATCCAAAATCATTTGTCACTGTCTTTGGAAAGAAAAAACATTAAACACCTTCCTTTCTGCATTCTGTTTTACAAAGTTTTCTTTTCTGTAACTTCTCGTTGGGTTTCTGTTCTAATAGTTTGAAATATTGAAGCTAAAGCTGTTTTTAGCAGGAAAGATTCAACTAAACAAAAGGGATCAGCTAAAGCAATCTTTTTTATCACATAAGACAGCCAATCAGAGGCAGTGGAGGGCGGGGTTTCACACAAACTGAGCATTAGCAGTCAGTAACACATAAACCGCATGTGAGGGTTTTAAAGGTATAATTGTAGACGAGGAAATTCTTGGACATTTATCTAACTACAAGAACCTAAATGGAGATGTCCGGGAAGAGCTCCTTCGATCATTACGTTTGTGTTCAAACAGCAGTGCAGCTCTATGTCAGGCTAACTTCAGCTTAGTAACAGGTGACTGTATTCTATTAGTCAGCGAGCATCAACTCATGATGTTGCCTCTACTGGAAGAGAACGGCCTTCATACTGAAACTAACCAGTGGTCAGCAGGGGGCAGTCTGAGAATCTCAACTTGAGAAAGTGAAGAGCAGCTCTGCTTCTGATGAAAAAATGTTCAATATTTATGCTAATTTGGAACAGCGAGGTCACTCAAGGTCACTTGTCTGGACGGAGCAACTTCAGGTTGGACAGCATCTGCACTTTTTCTTATCCAGCAGCTTTTTTCGTAGCGATTTCGAAGTGCTTGTACTTGTTTTAATGACAATAAAGATTCAATTCCAAACAAATCTCTTTTGTTCTTGGTTTTCTTGTGTATTGAGGCTTAGGTTTGAATATACTTCATATCTTTTCTGGCGTCAGTCCTGCAGCTTTCTGCCACTTTTTCAGCCCTATTCATCCAGGATAAAAAGCTGATTTGCTTTGATTTTGCTTTCAGAACCTGATTCATTTGCAGCAGATTTTCAGAGTGGAAGAGAAAACACATCCAGTGAGTCAGTGATCCCTGTGAGGAAGCTCAGACGCCAGTCTCTTTGGGAGTCCACGTGGAGGAGAGCTTAACCTGGAACACAAACTCTGCTAATAAAGGCCCAGCAGACTCTCAGGAAAAGTAACATCAACCAAAGACTGCTGGTGACCTTTTACTGTGCCACTGTAGAAAATGTACAGATAAATGTATTTGGTTCAGCAGCTGTACAGTGGCTCAGAGGAAAGCACTTCTGATGTACAACTAATCTGTGCATCACCAGCTCCTGTGAGCTTATCGCTCCTTGTCAGGTCAGCACAGAAAGACAAGCTGCTGGACAGACAGACAAGACTTGGTGCTGCAGGAACAAACGCCGGTCTCTGGTTAGCTGGTTTGCTCCGACTGCAGCTTCAACAGAAAAAGCTGCAGACATTACAGGAAGCAGTCTTTCCATGTGATCCTAGTTTCTTTAGCGCAAAGCTGTCCCATCCCCTTCAGATCCACCTTCCTGCCAGTTTTCCGGTTCTCCTAATTGCTGATCATCTGCATCAGAGGATTCCAGGCTTGGACTGTCGGAACACCGACCTCCAGAATATCAGCACCAAATGAAATGTGAACAAAATCAGCTGACAGTCATGTAGGCTCTTCCTTCTGTTTAGGGTCATGAATCATAGCAGTCAGCAGGTGAGGTGGGGGGCACACCTGTACCAGACCATCCATATAACAGTGAAGAGGAGAAAAAACATTCACAATCAGCAGTTTTTGAACAAACAGAAAAGGGGTTTGAATTTCTGAGGACAGATTATGGGACGATACGGAGGGGATTTAAAACTACGTCCAAACATGCAACACACGATGTAAAAAACAAAATAAAGTGCAATAATGAAATTTAAATGAACAAAAAATCAACATATTTCCGTGCTGTAAATTGCAGCAGCCAAAAAAACAATGAATGATCAAGAAGAAAAAAAAAAACATGTAAGTTTCACTTTTGGGGAAACAAAATATGGACAGATTTTACATTTTGAAGGGAAATTCAAAATAATAGAGTACCAGTAGAAAAGAATAGGCTGTTTACATGTAGGCTATGCTAACGTAACACATGGATGCCTATATGAAGCACAAACAATGAATTGCATAAATATCTACATGTTAGTGCAATGTGCAACGCTTAGAAAACATGCTAACAAGTCAACCAAACTCTCCATATCAATTCAAATCACTATTATGTGCTTCATTCTTGGTTTTGCTTCAGAAAAACTCCACGATTTACTGGCTTCTTCTTTTTGGGTTCATGTTCGTTCAGTCTTCTTAGCGCCTTTTCATTTTGGTGGAAAGCCGCCTTTCTCCCCATCAGAATCATCTGATTTATGTTGATTGCATAAAACGGTTGAAGAGTTACGATAGGTCCAAGAACATGTGTCATTTAAGCGTCGCCGGTGACGGCTTAGGTGTTAAAGGGTTAATTTGTCGGGTGGTGGTTGCATTGACAATGATAGTGATTTTTAGATATCTTTTATACCAACATGTGTAAATGTATATAACAGGAAAGATCCCATCTTAGAAACTTTGGTAGCTGTGACTTTAAAAGCAAATGCTTCATTTTTTTTGTGTGAATTAAAAACATTTTTAATTTGACTTCTTTTCTTAATCAGGACAGTATAAAGTATATAAAGACTTCCTTTTTTCTATTATTATTTTTTGTTGCTCTTCTTCTTTTGTCAGAATGATGAAAACCCTTAAAAATAGTGTTTACCTGTCATAATTGTTTCAACATCAATAAGATCAACTATTCCTGCTATAGACACTCCAGATAATAAGGCGCATTGTCATTTTTTGAAAGAAGCTAAGGCTTTCAAGTAGGCCTTTTAGTGGAGAAAATATGGTAAACTTTAACTCAAAAATGTATTAGAGCAAAAGGTTTTAAGATCCACGATGTGAGTCTTTATCACCCTTCCACCTCCAACCTATTAAGAGTGAAACCGTTTCTCACCTTTCAAAGAAACATGTGCAGGTTGGTGATGTGTGTGATGAATGTGTGCATTTCTAGGTCATTTCAGAGTCTCCATAATTCATTCTCATAAAATGATCTTTCTGCCTTTAAGGCCTGAAATACTGTCAAAGCGCTGATTTGTTTTTCCTTAGACCTGGCAATGGTCAGAAAATTAATTTCTCCAGAGCCAGGGGCTGACGGCATCGCAGGAGTTTTCATTTGTGGGTACGCTGGAGCTGGGGGGGAGCACACACACTTAGGTGCTTCTTAAAGTGATATACTGCTGAATTGTAAAGCCAGGAATGGACAATCATTTCACCGAGAAGGGGATCACAGTGTCAGGTGCAGTAAAAAATCAGTGTGGAGGTATACACCCCCCCGGGGAGGGGCAGCTGCTAGCTTGTTGCAGCATGCCATGGCACCACTGTCGGCGCATGGCCTCCATCTGCTCTGTCAGCTCACTGCACAGATGCTATCAGCTTACTTCCCTCATCATGGAAACCTTCTCTCTGGAAGGTCCCCACGCGGACATTCATCTTTTTTAATTTGCTTTGCTCACAGAAATTACAGGGAGGGGGCGCAGGCAGGGGGTGAGTGGTAGCACCCCCATGCTGGTTTACAACTACTTTTCTATAAGGTACAGCCAACAGTTTATCGTCTGAACCTATGGTCATTACCAGCCCCTTAATAAGAGCAGTTGTCTAACAGGGTCTGAAAGAATCTGTGCAAACCCCTGTCCTATTATCTCTATATATTACAAAAATGCAAACCTGTGTGGGGCACGCAGGTGGTCTTGGAAACATATCTTAAGGTCTGCTCATGAGGCCATAGATCGAAAATGTTTGTGCACATTTTCTTCTATGGGCATGCTGCAAGGAACAGGTCGTAGTGATCTAACATGGAAGGGTAAAGTAAAGTTTATGTGGGCATCCTGCAGGTGTCCAACGAGCACTTACGTATCATCTGCACGCCACATGTCTACGGGATTCACCTGGTATCAGTAAGGAACCAGTAGAAGCAATTGGAGTGTGACGTACGAACGGCGTACGAGCAGCGTACAACAGCGTCGCTCATGCAACTTACATTATGGACACTTCACAACACACCTACCACACTTAAGATAACGGCAAACTCCATTATCAACGGTGCCCTTTGGTGGCAATACAAGCTTTAAGAGAACGGCAAGACACTTTTGTACTTGCTCCTCTTAAAATTCTTAAAATTAAAAGTTCTTCGACGCCCCATGGCCCGGTCAGTCCCTGAACGGGTGCACGTGGCAAAGACTTAACCTCCAGCTTTAAAGGAACAGGAGTAAAGACACTGGAAATAAGCTTCTTTTGGGTTGGAATCTGCTTAGTTTCATTTATTAATAAGTTTGTAATACAAATACACCAAGATGTGCAAAGCATTATGGTAAGTAAGCAAAGCAAGCAAAAAAGCAAAGGTACTATGTGTGAAATATACAATAATGTGCATCGCTTTGTTGGTTTGATGCATAGTTTTACGTGCAAAGATCTATCTTTCTAGCGCTCCTGTGTGTAATAGCCTTAGGGAAGAAACTGTGTGTGTCTGGTAGTCCTGCAGTGACCTGTCCATCTGTAGAACAGAGCTTCAAATGAACTTTGACCCCACAGTTTCATGTTTTCCATGTTTGATTTAATGACTGACAGCAGAAATGCTGATAAAACAGCTTTCTGACGGCCTTCTTCAGATGAGACTGACCAGACTCTCCAGGCAGAATGAGGTACGTCTCACTTCCTGAAGTACAGTCTCACGCCACCGAAGGCGCCTCTCTGAGGAATAAACAGTCACGAACATTACCTGCTAACATCCATCCATATCATCAATGGGAGTCTGTACTCTTACTCACTTACTCTAATCTAATCATCTCCATAACTGTTAAACGCTGCAAAAACCTGACCTCTCAATCTGTAAAATCTCTGCAGGGTTGCGGGTTCATTCTCCACATACCTGCGGACTGCTGCTCTGTTTCACTCTGAGCTGCTGTGATTGAGCAATTTGAGAAACACGCTGCATGTGTGCAGCAGGGTTTGGGACGAGCCCCATAAAGCCATCAGCCCAAAGTTCAGTAGCCAGTGTTTATGACTGACGATGAGTTCAGGAGGTCTGCATACCCTGAATGGCTGAACCCTGCAGCTATGATGCTTCTTAAAGTCTTGTTTAAGGTGTAATCTGGATCCATACGAGGGTTAGCTCCAGATTCAGTACTCATAAGTGCAGATCCAGCTGTCCTCCTCTAACTGTTTCTGTCTGTTGTGTTCATCCATCGAAGAACAGATCTTGTGGTTTCATGCTCTGGGTTTTACTCCTCCATGTGACTAACTCATCTATTCTTGATTTACCAGTGTAACCAAATGAACCGGTAACATCTATTCTATCATTTCTTAATTTACCAGACTCTTTCTACTGACCAAAATCTTTCTTAATTTTCTCCCTTATTTTTAGAACGTTGTTGAGAGATGTAATCTCCAGACAGTATTTCAGTCCCACTTCAACCTTCGTCTCCCCGTCATTCAGAATCCTGTAGATTGCCTCAGAGTCTCGGGTCCTGTGTCCATTAGTCATATTAGACGAGTTAACGTCTGTTTTGTTGACTAAAGGATGCTGAGGTTGGAGCGGGAACCAAAACGGAGATTAATGGATGCATTGAAAGAGGAAAAGAGAATGTGCTTTGTTCTGGGCCCTCCTGGAGTCAGTCTCTGCTTTGTGGCTGGACTTAGTATGGTGTACTTCAGTGAAAAATATATGAATGCAAAGAACATTTAGTGACAATGTCCTTGAGTTCCTCTGTTTGAGGTGGACAGTGTTTCTCTGCAAACTGTTCACTTTCACAGCCCTTTCATGGGTTAAATGGTTCTTCTCATGCTTGATGCAGATGTTTGGCTCTCACAGTCCCTCTAAATGTTCTATTATATCAACCAGTTACAGCAGCTTTAAATACAATATCTTAGGTTACATTCAAAGTTCATATAAGCTTTTTCTGAAGTGTGACCACTTGTTAGAGAAATATTTTCCTGTAGAGGAGCTCCAGTTTGACTCCTGCCATTTTCTTAAATGAATGTCTAACCTTTGACACCAGTGTAAAGTTATGCCTTCAAATTCCAGGTATGATTAAGAAAATGATAGATGGTGTCTGAGCAGGAACTGAAGATATCGGGTTTTTTTTTTTTTTTTATTATGGCAGCAGCTGTTGCAGCTTTCATGTCAGAGACCTCCTTCGGGTCAAAGATAACCCTGAAAACATGAGTGTCACTCAGGGCTTAGTTGTAGCCTCTTTCAGTTAGATTCCTATATCAATGCTCTGAAAGTTTTCTTCTTCTCATAGGTGTTCTATCTGCTTTATTTATCTTTCTCTTTAATGGCTCTGGAATTGAGCTCAGATGAATTTACTGGACAGCCAACTATGGGGATCCCATGGTCCCTAAACCAGGAATTCTGTCAGTGTGGGGAGAGCCAAAGTTCTGCTGGAAATTGAAACCAGCATGTTCGTGAAGATGGTCAGCAGAGGAAACCACAAAGGTAAATTCCTTATGGGCAGATGTGTGGATCTTGGACTTGAGAAACACAGCGGACCGACACTAGCAGAAGACATGGATGCTCAAACCGCCATCGACTGGGCGCCTTTACTCATGACCTCAAGCAGTTTCTGCCCTTCGTCTAAACTGGGATCTTGATTTCCTAACAAAACAACAAAAAAAGAGGACTTGACACCACTGAGCAACACTCTAATTATTCCACCTTCCGTTCAGGTAAGACCCTTCTGATATTTTGTGAATCTCCCCAAAGTCCTCAAAGGTTCTTTATTCCCATTTCTCCCCGGGCTGTAGTTATCTCAGTTTTTAGCCACCACTGTCCTGCACAGTCTTGCACTTTTCTGATTTATGGTTCTCCCATTCTATCTATTTTATCCCATTCCCATTGCATACAGTTCATGCATTTTTTTTAATGCTCGAGGATGTGGTTCCAACCCTGAAGACCAGGATTGGATTGCAGCCTGACTCAGCTCTACTGATGAGTCAGAGAGTGGCATCAAACATGCAGATGTTGTTAATAGGTCAAGAAACCCTGACATCTTGCAGCAGTGTCTGTGGCAGTTCAAGCAGACACCCCAAAGTGTCAATATTTTTTTTTTGTTTTGAATAAATCTTAATTTACAACATTTAAGTAATTTGTCTCAATTGAATTTAAAATATTTATGAAAAATGGAAGACTTAAATGATCTGTTCAAATGGAATCTGAGACCGGATTTCCTATAGTGATCAGAGAAGAGCATTATTCCAAAACTGGACTTGAGTGATTGAGTATGTCTTGATGAATTTCTGAACTGCTGATTGTGAAACTTTTAACAGTTTTTGTCGTTTTTCCCCGTTTTTCCCAACGTGGACCAAGTTTCTGATTTATTATTTTAGTGTTACCATTTGATTGAAAGGTTGAAAAAATGGAACCCAATGGAACTTTTACTATTATCTCAACGTTCGTCATTGTTGGGATGAGGCAAAGAAACAGAGATGCCACACACAAGAAGATGTTAAGCGTTTTGAACCACCTTATTACAACAAGCCAATCACTTGAACCGAAGAATGTCACAGCCTCTGATGGCATGCAGAGAGAAACCGTAAAGCAGAAAAGTGGTTTATGTTCACACTTTCCCATCACAATTTTGCTCCATTCAACTTTCAGTTGACATGTTTGGAAACAGCAGTCTGTGAACAGCCAACTTCAGCACAGATTTCCTTTTTTTCTCATCCGCTTTGTTCAGTGTGGCAGTGACCGTCTGCTGGTCAACCACCAAGTCTGCAGACTTTTTCCTGATTGTATTCACTCTAATCCAGACTGCCAGCTTTAGCCTTCAAATATAAATCTAAAAAAACACATAAAAATAAATTAGATCACAAACTGAAATATTTTTTTTCAAAAAGTAATTCAGTGTACTGAGATGCACCTCTAGCTTTACAATAAATAAATAAAAACTGCTTTGTTATAGTTAAAGGCTAAAGATCATAATAACAAACAACTGTAACTTGAATGTAAAAACTTTCCCTCAAAGTGATGTTCTTGATTTTGCATTGTGAGGATCGAATTAGTTCTTGCCTTTTTGCTGTTTTCTTTAAAAGCTTTTATTGTCTTCTTTTACTCCCCCTTTGCATTATATTTTTAATGAAACATTAAAAATTGAAATAAAAGTTGAAGATACCACTGGACTTTTGTGCAAAAGGATAAACCAAAGAGTAAACTCTTTGGAGAATTCTGGCTGACTCAAAATCGCAAAGTTCACTAAAAAATTGTTTAATATAGTTTTTGTTTGTTTGTTTGTTTCTGTTCCGATCCGCCGTCTTTGCAGGAGCAGCTATGGTCACAAAACTTGATAAAAATCGACGTTTTTTTCCTCCCAACTTGAAGCGAAATGAAAATATTTCAGAATAAAAGCGGATTATATTTTGCTTTCAGAAAAGAAGCCAGAATCTATGTCATCCTGACCGGATTCATCGGAGTGTATCAATTTAACCATCTAAAAATGCTTTAATAAATAAATGATTAGGACCTGCTGGTTTGTTGTGAACCTACTCCCACTCAGCGGCGTTTCTTTTGAAGGCCCGGCTTTTATTGTGAAGCTTTTTTTTTTTTTTTTTTTTGCCTGGCTCCTGTCAGCCTCACTGCCACTGCAGGCTTCTAGCAAATGCATTGGCCTTGCAGGAGCTGCTGTGCGCGGCGGAGCCACCTCACACTGACCCACCTGGAGCCCACGGGCACTGACGCACAGGTGCGCGGACTCACTTTCATTCCTTAAAGATTCCCACTGTATTATATATCAGGATCATTATTCAGAGAAACTTTTTACTGTCTTGAGATGCTTTTCATATTTTATACGCATTTCTGAACTCTCAATCTTCCATTCTTTTAGTTACTGTTTTGGCATAAAAATTAAGCTCTGATAAAGATTTTTTCCCCCCCCCAATATCAAAACATGCTGGAAACGTCTTTGAAAAAGTATTATTGAGTTTAGGAGTCCTATTTCATTTCAGTACTTTTTAACTTGACAGCTTTTACTGTATTTCGCATTTAAAATTAATTGTACCCCCTATTTTACTTACCTACTTTTTAAGATGATTTAATGAGCTAGTTGTAAATATTAGACGCTGTTTCACCCTTTTGCATTTATTTTGTAGCTTACCATTCTTCATCATCTTTGTCGATGTACTTCTGAAAGATCTCACGCATGCTTTTCTGAAGGAAGTGCAGTTTTTCTAGTTGTTGATGATGATGGTGGCATGCATGGTGATGAAGATCCTTGAGCATCAGTGGGAGCAGATGCTGTGAGTGTGCACAGGGTTTGGTTTAAAAAGGCGTCTTACATCTACGCCCTCAAGGTTTCTATGACAAGGGTGAGGGCAGTGGTGCTGATGGCATCAAATGCTCGATAAGGGAAATTCTGCTGTCACTGCAGGATAGATGAAGCTCCTGTAGAGCTCCTTGCAAGCAGCCACCCCCTAATGTTTAGCCTGAAGCTTGCTGTTTGTTATTTCTCTAATGGTCAAAGTTCAACAGAACTTCTTTGGAATTCTCTTTTTGTGCAGAGCTTTTTTAAAGTTCATTTTCCTGCAGAGCTTTCCCAAGTTGTGTCTGTTTTTCTGTGCAGATTCTACATTGACCATGCAGTGGCTCATGAAACTGTGGGTCCTTACCTTGCTTTTGTGGATCCCGGCTCAGTGCCAGAAGAGAAGGAAGAAAGGGCAGAGAGACGGCAACCAGGTCATCACGTACGAGGGTAAATGTGAGTGAGCAGGTTTCATTTTTAGAGCTTTAGTTTGTGTCAAAAGTAGACAAACTGAGGTGAACATCAGTCATTGCTGGACAAGCACACTGCAGAAGCAGGCTCCTCTGAAATATGTTTTTCTTTAAATGTGCAAAATAAATAAATAAATACATCTGCCAAAGGGGTAAGAAAAATGGCAGAAAATAAGATTTTTATTCTTGAAGCAAAGGTCTTTTTACTTTCTTAAGATTTTGTTTCTGCAGTTCAGTAGCAGAATGTGAAAAACTGAAATCAGAGAAGAAGAAAAGCTATTTTGCTTGAAAGAATGTGGAAGAACAGCTGGGATTCCCTAAACAGTATCCAGAAAAGACTGGGAAACCAAAAAGAAGCTGACTGATTAGAATAAAACCACTGAGGCATGGAGGTGAAGGTGTTATTATAGGGGGTTGTTCAGTGGCTAATGATCTATAGATTACAAACTCTTTTGTCCTGTGGTGGGCATGCATCTATCAAATGCAGTTCGACCCACTCTTTGCACACAGAAACAGCTTGATGAGCTCCTGTTTTATTGTGTGTGTTTATCTCAGCCCTCATTTGCCCGCTGGAAATCCTGTTCCTGGTGGACAGCTCGGAGAAGGCGGCGCTGACGCTGTTTGAACAGCAGAAGCAGTTTGTCGTACGCTTCAGCGCCAGGCTCGTGCGCCTCCACTCTCCCGGCTGGCGAGTGCGCCTCCGCCTGGCTGTGATGCAGTACAGCAGCAGCGTGTCCGTGGAGCACAACTTCAGAGACTGGCAGGACTTGGACGTTTTCCAGAGTCGGGTGACCTCCATGACGCTCATCGGCCATGGGACCTACTCCGCCTACGCCATCACCAATGCCACCAAGATGTTCAAGCAGGAGACCTCCTCCAGCAGCCTGAGAGTGGCGCTGCTGATGACAGATGGAGAGGACCACCCTCGCAGCCCGAGCTCTGTGACGGCCGCCATCACTGCCAAGCAACATGGGATCAGGGTGTATACTATCCGGCTGTCTGGAGCGCCGGAACAGGGCGCCATGGGAATGAAGCTGAGGTCAATGGCTAGCACGCCTCCTCAGCAGCACATGTTCAGCCTCAGCGACAGCCAGCTGGAAGACAGACTTTTTGATGAACTGGTGAGTGGTTGATGAAATAGCCATGTGAGATGAAGATTGTTCCTCCTCAGACTGACTGTCTGTCCTCTTCTTCTTTCAGAGCGTGTTTGTGAAGACCAGGGTGAGGAACCCCGCACGACCAATACGAATGAGCATCACCCATGATTCAGCTGGGTGTTTTCATCTTAGTGTTTGTTTTGACTTCTGTTTTCGTCTGTGTGTTTCAGTGCCAGCAGCCTCAATCCTGCGGATGTGAGAAAGAAGAAGGACCCCCCGGAGATCAGGTAAGCATGTTCTTTAGCAGGCACTGGAATGCTGTTTTGTCAGATCAGCGTACTCTGACCTTCAGAGGTCGGCATTGAGGGATTCTTGATTGTTTGGAGAAGCTTTCCCTTTATAACACTGTGGCAACTTGAAGCTATATTAGCTTGAAATCTCATAGATTCTTGGAAAACAGAGAAGGGTAAAGTCCTTCTGCCGCCATTTCCGCTGCCTAACACTCACTTCATCGGTCCAAACAGCTTCACCGAGCTCTGTTTTTCTAGACAGCCAGACATTATTTCAGACTCTGCCCTGGGGCTAGCGGGCCCTACAATCAGGCGTACCTTCCTTGTGTCCAGAGTAGGAAAACGAGGAATGCAGGAGCAGTTCCCACAATGCAAGTGTAGCAGGTGGAGAGAGGGATGTTTGAACAGCAGAAAGGCTGTTGGAAAGAATCAAAGACCAATGGCGGAGGATTAGAGCAAAGCAAACATGCTGCCTGTGATGATCTGATGACCTGATCCAGTGAGGTCCAGGTTTGTGTTGGAACCAGGTTACAGACAGGTCACTCTCGTCTTGATGTTTTACAAAGAGAGCATGTTGAATAGCACAGATGAGATCAAATACAGTTTAGTGTCCAGGGCCTGTGTGGACCTGCTCTCCATGTGCCGCTGTTTTCTTTGACCAGTCTCCAACCCTGTTCCTCATGAGCTAGCGCCCTGCTTGTTTTGCAGTTAACCCTGCTTCAGTAATTACTGGTCACATTGATCAGGTGTGTTCAGTCAATCAGAAACTGGGCTCGCTCAATTCAGCTAATTAGCAATTACCAAAGCGATGTTAGCTGCAAAACAAGCTGGGCAATATTTCACAAGGAACAGGGTTGGAGACACTTGGACCCAGAGCATGTGATGAGGCTTTCCTCTGCAGGTAGATGACAGAACACCTCAGGTAGGGTTGGGGGGGGCTTGTCCGGAACAGGACGTTGGACTTTCTCTGGGTTTCAGTTCCAGAGGGTTCTCCAGGTTCTTCACTTTTGTTTTCCATGTCAGCGTTATGGTGGACCCCATATCTGTCCAGATGTTCTGGGAGGGGGGAACTGCAGGAGGTTCTATGTTCTGCAGAAGTCCAATCCTGACTAAATAACACCAAAACCTTCATCAGGGTGACTCGGTGATGAAAGAAAGAAGACCCTTCCCTTTGAGTTGTCTCAGTCCCCTACACTGATGCTTTTATTTACTTTTTCTTAATCCAGGGGGAACCAGGAGAGCCAGGCTCAGATGGAGCTCCAGGTCCAAAAGGATCTCATGTAAGTTTCTCAGAGTTTTATTGTTTTGCTTCTGGGTCATAGATGTTTGAGTTTTTGCTTGTCCCTTCAGGGGGAGCCTGGGGTTCATGGGCGCCCTGGAATGATGGGTCTGGAGGTAATCATCAGAGCTTCTTTTTCGTGGATGTTCTTTTTGTGAACTGCTTCAACTCAAGATGGAGAAAATTGATTTTTTCATCAAGTTTTCAGATTCATAACAGCCTTTTCATTATAATTTTGAGCTGAAACTGTTTGCATTTCAAGTTTCTTCGTTCTTCATAAAAAGTGATGGCATCAAAGTCATCTTGTCATGCAGTTTATGATCAAATAAATCTCCTTTCTCATGAGCCGTTTTTGCAAACGTGATCTTTTAACCGTTCACAGGAAGTCAAACTCGTCTGTGGAGTAAAAGTGAATAATGCTCAGTGTTTGAAAATGCTCGTAAACATGACTGCAGAGAGCTGGCGGTGCTGAAGCTCTGAGCACGTCAGGCTGTAACCGAGCACTGACATAAAATGCTGTGTCTTTACTCAGGGTCGACCTGGAGGAAAAGGGGAAAGGGTAGGTGCTGTATTCTATTTTCTAACAGAAATCCCTGTCACTCTATCTGAAATATGATGATGAATACCCTTGGAGGCTGTGTCTGAGCGCCTAGCTCCATCCGTGCACAGACGTGCGTTCCTTGTTTCAGAAAGGATGTGTGACTCAGTTCTCCTGCCTATGTCCTATAGGGGGCAAAGGGGGAGCGCGGAGCTGCTGGAACCAAAGGAGGGCAGGTATGCTGCCTGACCTGCTGCGAAGTGTTCATGGTTCTGCATACTGGGATGAGAACCTCTGTTTTGTCTTTTAAAGGGAGACCGTGGATCTCCAGGCCCCAGAGGACCCAAAGGAGAACAGGTGAGCTTTGCAGGCCCCCCAAAAAACCACCTTGAAGTTAAACTTCTCATACTTTTTTGGCCATAATAGGTTAAGGTGCTGCTGGTACCGAAAGGAAACGTTGTTCACGAACCCCCGGAGAGGCTGAATTTGTTTCCTTTTGAACCATACTCTGATAAGTATGGAGAGGGGGTTCATTACAGTTAAAAGCTTCTGAATCTGGAGCTTGCCACTGGAAAAGTTCTTAATGCTGCTGGTATGACTACATACAATGCAAAAGTAGCACACGACAAACACATGACAAAAGTGGGGTTCAAGCGTCAAAATACCTGAAAATTGGTAACCATAGAAATACAACATTCAGAGCAGCAAATGTGAAAAAGAAAACCAAGTGACAATCCTAAAAACTGAAAACGGGTCCCACAGACCCGAACACCATACAAGTGTTAAAGTCCCACTCCAATCATCTTTTAATCTATTTTTAAAGCGTTCCCGGTGGTCTTTTAATCATGATTATCCCATTTTCAGACAAAATCCAGAAAACCTGTCATTTTCTAGAACATGGCTTCTGCAGAGCTACAGTAGTTAGAAATTCAACCTCTGAGTTGTGGGTGAGACCTTTGATGCAGAGCAACCCCTTCCCCTTTTCCCTTCCTATTGCAGAGCAGAACGGACCTGGGAGTTTTGTGGACCGACCAGCACATTAGCTGCAAAACAAATAACATCTTTTTCAAACTGCATTTTTTTCGTCTGTCCTGATTCACAACAATTGAATACAGAAATACTTGGAAATGCAATTTTGAGCTTAATTTTCTTAATATATGTCCTCCATAGTCAGAAAAAGGCCACAAGAACATGCTAAAAACACCAAAACCACAGTTTTCATCAGAGGGGGTCTGTAAGTTTTCATCAGAGGGGGGTCTGTAGACATGCAACAAACATACTAAAAACACACGGCAAAACATGTAAACAACCCAAAAATACAAGACAACCATTATGCAATCAAAACAAGACAAGTGCAATAAACACAAAGAATAAAGGACACACAATAAAAGTACAGTTAACATGCAACAAAAAGCACGTCACAACTATGTAATATGTTTGGAATGCCGCAAGTATCCAACAAACTCGTGACTAATACGTCATAATCACGTGACTAACGAGACAAATGCAACAAACACATTAAACTGAGGGCAACTGTAGCATGAAAAATGCAGGAAATTCATGCAACACAAACGTGGAACAACCCTTAGCAAAAATACTACATTTGAAGTTTACTTGAGTTCAGACTAAGTTGGAACATTTTATGTTTACAACTGGTTAACTGGTCCATTGCTTCTGCAATAGAAAGTAACTAATAAATGCATCAGTTAGCAAGAAAAAAAAAAAAACATGACAATTGTGTCACATGGACAAACCTCAGCAAGTATGCACAGATCTGCTGCACTGGGACTGAGGAACAGAGGTGTACCAGAGTAGCACCTTCATGTTTAGCTTTGTGTCAAAGGGGTTGTCGGCCTGCACAACAGCACATCCATGATAGTTTTTCCTGACTGCACTTGAATGTCACTTCTATTGTGGCTGCAGATCATTGAGGGTGTGCCCTATACCTTACCTGTGAGGGAGGGACAGGGGGTGCGTGTGGTCAAAGTGACAGACACCCCCCACCCCCCACCCCCCACCCCCCACCCTTGCTGTCCATCTCCTGCCGTGCACTGCTGGAATGTGAGCTGTGGATTAGAACTGATCCACCTCTGAAGTGGAGAATCTTGTGTTTGCTCGAGCTTTTTCAGCACCAGGCTCCCTCCGGATTAGGAGGCGGGAACATATTTTCCGTTTGCGCTCTCTAGTTATATGCCATTCGTCTACCCTGTATTAAAGATTCTAGTTTCATATCTGCCTCCAGTTCCCATGAAATCTACAAGTCTTTTAGTTTTTTTGCAGCTTCATGTTCTGATCATTTGGTCCTTCAGTCCTCTGCAGCAGAAACCCAACATCCTGGTGTAGATGCACAGAATTGGGGAAGTTTCATCACATTCAGATCTCACAGCCATCAGCCTGCTTAAGGAGACAACCACAGCCCTGGAGGAGGATCCTGGTGCTTGTGATTGAGCAGAGCCTTAAAAACCTTTTGATCGTGTATCTTCTTAATTCAGACTTGACCTCTATGAATGAAAATGTGTCCTGCAAATGCTTCAGCAGTCATGATGCTGAAGCTGATCGTCCCACAAACATCAGCTCTGCTTCTCTTTCAGGGAGGCAGAGGGGAGCCAGGAGACCCAGGTCCAGAGGGAGTTTCAGGCCCTAAAGTATGAAAGTTTGACAACCAAGCACGTCGATGGTCAGAAAGATCTCTTTAGTTTGATTTTTTTTTTCCTCTGTTAAAGGGCGAGCGTGGGCCAAGAGGTTCCTCAGGACCTCCTGGAGATAATGGTTTAGGTTTCCCCGGTCCAAAGGTAAGGGTTGAGGTTTGCTTCTTATTTTTGCTGCTCCATCCAGTTCATCTGCAGTCTGTGGGGTTTCTTTTTCAGGGCAACAAAGGTAACCTGGGCAGACCGGGACCACATGGATCCCCGGGTGGAAGAGTCCCAGGCTTACAAGTGAGTGAGGGAGGGATTTCAGAACTGGTGGTCAAGTTAAACTCTGGAGATGCACATTTTCTTTTATTTTCCAAGCTGCACTGCTAAGCACACTGGGTTTTCAGCAGAAATTACAATTTGGTGGTGGGTGACTTTCATTAAAGGAGCAGAAATGATGATTTCATAGGTTTTTTGGGTTTCTTTGTGTGTACAAAGCTGAGGTCCTTCAATGTCACCCTTTGTGTGTTCAGGGACCTCAAGGACCTCCTGGGATTCAAGGCTCTCCAGGCCTGCCTGGTGAAGGTCTGCCAGGACCAAAGGTGAGTCCAGAGTCACTGGTAATGATGATGGAGAAGAAAGACTGAGGAAGAACATCAGAACAAGACCTTAGATATTGAGAATCTTCAGATTAGAGATTTGTCACTTAAAAAATAAATTTTGATAAAAAAAAAAGAGTCTATTTAGTCTTCATCTATTTTTAGAGATAAACATATTTCACATCTAAATAGTTTCAGATAGCTCTGAGCATAGAAACACAAACACCACAAGGAGTCGAAGGACTTTGGAAATCCTGACTTGGTTCAGGCTGAAATGGTCTAAATTCAGTCTAAATGTCATAAAGGCTCTCGTGCCGGAGACGCCTTGAAGCTGAGCAGCTAAATGGTTTCACAAGCTTGAGAGCTCCTTGTCTGAGTTTTTTACCGTGATAAGTTCGTCTGTGAACTAACCTGGTCGGTCACAGGCTTACCTAAAGAAACTGATCTTATTTTAAACTTTCTCTGTCTGCAGCATCTGTCAGATTTACAGTTTCACAAAAATCATATGGAAGCAATGATCAGAGGGAATAAATCCAGATTTATAAAATAAGAAATTTGAATTAGGTTTTCATTTTACTAGGTATGATGAAGATGCAGATCAATTCCAGAAAAAGAAGTTCAACTCCTGACTCCAATTTCTCTTTTCATTTTTACCGTAATTCTCGTTCCTTGAACAAAAGTATTTCCTTTTTTTTTTTTTTAAATCAAACGCTCCTCATCAGGGACGCCCTTTTAAACACATTTGGTATTTTCTGGGTTGTGTCAAATTTTAGCGCGTCAACAGAAGTCTGGGTTTTCACAAAACAGAAGTAGAGCAGTCTGCTCACAGAGTCTGATGCTCAGATGAAGTTGTGCTGCTCCCCTTTGAGTTTTATTTTCTTTTTTTAGGGGGAACGAGGATATGAAGGCCTCAAAGGCAGCCAGGGATCTCCAGGACTCGGCACCAAAGGTGATAAGGTACATAAGCTGATGTCAGAGCGTCAAACGTGACCAGAAGAGCTGTTTGGAAGTTGACCTGATGTCTCATGTACCCGACTCGCAGGGAAACACAGGAGTCCCTGGACTGCCAGGAATGCTGGGCTTCCTGGGCCACAGCCTCCAAGGAGAGAAGGTAAATGGAATGTCATGATCCTGCTTTTCTCTGGTTTATCTAGTTTAGCGTAAACAGCTTTTTTAATTCTGCTTTCAGGGGGAGCAGGGATCTATTGGCCCCTCTGGTCCCAGAGGCCCTTCAGGAATGGGAACAGCTGGAAGCAAGGTCAATATCAGAGACGACACGGAGCAGATCTGTCCACGACAGAAACAAATCAAGCTCGTAGATATATACTTGAATAAGTACAGATAGATGGTCTGCACTACACATTTTCACGAGTTCGTGTTCACATAGCTCTGTCACACACCAAAGGAGAGCTGTAATGCCGATCAATCCAAGCTCCCTAACCGTTCAATGCTTGCCCGTGGACATTTGTCAGAGGGACGGCTCATGGTAGATGTTTTGGAAACGCATGCAGGGAAGCAGATTAAATGGTTTGGACACATTCAGAGGAGGAACTGTATATTGATAGAAGGATGCTGCTGGAGCCACCAGGAAGGAGGAGGTTCATGGATGTTATCAAGGACGACATGAGGTTGGTTGGTTGGTGTGAGTGAGGAGGATGCAGATGATAGAATTAGATGGAGGCAGAAGATGCAATGTGAAGAACTCTAAAGGCCAAAGAAGATTGAAGAAAACAGATTCAAAATTAATCACAACACCTGTTTTCTCTGACACCTCTTTTTCCGGTGAAATGGTCATGTTTATGGTGGTTAGAAACTGGCGTCTTTGTTACTCCATCTGACTTACATCTTTTATTTTATTTTTTTCCAGGGCGATCAGGGTTTCCCCGGAGAGCCTGGAGCTCCAGGAGAGAGGGGTGTGGGTGAACCGGGATCAAAGGTAGGAGCAAAGAGCCGTCCAGCAAAGCAGATGGAAGCCGGTCTCTGGGCTGACATGTGATTTCTGTTCCAGGGTGAGCCTGGACCTGACGGAGCTGCTGGGATACCCGGCATTCCGGGAGAAGATGGAGCTGTGGGGGCCAAGGTGGGTCTGACACGGCAGCATGGCACCACAAAATCAGAATGAACACACGCTGCGGAGATACTTTTATGATTAATTCTCTGACATAAAAGTTCCACCTTCACAGTTTTAAGTCAACATAGTAAAGGGGAAGACTTTTATGTATTTTTTTTTTTTTTACGTGAATTGCATGTATCAAAAGGAACTTCCTATTTTTCTTGATGAAGGTCATCTTTTTTCATTCAAGTTTGACTCGTTCAGAATCTTCTTTTAGTTACGGTAGACCTTTTTGTTTTTTCAACTGTCTCACCAACTCCCTCTGAGAAGCAGAAATGTTGAGAGAGATACACCACAAACAGCTGCAATCTACACGGACGTTCACATCTGCAGTACACTTATTAAATCAAATCCAATTTAAGACAATCAGAACTGTTGTCATCAGTTCCAATCGGATTTGATGTAATCTGATCCCATCTGGTTTCCTTTCATCTGATCCAGTCTGGTTTGATGTAATCTGATCCAATCGGGTTTCTTTTATTCTGATCCAGTCGGGTTATATGTAATCTGATCCAATCTGGTTTCAATTAATCTGATCCAATCTGGTTTGGTGTAATCTGATCCAATCTGGTGTCATTTAATCGGATTCAGTCTGGTTTGATGTAATCTGATCCAATCTGGTTTCATTTAAACTGATCCAGTCTGGTTTGATGTGATCTGATCCAACCTATATTGATATAATACAAACTGGTACAAGCTGGTTTTTATATGGTGTATCCAGTCTGTTTTAATGTAATCTGATCTAATTTGGTTTGATGTAATTAAATTGAATCTGTTTTAATGTTATCTGATCCAATCTGGTTTTAGATAATCTGTGATCAGTTATAACCTGGTTTCATATAATCAAATCTAGTCTGGTTTGTTATAATCCGATCCATTGTGGTTTGGTATAATCTGATTCAATCTGGTTTAATTTATGATGATCCAGTCTGGTTTGATATAATCTGATCCAATGTGTTTGGTGTGATCTGATAAAACCAAGTTTAAGCAAAAGCATCTGATCTGTTTTGACATAATCTAAAATTGGATGTTTTGATTTTAATCAAATACATTTTTAGCTGAAATTCCTGCTTTTAACATGGTCTGATCTGAAATGATCTGACCTCTCTTCGTCTTACTTCATCTCATCCCCTTTAAATAATCTTATGATTTAAGATTGTTATTACAGATCTATAGTAATCTGACTGAACAAATTTAAATCTGAACTTGCATGAGGTCTGCTGAAGCCTCAGCTTCATCGTGCTCAGAAAAACGGTTCTGTGCTTCATAGCTGTGGTCTTTTGAAGGATGTTGATGCTGTGATGTGTGTCTGACACAGGGGGAGGCGGGCTCACCGGGGCAGCGAGGCTTGGAGGGAGAGGCAGGCACAGGCATACCTGGAGAAAAGGTAAATCTTAGTTTTTATGGATGAAAAAGATCAAAAGTTGGAAACATCAAAGAATTGTCATGTTGTGTTTCTACAGGGTGACAGAGGGGACCGGGGACTGAGGGGCCTCCCAGGGTCTCCGGGCCCAGTTGGGCCTCCTGGGGCAAAGGTTTGTGAAACAGGAACTAACATCAAAGTCCCATCAGACACACAAGGCAAGATCCTTTACTTTTAAAGGTTTTTTTTTAAAGAGATTTTCCTACATAAGGTGGGTTTTCTTTAAGAATCAAACACAGTTTTGATGCAGAAGCCTGAGCAGAGATCCTGTATGTGTTCCATTTGCTGATGTCAGGTGTTTCCTCTTCAGCCTCAGTCTGAAACCTCCAGATTCAAACAGACTCATAGCGTCCTCATCGTGTTCGAGTGTGTCTTTTGCCCTTCATCAAGCATGCAGCTTGTTTCCACACAAATGAGTTCCTCTTTTTCTTGTGTGACAGGGAGAACCAGGCAGCACAGGAACCAGCGGTCTACCTGGACCTTCTGGGCGTGGCTTCCCAGGAGCAAAGGTGAGCTGCATGTTCAGGCTATGGAGAAACCACAGAATGGAGAATGGCTGATTGACATGAAAGGATCACTCCAAACGGCTTCTTATGTTTAGGACATTCCAATGAGCTTTTGGTGTTTATTTTCTGTTTAAATGTTTTAACGATACACAGGGAGACCCCGGCTATGTGGGACTCCCAGGATCTGTGGGAGAGCCAGGTGTAGGAATTATGGGGCCCAAGGTAACCCAAGCTTACACACACAGAATGGCTAATTGTTATGACTCACAGTTCAGGTCAGTAAGTGAACTCAGGCAGAACCTGCAACACCTTACTATGTTTTGGTCCCACCCCCTCTTTCCAGGGAACCAAAGGAAGTACTGGATCTGTGGGGCTGCCAGGGCCTAAGGGAGAGGGCTTACCAGGGCCACAGGTGAGAGGAACACTCATTGAAGATGGATCTGTTTTGTAGTTTTGGCCTAATTGTGTCTGGTTCTCTTTAGGGTCAACCAGGTCTGCCTGGACTTCAGGGAGACACGGGACCTGAAGGGAGAGGACTGCCTGGACCGAAGGTGAGCTCCACCATTATTGAGAAATCTAGAAGTTTCAGGTTCTTGTTAATGCCTACTTCCTGTGTGTCAGGGGGACAGAGGCTCACCGGGTGTCCCTGGACTGTTGGGTCCTCCGGGAATTGGACTTTATGGACCAAAGGTGAGCGTGCTCGTTTGGGGAAGTTTCTTCTCAACTCTTTGTAAAACCATCATTCCTCCCACTGAGTCCTGCTGTGTGTGGATTTTCAGGGCCCTCCAGGACAGCCTGGCCCCTCAGGACCACATGGGGCACCAGGGAAGGGACTCCCAGGATCAAAGGTAGCTCAGAAAGACACCCAAGTGTTCTAAAGATCTGAGGGTTTTCTAACTTATGTTAGACATCAGTCCTGCTGGTGGTGGAGCCTGCATACCCTCACTGTTCCTCCATCTTTGTTTCAGGGAGAGCCGGGCTTTCAGGGGCCAATGGGTCCTCGGGGGCTTCCAGGTGATGGTCTTCCTGGGGAGAAGGTACATCACTTAGCTTCTGAATGTGAATCTGAATGCATGATTCATCAGGCATTTCATCACATCTGGAGGATTCTCATTTGTACAGGGAGATCAGGGGAAGCCCGGAGACAGAGGGAAAAAGGGAGAGCGGGGGGACATAGGAGTGCCTGGCACCCCCGGACCCTCGGTAACAGTTTTTTCAGTTTTTTTATTTTCTTTTACTAAAAAGCTGCAGCAGTTTTACTCAACAAGACATCAAACTGGTGTCCAGACAAGTTTTTAGACCTGAGCTCAGTCACTCCAACTTCAGTGAGCTTGTGTTGTTCCCATCATGCTTTGCTGCCAGTGTGGTGAGGGCAGGCTTGCGTTTTTTAATCGAATTTCCATCTTACAGGGGACGCCTGGCGCGAAGGGGGGGGCAGGACTCACGGTGAGAACCCTACTGAGCACAAATGACCCCTGAAGACAAAACTTTTCTTACCTCCTTCTTTTCCTGCACAGAAAGAAGAAGTAATCAACATCATCCAGGAAATCTGTGGTAAATCACACAATAACAAAATGTTTTCTTTTTAGAGAGGATGAAAAAAAATCCACGCAGTGATGTACTAAGTTTGTGCCCCTCCCCCTTTTAACTGCTCATAGCGTTTGGGAGGAAAAGCTAAGCAGGCGTTATCTGGTTGTAGCAGGTCACCACATGCTGAAGCAGCTGCGTTCACATCGGGCATGTGACACACATTCTGGAACGTACATTTAGCCCATAGTCTTCTCACTGGACTGTCGCCACCCCACACTAATACATGTCCGCCACCTACAAGTGGAAGACGCTTGGTGCAAAATGTCGAAGCGGTGCAAATCTCGTGAATTTTCTTCCAGGCTTTTTCTGTTACAGCTCTGTTCCAGTACACATTAGGTTTGGTGTCATATAATTCCATCCAGGATCAAACCGCAATCAATATTTTCTCCTCCATGATCAAAATCAAAAACAGTTCGCGTGAAGTGCAGGGGGAGTCCCATGGAGCTGGTGTTCGTGATTGACAGCTCTGAGAGTGTGGGACCAGAGAACCTTGAGGTGGTCAAGGACTTTGTGAGTGCCCTCATTGACCAGATGACGGTGAGCTGGGAGGCCAGCCAGGTGGGTGTTGGGCTTTACAGCCACGCGGGCGTGGTGGTGGTCAACCTGCAACAGCAGCTCAGCCAGCACGCCATCAGGGACGCCGTCAGAAGAATGCCGTATCTGGGTGAGGGCACGTTTACGGGCACGGCAGTCCATCAGGCCACCCAGCTGTTGCAGGCTTCCCGTCCTGGCGTGAGGAAGCTGGCCCTGGTAATAACAGACGGTCAGACCGATCCGAATGACAGCACGTCACTAAAGGGAGCGGTGGCGGTGGCCCATGCAGATGGGATTAAGACAATAGCTGTTGGAGTAATGAGCAGAAGAAATCCTCTATTTGAGGACTTTCTGGCTGAGATGAAGACAATAGCTTCTGATCCAGATGAAGACCACCTCTACCTCGTGGAAGACTTCAGATCGCTGCACAGTAAGCCTATAAATAATTGAGTGAACTTTTACTCATCTGAAATACATTTTTATGCTTTGATGTTGACGTTCAGGAGAGAAGCCCACGTAAACTATACAGAGTCACAGAGTGGCAGGAACAAAGCCACACTTCGGCTTCTGTCTTTGCGGTCATTCCTAACCCGGCAGATGGTTCATGGGGGTGGCAGCCTTGATGTAGCGTGTGTGCTGCTCCGTCCTCAGGCCAAAAGTTGACAAGATGTTCTGCTTTTCAGAGTGGGATGTTTTTAGTTTTCTCAGCTTTCGCAGACGTATTAACCTCCGCCTTAGCTGATTCAAAGACCATCTGCGCTGGCACGTGTATCAAAGACAGTTTTTAAAGGAGGTTTTAAACTACGTCACTGCATTTGTTATTTGTTATTCAAAATGAATCAAGCAATGCGCAGAATTTTTTAGGGATCACATTTCTTCAGTCTGTTCAAGGGTGTAAAACCCCTCACTACACACTTTTACACCTTGCTCAGACAGACATGAACGTTTGCAGGCTTTTCTTTCTTGTTTAAACCTTCATAGAAAAAGGAATCCAGAATGAAAACAAAGATAAAGTGATGTAAAGTGATTGAATGCGGATGGAACGCTGATTTTTCACGGGGTCGTGGCGTTAAGAATAAAAACAGGATGTCTGCAGTTCACACTGAAAAGAGTGGGGCTGGGTCTTTGTTATCCAAATTCTCTTCTTCACCCAATAAAGTCAGCTGCAGAAGTAGAAAATGCCAGCCATCATGACCCCACCCCCACTCTGTGGTCAAATTATTGACTGTAAAAGAGAACTGGACCTGAAGTCACCCATAGAAAATGGCTTACTTCTGGCTCCAACAACATGAGGTCATCATGTCATCATTTTTTTTCATGATGTGGGCACTGCCATGTTGGAGCCAAAGGAAGCAGTGATTGGTCTGAGTCAACGTTTCTATGGCAACCTTTTCTAGCCAATCAGGAGTGAGCTTCTTGGATGTCCACACCCCTACACTTGAAAGACGGCTTGAGAGAATCTGTGAATCAAACATTTTGAATGTTTGACTATCAGTGTTTTTCTTTACAGAGCACCTGATTTCACACTGCTGGTGTGTGTGGTCATGTGACCTCTTTTCTGCATCCCCCAACAGCTCTGGAGAGTGACATCCTGAAGCATATTTATGATGAGGGCCACCTCACCAGGACAACCTCTCCTCCAAATGATATTTTTCCATCAGAGCAAACCCGTCCGAGTTCTTCATCTCACACAGGGGAAGACAGACAGGTATGTCTACTCTCACTTCACTTAAGGGCATGAAGGAAGATGGCAGATGATCTCTTTCTCAACACACCAGATGAACTTTTATCGTGTCTGTTGAGCGACAGTTACATCACTTTTGAAACACTTACTTGAACTTATTTGTGTTTGAATATATTTTTAGATCACTTTTTGGAGCAATACCAATTTTTTGGGATATTGTGGTTTGCTTTAAATCCATATTGTGTTTTTTCCTGAGTTTTTTTTTTTTCTGTGCATTTTTCCCTGAATGAAAATATCCTAGAAAAAACAGCCCAACTTGGATTATTTTCAACTCTGGAGTTTTTAGTGTGATTGTGATAGTTTCATTGTAACTGTTCAGACATTTGACTCTGTGGTGGTTCTTGTCAGACATCCCAATCTGACCTGATCTGACAGATATGTGTGTTTTCACTCCTGTGAGGACTGCAAAGAGGTTTTGCTCTGAGCTACTGGTGGAGAATAAGATGTTTTAACCAGAAAGATCGTTGTTCTTGTTCTCACAGCCACATGTTTAAGAACAAATGTCTTTGTTTTTGTAAAAAGAAATATCTTGATCAGAAAGCAACTTTCAACTGAATGTGACCTTCTGAACAAAATTTGTAAGGTTTCAGGTTTTTTCATTCATTCATTTTCCAAACCGCTTTTTCCCTCTCGGGGTCACAGGGTTGCCAGAGCCTAACCCGGCTACTCATGGGCAAGAGCAGGGGATACCCCTGGGCTGATCGCCAGTCTGTCGCAGGGGCCACAATCACATACCCATGCACACTCACATTCACACCTAGGGACAATTTAGAGTCACCAATTACCCTTTGAAGGTTTTAGGTGACAAAGGTAATTTAAAAGTCAGTATCTCCACCATCACATGATATCACCTCACAACATCTGGAAATGAATCAGAGATAATTTTTTACAAAAATCCCTGAAATGAAGTTTCATTCTCACTCGAACCACTTCCTTCAGCAGATCTCTTCACTAATACAATTGAACTCACACTGTAACTCTGATGTGAGCTTGATGAGTTTGCTTGGAGAACTTGTGTCTGCAGCTCCTCTCTGTTGTTCAGCTGCAGACTCCCACAGTCCCGCCTGCAGAGCTGGTCACAGAGTCCATGGAGGATTCCTGGAATGACCTGCTGGATGTCACGTTTACCCCGCCTGATGATGAGGGGCAGCAGGGCTCAGAATCGACCACCACTTTGAGCCCACAGAGTACACCTGAAGAGCCGCAGGAGAGCCCCGCCGTCAACCCCCAAACCCATGCAGCGCTGACAGTATCACCTCTGTCAGGTAAAGTGTCAGAAAGGCAACACGCCCGACCATCGTGTGTTTCGTTGATCTCATAATTACACTCAGGGCATAAGTGAGACCCTGCAGTGTTTCCTTTCTGTGCTTCTGACAGTTAGCAGCACATCAGACATGGGCTGAAGTTCTCACAGCCGGCTTGAAGAAGCTCACAGGTCATGGTTTCTGCACAGAGGCGTTGGCCCACAGAACCAAAAAATGTGATAGTGTTCAATGCAGAGGTCACTTGTGCTGTTTGAGAGAAAACTGAAACTGCTGGAAAGCACTAATGGATGAAGCAGTCGTATAGTCATCAGTAATGTCATCTGCATACAGATTAACAGTTAACATTTAGCAATTGATTGATTTGACGGAAAACTGTTTATTTTCTGGACAGTTTGATTGTCCCTTCTGGTGTCTTCATACCCCCTACATCCTCCTCCTCACTGTGTAGGCAGCTCGCAGACAGAAGTGCTTCTAAACCATCAGTAGTACTGCCCTCAAAAACTTTATGTCCTATGTTGTAGACGGTTAAAAGAAACCAGACTGTCATGGAACTCGTTATAGTCACCTGAGGCCATGCCAGCTGTACCAGTCCTGCAGGTTCTCTGGGTTCTAGTGTCACCGACCGCAATTAATCTGGAATGAAACCAGGGTCTCAACAGTCTTATAAACGTTTGATTTTATTTTATTTTGATGAGTTCGTTCTTAGTTACATGACTCTAACCTTTTCAATACCAGCAACAGCAGTGAGGAGAGATTTGACCCAGCTTCAGGTGAGCTTCGGCTGTACTGCAGATGGACTAACATCACTCTGAAAGCAGCAGCACTGATGGAGGTGATGCTGGGGTCAGGTCACTCACCGATCCTTCCTTTCCTCAGGTGGGGGCTGTTCCCAGCCTCTGGACCCTGGTCCTTGTCGGCTCTATCAAGTCAGGTGGTACTTTGACCCCCAGGCTAACTCCTGTGCTCAGTTCTGGTATGGAGGCTGCCATGGCAACCAGAACAACTTTGAGGCAGAAGAAGTCTGCAGGGAGGCGTGTGTCTTGACGTAACACACCATGGAGGGGGCAAAAACTGAGCTACGCTCCTGGGCTCAATTGGCAGCACTTACGGACAAAAAGGACGAAGAAGCTGGGGAAGGGGGCATCTCTGAGCCTTAAAGCTGTTGCAGCTTCACTCTAACCTGCTGCTTCCAAGCTGTCATGACTGTAGAAATGACCCAAACCAGTCTGTCTGCTCCAACCTCTTTACTTCCTCCCTTCTCTGCATCCCTCACCACATTACCCCACGCAGTCCCATCCTATTCTCACTGATAAAAAACTCTGAACATGAAGCTGATGGGACGACTGGATGCAGCAGAAAATGATGGACTCTGCAGGTGCAGCTGCAGAAGGTCAGCAGCTTCATGAAAACAGCTTCATTCCCTCACAGAGAAAGCATCTCTGACCAGTCTTGACTCATCTCGGTGCTCACACTTCAGCTTTTAGTTCTTGCTTCCTGAAAATATGATTTAAAAAAAACAATACTTTTCTTTTTTAAAAAGTTTTGCAGAAACAAATCTTAGCTTTTGGACATTGAGCCTTCACAGCAACATTTGTTGTTTACAGGACATTTGTGTTTTTGTAGATAAAAAGAATTTAAAAAATCACTTTTACAAATTATTGGGAATGACCCACTTATAAAATAGCGATTTTCCAGATTGGAAGACAATATTTGCCATTTTTGATTAAAAAAAATAATAATCCCAGTACAGCAGCTCTGGCTGCTCTGGCACAACCGGGTCAGGCTGTTTGGGTCTTTGTTCCAGTTTACCCCTTGACGCCTTTTGATACAAATATGCATCAAACCACTTTGGCTCAAAAATGACCTTAATTCAGCATTTACTTGAAAGCAAAATCAAAAGTTCACAGCTGAAAACAACTTCAATCGACAAGAGCTTAAATCCTTAGTTTTGTGGGCAGGAAACCACAAAATAAAATAAAAAAGTTTCCAAAAGTATATTATCCCTCATGTAGAACTTGAAAAGAATTTTATATAATTAATGCTTTGATTAAAACTGTATTTTGAATAAATGCTTTATTTTCATGTTTGTGCATATTTTTTATATTCCGTCTTTATTTTGTGTAGTTTTCCCAACAATTCCAGATTTGGGACCAATGTTCTGGTATGCAGGGGATTTCCAATTCACAGCCTTAGGTCATACAGTCAGAGGAATGTTAAGGGTAAATCTGTTTATTTCATTAAACAGGTATCCTTCAAAAATATCTGCATAGAAAACACTGAGATTTTTCAATAGTTATTTTAATGTAAAATCTTTTTTTATGGTTTATAAAAGCAAAAAATAAATCATTTCTGACAAAAATCCAAAGCAGGATGGGTCAGTAAAGTACTACTGAGACCGCGCAAGTCCATCTATAATTATTATAAAGACAACAAAGATTCACAGATGTCCCCCTAACCCTGTCTTTTGCAAATAGATTCAGTCTTTTGTCAATGTTCTTCCCTGTGTATGATGTTTTGGATGTCAAGATTGTCCATTTGGTCATGATCCAGCAGGTCCATGCAGGCAGTCAGGAGGTCCGAGTCCTCCCAGATAGTGTGGTGGACACAACAACTATGGTGATGTAATCAAAAGACCAGAAGAGAACGCAGTAAAGCGAGTTAACTATTTAATGGAGCACGTTTCTACCAACAGTGGAAGAAAACAGAGTGATGGAAAGAAACATCTTTGATGACGTGAATTTGATTAATTGATACTTTTTGACCAAAAAACACTTGAATGTTTGATCTAAAGACATAGAGGAATCCTCAACTTGGTTTTGTTAGAAGAAGGATTCAACACAATATAATATAAAGCAATAAATGCTCAGAACAGATTATTAAAAACTCCAGAAATAACAGATACGTTTTAGAGAAAACACCAAAGGGGTCAAGTTTTAAGCTTTTTCAAAGGTCAAGAAATAAAATTTTTGAAAATAGCTACTGAGAGGACCTGCTTAGCACATAGCACCTTTTAACAAAAGGCAGCAGTGGAAGCCGCCGTAGACCCCTCCCACATCCCCACAAGACGCATCATCATCCACTACCCCTCCCCAGACTGTGGTTCGTTTCAAAAGCTAATCATCCTTCACAGCAAAAGCTGCCAGTTGAGGTCAGAGCTTGAGATATTGGCTGCTCTGTGTCCCGATGACATGCTGTTATGTGATGTGTGCTGCATACCTGAAGCAGCAAACCCCTGTAAATTTGCTTTTATGCAAAGTGATAGATAAATGTTTAACAACAGAGGTGGACTACTTTATTTTCTAGACAGAATCCGCAGTGGAAAATCAGGAACCAGAGGCAGGCTCGGCCCTGGGCTGCATTGCGCCCCAGGTGAAAAATTATTTTTGCAACCCCCCCCCCCGCTGTATTGCAATAAAAATTCATCTATTTTAACTCTCAAAACTTAAATAATAATCAGTTGTGATTATTGTAAATAAAAAAAAAAACCACTACCCCAGCGGGGCTCGAACCGCTGATTTTCTGCATTAAGAGGTGGAAGCAGGAACCACTTAAAGAGTTGCAAAGTGAAGCATGGTAAGTCTTCAAAGAGGCATCTCCTGAGTTAAAGGTTTAAAGATCTCGATTGTTAAAAGTTTAAAAATAGAAAAAAAACTAGATCGCCAGTTATTTCGTGTTTGTCTACCAAAAACAAGAACATTTTTTGACCAAAAAGCTGGTGAGGGGGGGTGAATTTCCAAGCAGTTGAATTCAATTCAATTTTTTAAGTTTTTAAAATGTAAATAAAACAGACAAACCTCTGCTTTGAGCCACTTGTTCTCTGAGGGCTTGTTTTGCTGCTTTTTCATCCTTAAAGTCTTAAAAAAGCTTAGACAGCAGCAGCTACAGGTAGCAAGGGGAGCTGCACCAGGCAAAGCTTTTGATTACATCAAACTTCTGAGTAATTTTATTTATGTTTTAATTACTTTTTTTATTTTAAAACTAAATCAATCGTGTGTCCAACTGTGATAAACTCGGAAAAAATGTCATAAGCTTAAAAGAAAAAATACCTTTGCCTAATCATCGTCATTTAGCGCCCCCTCCAGCGGATGAAAATGCTGAAGAACAGAACGAAAGAAAGACAATTTGTCGTTCTGAAGTGTTTTAAATTATATTTTTCTCACTCGCATTATGCTCACGTGCAAATGTATGTTATGTATGTAAGATAATGATGTCAACAACTCACTTTGAGGACAGACCCCGGTTTGTGCACTATTTAAGACATTTGCCCTTTTTTTGGGGTGTCTGAATCTACAATTCCAAAAATCAAGTGCCCTGAAAATTTCCAATATTTGCTCAAATTTGAAAAAAAAACCAAAAAAAAAAAACAGAGTGCATCAGTGCTTACTAGACTGGCAAATTTAGACAACGAAACATTGAGCTTGAACTATTTGTCATTTGAAAAATGGTGGAAACAAGTCAGGCGAAGCTTTTAAAGGAAATTGCTGTCTAAATCCAGAGTACTGGATAGTCCCGCACATTAGTTAGTGATTAGTACGAACATACCCAACATATTTTGTTGGAAGTGTTATTATGCTCACCTATCCTGTAAAAACACAAGCAGAGCTCCTGTCTGTGCGTGCACTTCATCTGAGAGCTGCTGAAGGCTGCATCGCCGTGCCTTTGGCGGCTTTATCATCAGGGTTAAACCTGTGTTTGTACCCATAAGGCCGCAGGTGGTATGTGAGGTACTCCAGCACGTACATCTGCACAGCAGCAATGTAGTGAAAGGACACCGCAAAGTCCGAGCAGCAACCTGGACCCTGCAGAGAGAGGAGAACACACTCACTAAGACCAGTGTGTGAAGGAATCTGTGCTTGTGGTCCTCCACCAACATCATGGGGGGATGATGAAATAGGGTGCCACCTTTAGAACAAAAAAAAGGACAAGGAACAAATACAGAACCAAGTCCTCGCTCTGTTTTCCTAGAACAATCTCCACCCTGAACTACTGACCACCTTGTTCCCAGTTAATGCTACACACCGAAGAATTTACACGACTACTTCTACTGGTTAATAATCTCAATCTAAATTTCAGGAACTCTGTGTCTGTAGGTGAAAAATGGGCAAAGCTATTTGGGGCATGCAGGTGGCTTGTACAAAAAGACAAGGTCTTTGACCACTTTGTAGGTGAGACGCAGGTGTGTCGTACCGATTTTTTCTTTCTTCAACCATCCTAAATCCTGCAGACTGCGTAAGGGACCCATGAGTGCTGATCATGTAATGAGTGTGGGCTCCTTACCTGCAGTCAGACTGAGAATTTAGACTATCAGAGCATAGTTTGCGCGGGTATCCTACAGTTACTTACATGTCACCTGCACACCCTGTGCAAGTGGCATTTGTGAGGGGGGTAGTAAGAGGGACAGTATTGATTATTTATTATATATCATTATTTGATCAGTAAGTGTAGTTGTTGTGGAGGAATGGTGTGGTTTACCTCCACTGGCTTGTAATATTCATAATTCAGAAACCAAGGTCGAGGTCTTGGTAGTTGTGGCACAAGATAATATTCTGGAGGAAAAGGATGAAAGGTTTGCCTCCCCATCACATCTCTAGAATCCCCTGGTTCCACTTTCATTGTCTCCATGCATTTCCCTAAAGCCATGTCTTCTATGGGGGAGAAGTGAGTGCATTTTCCCGTGGAAAAGCCTTGGATGAACCTCCTCAGCGCCTCCTTGCTGAGAACGTAGCCCGCCCCTCCACTCATGTAGCCCTGCCTGATGAAAGGAGCAAACCGCCTGCCAAAGTACAAGGGTCTCTCTGGATCATGTTTGGACAAAACGTAATTTAGATTTTCCATGATCACATAGGTATCATCGTCTGCCTTTAGAAACCAGTCCACTTCATCAAAGTGGTGCTGGTGGATGTGCTGAAGGGCCCGTATGGTCTTCCAGTAGAGATTTCCTCGGCCCTCGCTCACGTTCAGTCCCACAGTCGGGATGTCGGTCTTCGCTGAGCTCATGTACAGCGCTTTGAAGCAGTGCTTTGCCCAAGTTTCCCTGACGTGTCTCGTCCGGGACGCCAAGTTCCTGGGTGCTGTCACGATCCAACACAAGATCCGCCTCGTGTGGGGGAAATTCCCAGCAGAGTGGACGTTCGCCTCTGCTGGCAGAACATTGACGACAAAATCCCAATTATTGTTCTTGGAAAAAACTTGACATCAAAATCTAAGGACAAGCAGATGGACTGCGCACTCAAATGTTATGCTGCATTCACACCGAAGATAGCCAAGGCATCACATTTGCATCTGCTTCCTCTCTGTTGGCGCACATCAAATTTACTGCTCAACGCCTTGATGCCCCGGCCACGGAGCAACCGCTGACAAGCTTCATTCATTGATCACATCATGGAAAACATGGATGATGTTGAGCGAGTAGCTGGTGTTTGTATGTTTTGGAGAGCTCTACAGAGAGACGCACGTCCCTGTGTCTGAGTTCACCAGATACTTCAGTCTCTCCCGGTGCAGGATGCTGAACTCCTGCAGCAGAGCTGCACCTGACGGCCATTTTAAACCCTTACTCTGTCTGTCTGTGGCCCAGGTTGAGCATTAATCCAAGAGGGAGAAACAAAAATAAAACTTTTTATCATTGTCTCGATGAATATAAGAAAAACATCATAAGCCCGTGGATCTGGGGGAATTGCCCCCGCTGAGAAGGAAAAGCCAGCTGCCCGCGGGGCGCAGGCTATCAGGATAGATAGGGCAGCAAAGCTACATTGTACGTTCTACACTGTTAAATTGCAACGAGATTTGAGCAGCTCAAGACAAGCAGAAAGACATCAGTGTGCAAAACTAGATGTAGTTGAGAAGCAAACTGTGCAAAGATGCTATCTATAAATACAAAGGAACATGAGTAAATGGACAAAATAAAAAAATAGTAAAGCCTTCCAGCAGTTTCGGAACACAGAATTTTGGGGCTTCATTTGCAAAGATTTCCTCAGGAAAAGTTTAGAAACTAATTATCTCAATTTTGAAGTAAACTTTTTTGA
Source organism: Adrianichthys oophorus (assembly GCA_036245035.1). Lineage (NCBI taxonomy): Eukaryota > Metazoa > Chordata > Actinopteri > Beloniformes > Adrianichthyidae > Adrianichthys > Adrianichthys oophorus. The sequence continues at coordinate 9,187,347 of BSAI01000106.1, forward strand.
GCATTCAAACTTAATGTTTGCAGCTACTTCTCCACGTTTGCTGTTCCTTCCTCCACAGTGCTTTCCCTGTGTTTGCTCTTCAACCAGTTTGATGTTTGTTGAGCGTTTTATTTTCCTCCCTCAGCCTTTCTTATGCAAAAGCTCCTCTGATTTGTTTTCTTTGGGTTTGAGTCTGTTCTTCCTCACCTTTTGCTCAAAATTTCCCGCTGAATGCGGGTTTTCCAAGCGGGGAAAGGTAGCGCCACATAAACCTCCATCTTCATCCCTGCAGCTCCGTGAAATCCAGCTGCAGGGATGGATTGAGACACTGGGACTGGGTGACTTTCAGTTTTTATGGTGCTGAGCAGAACAAACCTTGGAGTTAAATTTCAACCAGGATGTGGCATGCCACCACGCACACTGTGATAAAAGAAAGCCAACTTTTGACACACTCACACATATTGATGCAGAAATTAACACAAAAAAAAAGCATCAGACTGGTTTAACCTGACAGTGTAAACAGCACTTGTGGTTGTGTGTGCTAAGCAGGAGCAGGTTTAACCGTCGATGAGCCACTTTGCCTGCATTACCTCCTTAAATTAAATAGAGGATGAATAAATTTTCTATATTACTTTGTAGCTGATCTGAATATGTGGAGTTTATGGAATCAGAAGAAAACTTTTTAAAGTTATTTAGCAAAATGTTCAGTTGTATTTAAACTGCAGATTTTCACAGAATCATATCAGAAAAAAATGAAAAATCATAATTGTCTTTTGGCTGCTTCCTTTAGGGGTCTCCATATTAAATCATTTGCCTCCATCTAATCTTATCTTCTGTATCTTCCTCACTTACACCAGCCAGCCTCCTTTTTGGTCTTCCTCTTCATCGCTTTCATAATATCATCATTTCACCAACGTCCTCCCTGCCATCCTCTCAAAGTGTCCAAACCATCTACATCTAACAAGAGCCACTCCTCTGATGGAATCAGAAAAACATATTTTTGGATTGCTGATGCCTCATTATCCATAGGTGTTTGGGGATGAATAAAACATCCTAAAGTAAAGAAGATCTCTGTTTAAACGAACAAGAACCAGTGATCTTGTGGTGTTCACTGGAAGACGGAGCAAATAAACACCTACCTTTGTGATCAGGCTGGAACCCCCCTCTCTGGTTAACATCCCCAAGTAAAAGAGAGCGTGTATTTGTGGTGGAAAGGGATTTCAGTGAGGTGTGAAGTAAAACAAATCCAGTCATCAGTCCAACACTGAATGCTAACTTGGTGCTCTTCATTCTTTCCTGGTCGAGTGAGACCTCACACTTGCAAACACTCGCTCTGTCACACAGGTAAACAGAGAGAATGTGACTGTGTCCACGCCTCAAATATATCTGTTTGTTAAGGATGATAAGTTGAAAAGTTAACGGATGGAAAATATGAAATAGGAAACCTGAGAAGCAAGGCAGCACTGAAAGCTTGATAAACTAGGATAAACTATTTTAGGCACTCTGGCTTCCTCATACAGTCCAAAATCATGCTTTGCAGGTTGATTGATTACTCCAAATTGTCCCCAAGTGTGACTGTAAGTGTGTATAGGTGTGTGATTGGGTTACTCTGCTAAAGGCCGAGTGATCTGTCCTGGGTGTACCCCGTCTTCGCCCAACAGTAGCCAGGTTAGGCTCTGGCAACACCATGACCCCAAAACGGAGGAAGCGGGTTAAGAAGATGGATAAATACATGGATTTTGGTAGCTAAGCTTCTGTCAAAAAAGATCTTGTGCATTTGCTGCTCTGCTGTTGCAGCGTTGCATTTTGCAGTCCTAAAAAATGTCCTGCACACTTTCTGTCTTCAGAAATGCTTTTGGGTCCTCAAAACAGGTATTTTCTCTATAAGTGCACAGATCTACAGTCAAACTAATGTCAGATCCTTTTTTTGACAGAAGCATCACGGCTTTATTACGCAGAATTTTGTGCAGACAGCTGGTGAGTCCACTTGCTTTGAGTGGGTTTTAGTTGCTGTAGTTCTCCCTCCCACCACCAGGGGGAGACAATGCTGTCCGAATCCACGTAACAGAAGAAGAACAATCAGAGCCTAAACTTTCTTGTAAACAAGGCAATGGTTGGATAACCCTTGCATGACGTTAGCTCGCGGGTTCGGGCTCCTACAGTTCGGTCCCGGTTCGCCGGTTGCTACTTCTGGAGGTGGACGCTCCGAGCGCCCGCGAGGAACCTGGGGGACATGTCGGGCGTCGCTCACGTGTCCAGAGTCCGCGGGCTCTACAAGAGGATTCTGGTCCTGCACCGGTTCCTACCGCTCCACCTGCGAGCTCTGGGAGACCAGTACGTGAAGGACGAGTTCCGGAGACACAAAGCGGTCACGGAGGTGGAGGCGGGCCGCTTCATGGTGGAGTGGGAGGTAAGCAGATTCGCCCTTTAAACGAGCTCCGACCTCTAAAGAGGAGCTTTCCCTCCTCTGTTTAATTCCGACAAAATCACGTTTACTTCCAACTAAATGCATCATAAAATCTTTAAATACATATATTAATTATTCAAACACATTTTAAACAATAATGGGTTGACTCTGTATTTTAACTAGCAAGGTCCCCTGAACAGTTATGATAAATGCCTCCTACAATAAAGAATTCCCGTCTCAATAAAGTTATTTAACATGTCAACATAACGGAACAGTGCACACTGTTTAAATAAAGTTCACACAATTCTAAAAAAAATTGGCAAATATGAGGCTGAATGCCACTGAAAGTTACCCAAATCTAGCCTACTGACCCACTGATTTTGACTAAAATGAATATGTTTCGTTTCATAATTTGGTACTAAATTAACAAAATTCTTTAATAGTTGATAGTATTGATGGGATTCACACAGTATCTATCTCAATACCCAGACCTGCTCAAGAATATTCCCACTGGCTGGTTTGATTTGTCAATAGTTTAACCCCAGATTCAGGAACAGCAGCGCAATTCCGTCCTGGTTGTGGAATACTGGACCAGCCCTCCAAATTTCGCAAGAGAGTGAGAAACAAGTGGTCAAAATGAGTTTCCTCCACCAGGTGCTCCCTAATGCTACGTTCACACCGGCCTCAGCGACGGGTGTTTGAGCGACCACTTCCACTGAAAATGCAAATGTCAGTAAACGCGAAAACACAGAAAAAACTAAAGCTATAAAAGCAAGGATCAGACTTTTCACAAGTAAATGTTCACACTAGAATACATTTTAAGAAGATCTGAGTGAGTTTACTCAGAATAGTGAACATTTAGGCTGATCTTATAGCTTATTCAAAATCAATGGTAGCTTTAGAGTTCACACAATTTCCATGTTTTCTGGCAGGACCATGTATTTTTTTGTTTTATGGAGGATGATTATGGTATTTTAATGTGTGTTTGACCTCAATTTGGACCAAACGACCCACTGAAATTACGCATATTACTAAATGGAGGGAAAAAAAATCTTACCAGGAGTGAGGAGTGAATCCAGTCCGGCGGGAAATTGTGCTGGTTATTGTCCTCTTGTGCAGGACACTTTAAACTAAAACCCTCTGTGCGTGGCAGAAGCCTTCGTACGAGAATGGGACAGTCCTGCAGCTGTTTAAAACACGGCTACAACTTTAAAGAAAGAAAAAATATATATTTTTTCTCTTGGTTGTGTATGGGAGACTAAATGAGGAAATAATGATAAAATTTTATGACTCTAAGTTGAAACTTCCCGGGCTCGCCTCGCTCGTGGATTCTGTTCCGGAGAAGAAACACCACATTGACAGCTCGTCAGCTGCGACCCAAAGTCCAGCTTACAGCAGAAGTCAGCGTTTATCTGCTCATTTTATCAACAAAACTCACTCTACTGAGAGCTACGGGATCATACTGTGGGACACAAGGAATCCACCATGTCAAAAGGCGCCCAGACGCTCAATTTCACGGCATAAAATGGCATTGAAGCTTCAGTGAGTCGGCTCGTTGGACACTGCTCACGGCTGTGGATCACTTCAAATCGTGCGACCGACGAGATTTGGATTTGGTCGCCACCAACGAGATTTAGTAGCAACCTAGTCAGGTGTGCCACCGGAAGTTGGTCAAAGCCGTTTGCAGCTCCTGCCCCTGCTGCAAATTTGACAGTTTATTTTTTAGGATATAAATCGTTGTCGTCTGATATGAAAAAAAACAATATCGTGATATAAAAAAATCACTATCGCACAAACCTACGCTGAGTCGATCAGCTCTACACATGGCTCTATGAGGCAAGCAGGCACTTGGAGTCCGTACCCTCCGTGCCCCGTGTCTGAGGCTCTGTCAGAGCAGAGAGGAAGCAATCAGTTCTGGAAAATACTATTTTTTAAAGAGAAAAATATTTTTAAAATGCTTGTTTAGACTTTTTTATATTAAAGGGGGGGGTCTGTGTATAGAAAGTAGATTTAAGTGATACCCATAAAAAAATAAGTAATTTCCCCCCCCCTTTTTTTTTTTTTTTTTATTTGTAGCTGTTTGTCTGTATGTGAGCGGGGGTGTATTTGTAAGTAAGTGTGAAAGAATAAAAGGCAAAAGGAAAAGTGTTGTAACAAAAGACATGTTGGCTAAAGTCGAACTAAACTAAGTTAAATCCTACACATGTTGTCATGTAAACTTAGCTAAATTCTACACATGTTGTCGTGTAAACTTAGCTAAATTCTACACATGTTGTCGTGTAAACTTAGCTAAGTTCTACACATTTTGTCGTGTAAACTTAGCTAAATTCTACACATGTTGTCGTGTAAACT
>BSAI01000106.1:9201995-9338751 GCA_036245035.1 Adrianichthys oophorus
AATGTTGGGTCTGTGCCCCAAGCATTTCAACAACACCACACTGAAAAAAAACACAAGAGAGTTGAGTAAGCTTATACCTGCAGGGAGAGTGTCAAAGATCGCTCAGTTACAAGCTCCTAAAACACTCTGCCCGACCTTAGTCTCCCCCTGCTATTTATTAAAGGGAATGCCCTAGTTACATGCTGATTCAGCCACTAAGGGAGGGGAAAGAAGGAGCTGGCTGAAACAGTTTGCAGCATGACACTTAGATAAGGGTCAACAAGACCTTGAGGTTTGATATATAAGACCTTGAGGTTTGATAGTGTGCAACTCTGGTATGTAAGACCTTGAGGTTTGATAGTGTGCAACTCTGGTATGTCAAAACAAGAAGCAATAGTAACTGAAGAAAACAGAATAATAAGAATCATAAAATCTCTAACAGTTCCTCCCTTAAAGTCATTCATCTCCGGACAGGATCTTCTTCTGCTACAGACCTCATAACGTTTTTTTTTTTTTTCTTAAAGTTTAAGCTTGTTTCTGTCGTGTTGGTGATGCAGAAGTGCTGCTGGATCTGACCCTGTTCTGTTGTGTGTCTCATCCAGAACTACAAAGACACCCTGCAGACTCAGGTGCTGGAGGCGGCGGGCCATGGACCCGGCTCAGTGAGGTTTGGTGCCGACCTGCCGGAGCAGAGGATCAGCGACTTTCAGAACGAGCAGATCGGGCAGCTGTACGAGCTCATGCTGGAATCCACCAAACCCAACAAACAGTTTGACATCCGCGAGGACAAACGCTGAGGCAACGGGCCGCAGAGGAAGGAGGGACAATGAGGAACAAGATCTCTGAGGGGCGGGATCTTTAGGGTCATTTAAGATAAAGTCATTTGAGATAAAAAAAAATGTCCTAATTTGCAAGGAAAAATGTAAAGGTTTAAGAATAAAACTTCATAATCTGCAAATTAAAATATTACATATTTGCTTTCAAAAGATAGTTTTGTGTTTGCAACACAAATGTTTTCTGATGCGTTGTCTCTCGTCTTACCTTTTCCATATCTTTTATTTTGAGAGACTTTAGTTTCAGGAGGTACTCAGCCATAAATTCACTAATTTGACTAAATAAAATGAAATAAATGCTTAAAGAAAGTATGAATTCTTTTTAAAATGGTTAAAAATTATTTTTTCTTCATCCATAGAAGCAAAATGGAGGGTAAAAGAGCCTTTTCAGTGTTTGAGCCTCGGTTACAGACACCATGTTAGATAATGTGGCAATTTGATTGGATAGAATCTAGATCAATCAGCAGGCTGTTCGGTGGCACAGATGTCACACCAAACTGAGACTAATGAACGCAAAAACAAAGGGAGCTGAGAGACTATCTGAAAACTTGTTGCAAATTTTTTTAAAGCAAAAAAAAGTTTTGAAACAAAAAAAAGGTTGTGAAAGCAAATCATTATGGAGTTTTATTTTTAAAACATATTTTTCTTGCAAATTAGGACAGTTTGATCTCAAAACAGTGATTTTTGCTCGCAATACGGTGGCACAAAAATCCCTTCATATTTATGGTGCTTTGAAGATCTTATTGTCTTGAGCTTTGTTCTTGCTCGCAGCAGAAACGCTCTTCAGAGCTCCTGACCATTTCAGCAGCTGCTGATGGCAGAATGACTCCTGAAGGGAGGAAAAAAAAAAAAAGTAAATCTTAAAAGATGCAAAGAATAAAGTCAATATGTGTCTGCCTCAGAGAAGCTCTTATCTGACTCCTTTGGATGGACACAAAGGCAGAATCCGAATTGCTTCCCCACCCCAACTGCTTCTCCCTATTTCTACATTTGTTCCTCCAAGCGGAGCAATATGGAAAAAAATGGTGTCTTCAAATTCAGAATACAACCACTCAATGTCATCATTAGTCGCCGGTCATCTACGTAGCTGCCGGCACTCGGAAAATACATAAAAACTCATGCAAAAGCAAAAATGCAACACTTGCATTTAAATGTAAACTTCCGTGCTGTAGAGCACACCCAAATGCGTTTCACCTCTGCAGCACAGCGCAACACGGATCACTGTACCAGAGGACGGATAGCCAGCCCAAGTCCCTACGGCTGCTTCTAAAAACAGCACTTTAGGACACTGCTACAGCTTCAAATGCCCCTACGGTTGGAGCAATAGGGAGGAGTCAGAGGGGTAGGGAAGCGATTCGGATTCGGCCAAACACACACACACACACACACACACACATCTTGTCTTTAGTTAGGTGACCCCACCATCCCTCTGAAGCGAGGACAGGAAATGTAAAATTATATTATTTCTTTAATGTCAATCATGAATTTCCCAAGAACAAACTGTTTAGTTATGAATTTGACTTTCCTCAGGTCTTGTGATGACTTTAAGCACTGACAGGCCCCTCCCCTTTTCTGACCCTCTTTTTCCTCCTGACATAGAGCAGACAGATGCTGAAAATGGTTCCGATGCAAAAAATCCGTAATCGTCCTTAGAAACTTAGGATACAGTGGTCCCTTGCTTTGCAGTCTCACAGTTTTGATGATTTTTTTGTGCAGTTCTGCATTATATTTTTTACAACACTTTGTGTTATGCCTCCTGATTGGCTATTTACATTGTCAGTTAATCTCCTCCATACTGTTAATGTTGACGTCTGTCTAAGAAAAGTGGATGAAGTGTATAGTGAAGGGTTTCCATCCATTATGTTAACCTGTTGTATCCCTTCAGGGGTTACGGGGCTGCCAGAGCTTAACCTTCCGCCTGTGGGGGGTGATACACCCTGGACAGGTCGCCAGCCTGTAGCAGTGCAGTGAGGGTTTTACAGCCTTAAAACATCAATCATTCTTGTAAAAAATACACATCACCACTTAGTGGATTGAACCTTGGGCTATTTTTGGAACGCAGCTCCTACGATACAAGAGGAAACACTATTCAGAGAAAAAAAGAACTGAACCCACATCTCAAAACTTGTAAAGGTGCAACTTCCAAATATGGTAAGCGGTAAATAGTTGTAAAGCAGGTTTCTACCTTCCTTGAAGGCCTTACAGTCACAGTCCTACTCACCCATTTCATTCATTTCTGTCATCATTGTTTGTGCCCCTTCATCAACATACACAATATTTCCTGCAAAAAAGTGAAGGAAGGCAAAAAGCAGACACGTCTCCCCGACGCCTCGAGGACCCAGACCATTTTTATCCCAGAGAGCATCTGTTCTTTAGGAAGAATAGACAATATTTGTATTATTTTGACAGATCGGAAACAATCTGTCCCCGCTGTGTTCCTCAAGGCACTCTGGTGAAAGACTGGAGAGTGGGTGCTTTTCTTTTCAAAGTCTGACAAACATTTCAACCCAAAAAAGATGAAACAATGCAAACAGGAACTTCCAGAAATCTAATTCATGTTGCTGATAATTCATCCTTCTCAGTCTATCAGCAGACAAAAAATGTATTTTTAATAGTCTTCAACAGGAGGACTGAGATGAAAAAAGAAGATTGAGGAGGTCTGAGGAAGACGAGGAAAGACGAGCAGGCTTTTAGGTGAGTCGGAACATAAAAACTTCACAGATAATGAACATTTTGATTGGTAGAATCATTTTTTATACTTGAAATTACTTCTTGGCAACGCGTTTTGTTTTTTTGGATTCCATTTCTGAAGTTTGATGAAATGATATGACAAATAACTTCCTACATTTTTAGCATAAAGATTTGAGAGAAATGAATTTTACCTTTACAGCTGTGGCTTTAAAAGCAGTTCTGAAAGGAACCTCTCCATCCCTGCTGCCTTCCACCATGGACACCTGACAGAGACACAGGATAGATTCCACTCCAGGCTGACTGCTGGGATCTTCAGAAAACTCCTGAAGAAGATTCTTCTGTCGGAGAGGGACTGCCGAACTGCATAGGAAGAGTAAAGATCATCACATTACAATGAAACCAGACCCATAGTTTTAGGAGAACTCCACTGTTCTGCATAGCGGTGGTGTGGTGGTAATGTGGGGTGGTTGTACAAATAGAGAGGTCAAGGACCACCTGCTGTCTTACATAAACCTCTGAAAGAAGGAGCTTCCTTTTAGGCCTAATTCTGGGTTTTCTTTGTTCCTCATTTGTAATTCCTTCCTCAAGTAGAAGTGAGAGACTGGGGGGGCTGTGGAGTGATATTTTTACATCAGGACATGAGGGTGGGGAGGGTCTCTGAGTGGAGCAGTAATCAGGAGCTTAATGTGAAGCGGCAGCAGGGAGAAGGAGCCTGTCCTGAGTGAAGCCCTCATGAGCAGCCATGACATTTCATCCGGCCGTGTTTTGTCCCGCAGGGCCGGGCCTCTGACTCCGACACGCTTGGCACCCGCTCACACCCCAGATCATAGCCATGGCTGGCTTTTTTTTTTTGGGTTGGGGTGAGGCTTATGTGACACAGCGCATTAGCGCTGGATTTCTAAGTCCTTTCAGACACAATGACGGCCCACACCAATGGTCAGAACTGAGCTCAGTGAAGGTCATGGAACGAGAAGATGTGCTTCCCATCAAACATGGAGGAGCAGAAGAAGCTCTCTGCAACATTCAAAGCATTTAAGTGACACAAAAGTAACCAAACCAAAAAAAGTAACCAACCTGTCAGGTGAGAGTGCTAATCATCGCACAACCGTGCAGCCCATCCAATATTCAATTTTCTTAACCCGCTTTATCCCTTTCAGAGTTACGGGGTTGCCAAAGCCTAACCTGGCTACTGTTGGGTGAAGGCGGGGAAGACCCCGGAGAGGTTTCCACAATCACACACGCATGCATATTCACAGTCAGACCTAAGGACAGTTTAGAATCACCAATTAACCTAAAAGGCATGTTTGTTGACTATGGGAGGAACATGGAGTGTAAGCCCACGGCCTGGAGAAAACCCATGCATGCACGGGGAGAACAAGCAAACTCCATACAGACGGGATCCAGTCGGGATTGGAACCGGCGGTTTATTGCTGTGAGGCTAAAGCGCTAACCACTGCACAACCATGCATCCCTTTATTTCCAGTTATAAGAAACTGGGAAAACTTATCTGCAGCCCTCTACCATCAACAGATGGACACCACTCACCTTTAAAAAACGAGAAGAAACAGGCTGTTGAAACAAAGGAACAGGAAACACTGCTGGGAATAACAATGGAAAGCTTGGACGTTAGAAACAAATCTTAAACCTAAACAAATCACAGAGAGGAATGCAGTTCAACTCGATCAGAGCAGCAGCTGCTGTAAAACTGAATGTATGATGAGTAAAACAAGTGGCTGCAGCCTCGATATGCAGCTGCTGTTACCTGATAGAGACGTCACTGAAAACGCTAAAACACAGCCTGGGTTCAGTCTGATCTCACCCTGCAGTCAAGACTTTCACTGACGGCAAAGCACCAGAACCAGGATGAGAATCCCGGCTTGTTTTTTCATTCAGGTTCATACAAGGTTAGGAAGATACACATCCAAAGCTGCCCAAAGGGACAAAATCAACTCATTTTTCTTTGTGTGGTGAGACTAAAGGATTTTAGAGAAGCTAAAAATCCTAAAACATCCAGAGCCCTTCTCTACCTTTTTGCAAAGAAACCTTTTTGGTTTTTTATAGAACAACTAGTTGACCATGTAGCTAACTAGTCCCACCATAGAAACAGCTCAGGTTCTGTTGTTCTTACAACTTTTCATCAGAGACCAGATCTAAGCAGTTTTACTGATCACATTCATCTCTAAGCTTCCTGACAACCAAGTTCTTGTAGGAACCAGTTTTAGCTAGCGCTGTCCGTCGATTAAAAAAAATTAATCAATTTAATTAATCTCACTTTTGGGTTTTGATTCGTCACAAAATTTTACGAGTTATATTTTACACGACAATATGTAGCTTTCTAACAAAAAAATTTCAGGAAAACGGTTTTCCTTCATTTTTGTCTGTAATGTAAAAATGTATAAAGTGTTAACTCAGAAGTGTCATTTGTGTGCACAGAACACATCAACAGTAAGATAAGCAGAACTCAAAAAAATTTTAATTTCTGCAATATTACTCCAAGAAAGCTGTTTCTTCACTTTAAATGGTCTGGGCAAATACTCAAATCTGATTGGCTGCTGGGTGTTCCGGAAGAAGTTCTCGTTGCAATGTTCTATATGTGCAGGCTTCTTCAAAACAAACGTTTCCTTCATAATTTGGACAAAAACAAGCAGTAAAAGGTGAACTTTCACTCTTAACTGATTCTTTATTGAACCTATCGAGACAATTAGCTCAAGGTCAATTGTGACAGGCAGTTAGCAGTCGAGTTCTGCCGACCCAGTGACGTATTCTTACCGTGACAACGGGCCGCATTGCGCATCAAATAGTCGGCCTATTGTGAAAAAGTGATGTAAACCTAAAAAAATTACAAGAATAAAGTACCAAAAATCAATTGAAAGCTTGAACCAGCGGAAGACGGTTGCTTTGCGGCATGTAGTTGATATAAATTAACATTTATTTTTCTTAAATTATTCTCGTGTGTTAACATTGACAACCCTAGTATAAACACCAAAGTATGAAAGACAGAGAACTTTTCTTGGCATCTAAACTAATCCATAGAAATGTGAATTGTTGGGTTTTGAGCTGGGATAGTGAAGGTCAATATAAGGATGAATTAAGGACGATGCAGAGACATCGTCATAGGTCTTTAATCTATTGATCATCCATGTTCTACGCTTTTGTTTTGCTACTAAATTCCAGCTTAGTTTTCATGCTTTGTTTCTTCATTATTTCACCTGAACTCTAGCATGGATGAAACATGAGAACTCTGGTCTGCGTTTCTCTTAAGGGTGAGCGCAGACATGCAGCATTGAGGAGACACTTGTTTGTATTTTGATAGAACGGTAAATGGAGTATGTTTAGATTGCAAATGACTACTTTTCTTCAGGTAGGGCTTAAGGACAGTCCTGTTCACACACTGATGGCGGCTCCGCTGCTCACCTGTTGTGGAGGAACGTCCTCTCATTGTACCAGTTTACACTGAACTGTCTGCTTTTATTATTAGTTCAAGGTGTACCACATGAAAACCCTTTATTCTTCCTTTGAGGATTATCAGTGACTTGTTTTCATCAGAACACCTCCAGTTCTGCCATCATCTGCTCCACGCCACAGCCTCATGACGCCAAGGTCTCGGATGAAATTAAGCACAGGAAGTTCTGGTGGTTCTCTCTGTTCTCTAGGGTCTAAGTAGAGTTTGGTTGGAGGAGTTCATCCAAAAACAATGTGAAGTGGCTCCTCTGCTCCTCTGGGCTGGTCGCTCATCTACTTGTCAGGGAAATCAGCACTTGTTGCTGCAACAGGGAGCTGGAACTCTGAAGTTCACAGTGGAGTATGTTTTTTTGTGTTGGGTGGGGTGAGGTCTGCAGCTTTTATGAATTCTACATAATTCATGAGACTGTCAACTCTCATTAAACTTAAACTGCCCTCACGGATGCCCTGCTAGAAGCTCCGGACATTTCTGCAAAAGCTGTGACTCCAACACTACAGTCTACAGTCTTTGGACAAACAGAACAAGTTTGAGACACAATATGGGACTAAGGAGGAACTCTGGAGTGTTAGCATACTGACTGGTAAACAAGCTACCACAAAGACAGGTGAAGAGACTGTTTAATTCCCAAAGAGGGAAGCAGAAGGAGAGGGAAGGTGGATCTGGAATTCTCTAGGAAGATGAAGAAGTCCACCTGAGTTGTAGTTCTTGAGGACGTTTTAGGAAGAGGAAATCCAGGGATAAAATCCAGTAGTTGATTAGGGAAGAGGCCGGGTAGAAATGTGGACTTGTCGTGGACAGGAACTTGACAGTTGAAGGCCAGCACTGTAGGCTTAGGCAGGACTAGGATAGAAATGTGGTTGACAACGTGGACTTAACTTTGGTTAAAATCTGGAGCAAATCTGCTATGAACTGGTGTTGAAGTCAAGACGCACAGGGCAAGGAGGAACCCAGTAAGTAAAATGATCTCATTGGCACAGGAGGAGAGGACGGATAAACCATAAAAGGGCGTGTTGGTCAAAGAGTATGATTCAGTGTTACTGGGACAACCGCTGAACAGGGTATGCGGAAATGTAGGGTCCAGAAACCGTAGCCACGTCACAGGGTAGGTTTTATTGGTGTGAGCGGTCGGTTTTCTTTCTCTTATCTGGTTTCGCTTTAGCTCTTCCTGATTGAGTTTCGGCAACTTTCCGCCTTCCGCATTAAGGATCATGCAAGCATGTGTCCACCCATACATTCCCTTTTTTCATTTTATTTTTATAAGTCTTGGCTCAGACCACTTCATGTTCTACGATTTTTGTTTGTTCATTATAAAAATGTCAATAAAATATGAATAAATCTATTCTACTTCAAATTGAGATTGAAGCTAGCCTCATGCAGGGATGAGGCTTTTAAACCAATGTGACATCCTCAGGTCCTGAATGTTTCTTCTTTGTTCATCCCATCTGTGCATTTTCAAAGCTTCATACGTGGTTGGGAAGATGAGCACTATACAGCTGAGAAACTGTCTTTAAAGCAGCTGTAACCAGAGCTGGGAGTAACACTGCATTTATTCCATCAGTTCAAACAGTCTGAGTTAAAGTGATGAAGCTGTGGATGATCAGAGCAAATATCCTCCGTTCCTCCTGGATCAGAGTGCAGATCACTGTGACATTCCTTCGTTCCTGTAGGCTCTGCAGACTGTATGTGTGTGCCAGGGTGTGTGTGTGTGTGTTAAAAAGTCGTGACTCGGCTGTTTCATGCCCCCCATGTGTCAGCGCACAGGTGAGAGGCCCGCACTCCTGTTAGGAGGCCCCCGCTGGTGCAAAATGAACAGACTGGTTTAGCACGATGAAACTAAAACAGAGAGGTCTAATCTGAGCGAGGAGGTCAGTGGATGGAGCGGCGTGGATGGGATCTTCACTGAAGTGTTAATGGATGTTTGTTGTTGACAGCAGCTCTGCTCTGCACTCCGGCTTTCTCCAGCCTGGACTCCTGAACTCGCTTTGCAGCATCGGAGCTTTAAACTTCAAATATGAGAAAAAAACCTACTCATTTATATGGGGTTTTTATTGGAAAAACTCCATAATTGGATTACTAAAACAAAACGAGAAGTACATATTTTTCAAAGGTTCAATGCTTTTAGCTTTATCCATGACCTTTCTTGATCAAGAAACCTGGCGCTGTCAACTGTGTTCAGTGCTTTCACTGTGAAAAATATCATTTGGTCATCAGATTAACTGCCAGAGACCAACACTTTTCATTGTACACAAACCCATAGTTACACTGCAGTGTTCAATTCAGCTGTGTTGGAGCAACAATAGGGAACAATAATGCTAAACTAGTTTAGATCAGCAGGACTGACAGAAAAATAGAAATCGTTTGATTGTGCATTAGCAATATAGAAAAAAAGTGAAATAAAAACATTTTATTTTACATTTTATTATAACTATTAAAATATCAGTTCTTTTAGCTGAAGTGAAGAAGCATGTATGGACGATTTCTTTATTTTTGTCCGAAACTATTCTAATACTGTTGACTGGCACATGTCCACCACCTGGTGTAAAATGTCAAAAGGATACAAATCTCGTGAATTTTGCTCCATGCTTTTTCTGTCACAGCTCTAATCCAACGGATGAAAAACTTGGTGTCATGTAATTCCGTCTGGATTATGTTTACGATCGATACTTCCCTGCTTTGAACAGGACACAAACCCACATGTCGCAACTAAATCCAAGTCCCTGATTGGTCAAAGTTCAGCGTTTTTACAGTTTAGCAGTCAAAACGACCAGCGCGTGACCAATGAATGCCCATTTTGTATGTGGAGCCCTAGAACGGACTTTAAAACTTGCGTGGAGGATTTCCGTGCATTTTTACTGAAAGTGGGCGATTGAACGCGAGTCGACGCGCGTGTGAATGTACCTTTACTGTTACAGCTGCAGTGACAGCTGTTATATTTCTTTGGTTATCCCTCTCTGACAATCAGCAAACAGGCAATGGATCAGAACATAAAGAACGGTCTGATCCTGTGTAAACACTTCTGTTACCACCTGAACACACAAGATTTCAAGTGTTTCTAAACGTGTTGCTGCATTCATCTCAGATTGAGTTTCTTTTTTTTTTTTGCATTTTTTGCAAACCTTTCCCATTTTCATTTTTGCAATAGTCTTCAGTTCCTGTTGTACTATTTGATTTGTGCACAGACAAACACTGATGGAAGAATTCTCACGTCCCCGTGGATGCTTCAGCGTTGCTCTCAAGTCGTGCGTTTCTGTCAACATCAATTTTCTGCTCAACACGGGCGAAGTAAAGCTTTGAACTCCGAGATGGATTTGTAAGCGTTCTTGTCATTTTTCATTTATTTGTGAGAGTAACCATGGAAAAACAATCTCTGATTTGTCCCTTTTTATGACAGAAACATTTAGGTTTGATGTGAAAAATTCCTCTCTTCTGGGGCCAAACGTAATTATGTTTTGATTAGAAATTGCTCACCTCCTCAAAGCTGGCGTCCTTGAGAGTTTGCGCTTCAACAGAAAACCCTGACACTTCCTGGTAACTTCATTTTGAAGAGAGACAGCAGAGGAGATTTTGTCGACATCTTTTCCTTCTCCTAAAACATGTTAACATGAAGATGGAAGTCTGAGGTGTCGCACGCACACAGCGTTCAGGACCTCTCAGATTAATTCCTCTTTTCTGTAAAGCCGCTCATTGAAGCATACATATTAATAGACTATTTACATGCGGCCCAGATGTCAGGTTTCATAAGTGCAGAAAGAAGCAGATTGTTTGTGGATAGAACGCGTGTCTTGGATTTTCAGAAGGATTGCTTTCTCATAGAAAGAAAGCCTTCCAAAATGAGTTTCCAGTTTTTCAGAAAGTATGAATCACAACACCAAAGAAGACTGGGATTCACCCAAGGAGCGGGTGATGCTTCTGCAAAGGGAAGCTTACACTACCTCAGCTCTGGGGGTAACACCATACAGTGTCACACGGGGAGGTGAGCTGTCACTGTGTACCGTCTGCACACTGCGTGCAGCATCATTTGACTAGAATGAGTGTTTTAGGAATTTGATGATTGAAAGCTGTTCATGGTGTGTTGATGTTAAACATCAGAGTCATGAGATGTGGACTGAAAGAAAATGTGACGTCTCTTCCAAGAATAATAAAATACTAGTTTGAGGTGTTCAAACAAGGTGAAATATTGTCTCATTAGGAGTGAGGAGAACTGACCCAGCAAGGAAGATTCTGAACTAGTGACTGGATGAAATGGAATGATTCCAGAGCGCCAGGATTACCTGAGCACTTGACGCATGCAGTAAATGAGGAGGGTGTTGAAGGAGTCATCGGTCTGACGAGTGGAAACAAAACTGATGACATAACCTGAGGGGCTGCTGTTGTGTTGGTGATAAAAGTCCCTCACGCTTTCAGCCCGCAATCTGTTCCTGAGGATCTGCGATGCAGCCAATGAGGAGTGCAGGTCAGCTGGGAGGCGTGTTCTTTGTTTTATTTTGGTTCTTGTGCCTGAGTCACAGCAACCCCTACAGCTGGATACAAGCTGTCTGCAGGCGAAAAATGGGCAACATTTTAAGATAGGACAACTCTGTGAGTCTGTAAGGTGAAAATGCCCATGCGCATTAATACTGAAATGGCACACAAGGGCACCACTTTACCACAAGCCCACTGAGCCAGGCCGAGTCGTACCCAATGCCTCCTGCAAACAGCATTCAGAGTTTGGATTGGGGAGTTCAACCATCAAATGCTTCTTTCACTGGCATCATACAGGCACTTACGTGTCACATGCATAAGTTGTGCGTGTAACATGTCGCACACAGTTGGTAAAGGGCCAATACCTACACCTTACCAACAACTGGACTGTGGTGGAAGGATCTCGTACAGCAGCATCACCATTATAGCAATGGTGCGTGTAACATAAATCGCTCAAGATGCCACACACATGACAGTCGTATGTTGCATTATCATGACATCTCTTTAGGCTGCTACACAAACCTCAAGGGAACTGCAGGACACACCTGCGCTCCCATTGAAGTGCATCTGCTCTTCTCTACAAGCCTCCACAAGCCCAGAACACCCCAAAACCCACCCGACTAAGGCCTTTCTGAATAAAAAACTGTAGAAGAAGAGGCTTCTTTTTAAGACATATTCATTTGTGTATCTAACAAATATTTAGTTTTAGGTTTTTATGCTGCCAGACTGCCCCTGCGACAGACTGGCAATCAGTCCAGGGGTGTCCCCTGCCTTCGCCCATGAGTAGCCGGGTTAGGCTCCGGCAACCCCGTGACCCTATGACCCCGAAAGGGATAAAGCGGTTTGGAAAATGAATGAATGAATACTGCCAGACTTACACGTTGCGCCCAATGCTCTAATCGTGCCACAGGACCTCAGATCACGTGTGATCTAATGTCACCAACAATATGAGGTGGTAAAAATTGTAGAAGAGATTTTTATTGCATCTTTCTGCAGCCAACACTACAAAGAAAGTTTGAACATTGTTCTGTGTCTGCGCTGACTTGTTTCAGTTCAGGCAGACAAAAGCCACCCTCAGTTCTCTGAGCTTTCCTGGCAAATTTGGCTCTGCCAACTCGGCAGCCTTAAATATTTCTTTAATTTAGCCCTCTTCTGTTAGAAAACTGATGGAATGCTGATTTCCGTTTCCATTTACAAGAGTCAGGAAGCGTACTTAGAAACAAAACCATGGCAGCGCGGTTAGAAGACCGAACAAGCACCTTGCGGTAGACATTGGAAGGAGAAGAGGGCTGCGTGGTGGTGTCATGGTTGGGAGTTTCCTCCAGATCTTACATTAGGAAATGGAAGAAAAGTTCAGAAATAAACTCTGTTGTTTAAAACACAGATTTATAATGAGATTCACAACACTGGATCTAAACAAAGATCAAAGTTTCAGGAACGGTTTGACTGTAAATGAACATTGAAAAGAGTATAATTTTATCCAAAACATGGGATTGAATTCATAAAAGGAAGTGTCTTTTTGATGATGCATGAAGCTCCAGGGCAGTAAAGTAATGCAGGCTTTTCTATTTAAAAAGGGGGAGAAGATATATTGGCAAGAATTGGTGTAATAAAAGCAAATAAAAGATTCAAAGCTGCCTGTTTTTACAGCATGGAAAATTCATTTAAGCAGAGGAAGCACATTAAAATGTATGACATGGAGAAAGCGCTGTTCCAGACCTGAGAATGCTCTATTCCCACACAGCAGATCATCACAGGATGCAGGCAAAGGTCACGATCGATGCTCTGTCCCGCAAAGCATCAGCAAAGGAAAACCCCAGCAGAGCCTTTGGATGTCACATGGAATCGATCAATCTTAATCCCTAATCCCAGGAAGGTGCTGTGCATATGTGACACGAGCCCCAATTTAAATAAAACAGACAAAGTCACATTTTTACGTTGATTATCTACAACGCTCTGTTCTCAACAGCTCTCGTAAAGGCAGTTTTAGGCTTTGGCATCTTCTCTAAGTTGCTTTAACGTTCAGTATCTGCCCTGAACTGTCGCAGCCGTTTTCATTTCAGTGAGCTGTTTTAGCTTTTGCCGTTTTTACAGATCTGTTTCAGCTTCGAACGTTCGGCTGATTGGCTTTGTGCTCCTCCATTCCGGCTGCCATTAAGATGTTCGCCTGAAGCAGCTTCAAATGTAAGCATTTTGCTACACGCCTTACGCCTCAGTCATAACTTCCCTGACAGGTGGATGGAGGCTTTAGGAAGTAGGTAAATCCCGGGATGTCTTACGGATTTTTTATTTTCTCAAGCCCCCCAAACCCGCTCTGAGTCGTGAGCTCCTTGCCTAGTTTGTGTGGGCGTCCTATGGGTATCACGTGCATATGCACCAGTGAGTCTAGTCTGTGCCACCACGCACACAACAACCATACATTCTGTTTTGCACGATGCTGCAAAAACCTGCAGCACCTGTACGAGTACGTGTGACCACGGCTCTAAATGTGTGCAGCAATATTCTTTTAGCTGTCACGTTGCCATACTGGGTCATGCAAACGTTACCTGTGAACTTCCTTCCTACCACGAACCGCTGGTTACAGCCCGTGACCAAAGGTAGTGTGGTTAGGATACTTTTGTGAGTCCACAACAGCAAGCAGTCCGATTCCCATGGGTGCTCCTCATTGGCGAGGTGACACACCTGTCATCATCAATCGACTGGGAAATAAGAAAACACCCCTCCCACTGCTGTGCACATCAAAGCCCGTGTGAGAGCCGGATCCAGTGTTTCTCTACTGTACCTTTTGGTAAACGGGACTGTGTGTTATCATCTATAACCTGACTGAAGCTAATAGAGCAGAACATAAATACCCATGCAAACAAGGGTTCTGTGCTTGAGCCATTATTAAGATCTAAATTGACCCTAAATCTACACAGAATCATTAGATCTTCAAATTTCAAGAAGCACTCAGAGCTGGGGGGTAAGTGTGTGAGGGCGGGAGGTAATTCGTCCTCTTCAAACTTGAGTAATTAGGAAGCCATTTGCCAGCTCTTTCCAAAAGCGTCAGCGGGCCGTAACCTGATTTGCATTCTTTTCTTAGCAAATCGAGAGACGTGTTTGGCTTTTACAAATGAATGAATCACAGAGTTGAATGTGAGCGGCAGCTTTTTAAGAGAAACTCCTTTTTATTGGTTTTAGGCGCCGTGTTTCGTTCCCTTTTCTGTTCTTTCTGGGAAAGCTTTTCTCTGCATGCTGGCTTGCCTCAGCCTCCTGACAGATGGGAGGCATGGAGATGTTTCCAGCACTGAAGCAGGGGATCGGTTTGTACCAGAGTGCGGCTCAGTGTGACTTCCAGCAGCTCTTTTCTCTCCACCTTGGTGTGCATTGAAGGAGTCAGGGAGCCGAATGGACACTTTTTATAGGGAAGAAACTTTGGAGGCATTCCTCCCACTCAGTACCATGTGGCTGTAATTATGCCGTCACCTTCTCACTGTGTCAGCATGTGACTAAACAACAGCGGGAGGACCCAGGGAGTCTAATAAGACCATCTCAGATCTTCAAGCATTCAGTGCATTGCTATAAAACAAGAGTTTGGAGACCTTGCTCAGTGGAAGCAAAACCTTTACACTCTTATGCATCTCTGCAGTGATAACGCGACACACACAGATGGAGATGCTGCTTTAAGTATAAAACATCTTTACAGTTTTGATAGACTAAAGTAAGTGTTCATATCTAAGTGCAGAAACTTTTTCAGATATTTGGAATCAGATGGTTGCCTCACTATGAAATCTTTCAGGATTTTTCCTTATTTGATTTTTTTTCAAATGTCCATAAATAACTTCATTAAGACGAGTGGTTTGAAATCTGGACAGCTTTAACCATTTTATCATTTTTAGCATTCATTTGTTGTGTTACATTTATTTGACATTATTTCATATTTGTTTTATGCTTTTTACTGAACTTTTAGGTCATTTTGATGTTGGTGGTCAAACACTCTCGTACCGAATGGCCACGAGAATGAAGGAGAAAAGAAAGAAGGGAATGTGCTATGGAGCGCTGGTGAAACGGAGGTGGAGGACAGTGACGCTTACAGGCCTCTTATGAAGGCTGAAGATGAGCATAGATTCTGGGACCCAGAAAGAACCACAGAGGCTTTGGGTGATGGGCTAGAGCCTGGTGGAAGCCATCTAGCAGCCAGAGTCAGAGCCTGGAGGAAGGGACCACAGGTAGTCCAGCCGGCCACCCAACAGCCACTGAACCGGCAGGAGTCAGACAGGCCCTGTGTTTGTTTTTGAGTACTGATTACAGAGATGCTCCGACCAAACGCATCACTAAATGTGATTCTGTGTTAATACGAGTGCTGGCCAGCTACCAAAGGGTCTAGAAGAGCATAACCTTTGGTTGGAGCTGGACTGTGTCCACTGATTAAAGAGGACGTGCGGTGGGACCAACAATAAAACAGAGTTTATTACTTGCGATTATATGGGAAAATGTGTGGGATGTTTTGGAATTGACTTTAGTTTTAAAAGTGTCAAAGTTACAACTCCAACGCAGTAATGTCTGTATATTCTTTGTCCTTCCAAAATCATTGCACTGGTTGCCAAACACAGCACATTAGCCTCCTTAGCCAGGTCGAATGACATTAGTGTCAAGCAGGACAAAAACCGCCATCAAATTCAGCCTCATCTGCTCATTTACTGGTGAAATACACAACCTCCTTGTATCCCAAATAAGATCCTCAGAACTTTTCTATTAAATTTGATTTCCTCTTGTTAATCAAAACACGTCAACAACCCAAATACTTTTCTAAACGGAATGACTTTGTTCCTTTTTGGTTTGTTTCCGTCTGTCATCCCTAAAGTTCTCATGGAGGATACCTCACGATGCTCCACCTCTAGAGCTCAAAAGTCTGCATTCATTCCTGCCTTCAGCTCAGTGAAATGCACAGCTGAAGATCTCCATAATATTGAATTTCTGTTTTTAAATGCCGCCCTTCCTCAAAGTGATGAAACGTCTTTGTTTCATCTCCTTTCAAAAGTATTAAAGACATTAATATTGATGACCTCTCCTCATGCATTGCTGATATTTCTGTCTCATTTTCCCACTCTGCTCCTTGGTTTTCTTTCGTACTCCGTTGCATGGAAATTAAAAGTTGTAAACTTCAATGCCTTGAAGAAAACTGCTCGTAAAGATATATGAAACAAATCACACCTGACCTTTAACTTCTTCTCTGTAGTTCCAAAGTTTCCAACAACGGGAAGATTTATTCGCTGTGTTTAATAAAACACTGTGCTGTTTCCACTTCTTCCTTGTAAACTGAATTTCTGTTTTCAAAGCCTTCCTACCAGTTCCAATTTTACCTTTTTGTCAGAAACCTTGAACGAGAATCAAAACTTTCTACGTTCTCAGTTTTAGGTCAAATTTGTCATCTCCTCTCTTGGATATTATTGCTCATTCACCCCTGACTCAATGAAGGCCTTGCTGCGACTTTCTTTCAAACAGTAGCTAAAAGAACATTTTCAAAAATCTGGTTCAGATTCCTCCGACTTTAGTAACCTCAAACTTATCTCCACCAAAGCTTTTCCTTTCAAAATACTCCAAAAATGATGCCATTTGAACTCTACTCCCACAAAACCAAAATAAACCTTTGTGAACAGTTTCAGTCTGTTTCTGTTCTGGCCTCAGCACAGAAACTGCTTTGATCAAATTCACCAATGACATTCCTGCAGCAGAAGGTTCTGATTTGCTTCTCCTCATCCTCCTGCATCTCTCTTCCTTCTCTATCACCCACTCCTCCTCCAGTGAGTTTATTCATTTCCATCCAGTTCCAAACCTTCAGGTTTACCCCATCACATCAGGTGTGCCCCAAGACTCTGTCCTGGGGCCCCTACTTTTCCTCATCTATCCTCCATCTACACTTGCAAAGACCTTTTTCCTGTTAGCTCAATATCATTATCCTCTGTTTTACAGATAATGCTGAGCTTTTAGATTTCCAAGGTTCTGTTAGATGTACACTGAAAGTTACACAGGAATTTTATTTAAAGCTCAAACTGGCACAGAACACAGAGAAGTAGCCTCGTTTAGTGTTTTTGAAATATTAGATAGTATTAGGGCATATCATTTTTAGGCCTTTGTTCCTCTGAGTCATCTCATTTCTATAGTAGGGCCCAAACTTTTCTGCTCCGTTATAAAGCTGTTACGGCTGAGGCCGTGGTTTGGTTTTGTTTTTTTTTTGTTCTTTTGGAGTGTTTTTCTGTCTTTGTGTTGTTTTGTCTTCTGCTGTGGTTGGAGGTTTTCTGTCTTTGCTTTTATTTTTTCACCCATCTTTGTTTGCAAGTTGCAAGACCTACGTTTTGGATTGTCTGTAAATAAATTCCCAGACTTTTGCAGTCGTTGGGGTATTTCGTTTGTTTGTTTTTTTTTAAACCTTCACGTTGCGTCTTTTTACCAGCCTTAACACACGAGCGTGACAGAAAGCTTTCATTGAATGTGTAAAGTATTATTTCCTAGATTTAAAAAAGGCGATAGAGCCCTTTTTTTTTGCACTTTGTTCTGATTCTGGTCCACTTCCTTCAGGAATTACAAGCTAAAAACCCTTCTCTCTTTGAAATTCAGATGTTTTTTCTCATTCTTTTTTCATTTCAGACTAACCAAAGCAAATGAAGGGGTCTCTCTTTCTCTCTATCTCTTTTTTCTGCAAAGCAATGAAAAACAAGACGAGCCCACAGTTCAATCCCTGTTCGCTTCAAATTATCTCAAATTAAATGGAAATAAAACTGAACTTAGCACCAAATCTACGGTCGACAAAGTGGAAAAGTTTTTAACAATCACCTCTCATCTGCTTCCCTCCTCCGACAGGTTAAGAGTGCCATTCTTGACAGTATGCTACCTCTCCGACCTCATGTCAGTAAGATCACTTGGTCAGCATATTTCCCTATACAAATGATTAATTCCCCCCGCCCCTCTGGTAAACACCCATTCTGCCTCTATTCTTGCCGTCAGTCTCATCACCTCCTTTCCTGATTGCTCTATTCATAGCTCACCAGTTGGGCCGTTGGCCTCCAGCGCCACAGGAGCTTGATTGCTTGCTGTCTTTGGCTTGATTCATAAACTATTTTTACAGTCGGTGCCTAATGAAGGGCTAACAGGTACACTGAAACCGTAGGGGGCGGTGTTTACTCCTTCTGTTACCCATCTTGGCTTGCCCTTACAGAACCACTTTCCCAGTACCAAGTCCAGGTATACGTGGCACGTCTCTTTAACACCAGAGCTTTAGTTCCGGTTGTTGACATTCTTTCAACTATTGTAACTTTTCAGCCGTTAACCAGCAGATTCTGAAGCAGAGAAAAGCAGCCTCATGCAACACTTTACAGCAGTGACGTGCTTACGTAATCTGCATAAATCAGCTGATTCTGTTGCGGAGAAAAGCGTCTTTATGCTGATATGCAACATTAGTAAAGTGTTGCATATTGGTGCAAAGCTGATATGAATCAGCTGGTCACCAGTGTGATCTCTGGTATTAAAGGGTCAGAATTACAGCCACCAACTTCTACCGTGGACTTCGTCATATCTCACGTGGTGTGAGTATAGGCCCTAAGTCCCTCCTCTTTAGTCTTCCCCAAAAAGACGCCAAAACTCCATTTGGTTCATTGCTCTACATACCAAATCGGTGCCAAAAACTCCTACTTTTGATCACATTACACCATCCTGAGAGAATGCCACCGACCATCCATACCTCCTAATCATTTCCGATAAACCTTCTTCTGTATGCCTTCAAGGTTCTTCCACACATTTGCCTGACCTCCTCCAAATCATCACTTCTGTCCACTTTCTCTGGAGTTTGCTCCATAAATCCCATTGTGGCATCAGTCCGCGTCAGCAGAATGAGCTCCGGATCTCACTTCCATCTGATGTACAGACACATCAAATCCGTTCCCGACTTTGGATGTAAACTTGAATCTAACT
Source organism: Adrianichthys oophorus (assembly GCA_036245035.1). NCBI lineage: Eukaryota > Metazoa > Chordata > Actinopteri > Beloniformes > Adrianichthyidae > Adrianichthys > Adrianichthys oophorus. Next base: position 9,221,370 of record BSAI01000106.1, read on the forward strand.
TTGGCACATATGTATATGTATGTGCAAAGCGGTTTGTGGTCACATCTCATTGCTTTTCATCTTGTTGTTTTTGTAACATTTTATTGTCCTTGAAAGTTTTTAAAAGTTTAAATTAAATTCATTAGCACGAATGCCATCCTTAAAATGATTAAGAATACTGTAAATAATATTCTTGCTTTATCATTATTATTATTGCTATTTCATTTACTTTGTAAAGTAAATGTCTTCATTTAAACAAGTAAACAAACAATACATTTAAAAAAAAAAAAACTGCTCGTACTCCATCAGTGCCAAGTTTTCCTTCCTCATCCAGATGGTTAAAGAAAAAGCTTCAAGTCTGAAAGCCCCCTGTGAAGATCCAAACAGCAGGCAAACAGGAGGAGCTCATTCAGTCCTTGATGACAAACTCTTTGCACCTCGGGGTGCTGCTTCTTTATGTGCAGCAGTTATCTCAGAGGATGCATCAGCGGTGACATTTGCAGCTTCTGCTCTCGTGTTGCTTCTCACTGTAGCAGAGATCTGAGCAGCTAAAGGTTAGGCTTGTTTCAGTTTCACCTTACGTGTAACCAGGATTACTCAGAGCGACTTCTGACACCCGCTAATACCTGCACGATGCTGCTGACTCACAGAGCTCTCCATCTGCTCTTCATCAGCACATAGATCTGTCGCAAGCTGGACCCGTCACCATGGAAACGCACATTCAACAATCTTGGAGGATTGAGGCGAGCCGTCACAGAAACAACAACAGTTCCTCGTGTTTTCCGTTTGGAGTGCGAGAATGTCCTGCCTCCATCTTTTTTGGTTCATCTCCTCCACAACAAGCCATTTCATCTCAGTGACATCCAATACTTGGCGACGTTTGACTCCCTCTTGTTCTTCCAAGGTTGTGTCAAGATGCTGCACAAAAAGTAAGAAATATCATATTTCCTGCAAAAGTGGACCAATGATGATTTCGTGTGAAAGCATTATTACAAGTTTTTTTTGTACCAAAAGGTAAATAATAATAATTATACATTTTATTCTTAAGATACTTTTCAAACTTCTAGATCACCGTGAATCAAAAAACGCATAAAAAAATAATTACACACTGCACAGAAATCAGCAGCATTCTCTCAACCGAAATCTTAGAAAAGAAAAAGAGGATTGACATGAGGAAGGGAAGGAGCAAAAACGTAGAATGCAGAACACGGTACACCAAAACACTAAAAACCATGACCCTGAAGTCTGTTTCTGATTCATCTGCACACTTTGTTAAAAACAAAAAAAAACAATGTTAGTCAAGGTCCTGTGGAGACACTACTGCAGTTGTATTTCATTGAACTTATACCTTTTATAGAACAACAAAAGACTGATTACGGTGAGTCAGTGCAGTTTTTTTTTTCCACAGGAAACAAGCTCATATGATTTCACACACACTTTATCAGCTTTATCCTGGAGGTTCAGGCACTTTTTTATCAATGTGAGAGTCGATTGACTTTCCACCTTTAGACTTTCACACATCGAGTTTATGAAGGTTCGTCTTAAAAATCTAAAATAAAAATAAGTAAAGTTGTTTCCTGTGTACGGAAAACAAAGAGGGACAATTGTTGATTGTAACAGGAGAGTTCTTGCTGGCTTCAGTTTCTTACAGCCTTGATTAAAGTGATAAAACTTGTCTTTGAGCTGCTTTTCGTATGACAAGCATTACCAAAGCAAAGTGGGAACCTAGACTGACCAGTTCAGCTCCTTCTTCAGCCCGTCGATCCCATGTTACATCCTTCACTCACTTGTGAACAAGACCCAACAAGACCTGATGGAACATCTCCTCCTGTGGCGGTCTAGAACCACAGTCCCATACTTGGAGGAACTAACCCAACCCAAGACATTCTTCCAACATCCAGAAGCTTAAGGTACTTAGGGTGAACCTCATTTTCTTCTGGTGACACACTGTACTGGTACAGGTCCTGGCTTGGACTGCAAGAACCTGTCAGCTTCCTGTGGGTCGCACGAGCCAGACTCCTAGCCATCTGAGCCTTAAGGGAATTGCGAGACACACTTGCACTCCCCTTCAGATGAGGCTGCTCCTCTCTATGACCCTCCACGGGCCCGGATAACCCAAAAACCCATATTGGGTGAATGCTCTACACCCTCATGTGCTGGAAAAACACTTTTCAACCAAAAAAGGGAAGAAAATACTCAATCAGTTTGACAAAACAGTGGAGCTGCAGTACAGCGTCCAGAGTCCTTCTTCAGACCGACGGCATTCAATACTTTCAGTGGCCATGATCCGCTTTGTGGATTTGTCTTCGTTGTTTGAGCACAAGGTTTTCCAAGGAATTTCTTTTTCTTTTTAATCTTTCCCAAATCCTGTGGAATGCACAAACCCATAATTGCTGTTCACATGTTAAGTGCAGGCTCTTTGCATCCAGCCTCACAGCTAGAAATGAGGTATTGTCACCATACGACAGCGTCACCGTACGTCATAGGTTTGTACAACTTACATTTATTTGCGTTACAAATAATTCACAGTGCAATTATCACAAAAAATTGTATCTTCAATTCATGATCTCCCTTGAGGAGGCTGTATGGACCTCAAGGTAACTGCAAGACACACCTACGCTCCTGATAAAATGTGGACTCTCAATTCAATTTTGTTTTATATAGCCCAATAACACAACCATAGCTGTCTCAATGGGCTTCTCACTGGTAATTGTGCAAAGAACATAACATCAGTCATAAAAATATAAACAATAGATGGTTGCTAAACAGACTGAGCTAAACTGGCATCCCTGCCCTTTGACCCTCCTTCTCTGTGAGGAAAAACTCATAAAAAACCCTATCTAAACCTCAAGGATGTCCACATGAAGGGATGAAGGGATCCTCTTCCAGGATGAACAAGTGATGTGCTAGAACTGCTAAAGAAGAATTAACTTATCTAACTTTACGAGTACATGTTTGAATAACAACTACATGTTTAAATAGTGTAGCAGATGGGCTTCATCCAGATTAATCTGTGGGGCGGCTGGGGGTGCAAGACGAAGAAACAGGAACAACTGAGAGCAGTCTTTACGATAAGCTTTTTGTTCTCAGCTGGGCTCTTTCTCATGGAGTAAGACACATCCTTCACCTGCTGATGGAGGTGTTTGACGCCACGGCATCTCTAAACGAATCTTTCTTGCAGGGAAATGCAGCAGCAGTTGTCCACAGCTTTTCATCAGCTACAGGGAACAGTGGAACAACTGTTTGCCCGTTTTCTCACGTGGAAGAGAGAAAGAACAGTTCCACCAGTCATTGTTGACGTGTCCGTGGCCTTACTTAATTCATAAACCCACACACACATGGCACAGTCATGAAAAAGAGAGAAAAATGAAGAGATAACGGGTGTGCAAAGTGAAAAAAAAAACATCTGAGAAGAAAGGTTATGCAGATGACATGAATTAGAGTGCTTCAAAACTGAAATGATAGAGATGGAGGTGATGAGGAAGGCCTGTTTGGTAGAAATAAATGACATCCTGACACTAAACGTGAAGAGACAAGAAGTCTGTTGAAACATCACAGAGTGAAACTTCTCTGTTCCTTAAACATGAAAGCTAAGAGTTAAAGAAATTGTTCAAAATGTTTGGAAAAATACAAGAATCAACAACAGTACCACAGAAGTAAACATGCAAAAAGTTTGAACATGAGTGCAAAGACACAAAAGAAAAAAAAAAGATCTTTTAAATAGAGAAAGTGAATTTGGTAAATAGCAGGAAGGCCTGTGTAGAGGAGGCAGATGTCTTCAGGAAAAGGGCTGCACTTCTAAAGAAGAGGTTGGACATGGAGCAGGTGATAGAAGTTCTCCAAAACACTCACTCAACAAGCAGCAGAACATTTTAGAAAACAAATGAACCTTTCACCTATCAGTCGCTAGCTCTCTATGTGACTGTCATGGAAGCTTTTTTGGGGTGTTAGAAATCAGTTTAAAGATCCCATCAGAGTGAGTGCAGAAATCTGCATCAACATTCAAAACATTTGTGACTGAAGTTTTGCCTTCAGGTCTGCAGGTCTGTGTGCGCCATTGTCAAGCTCAAGGCTGTGCCCCCTCCATCAGTGCAGCCTTGGCAGGGCTTTTCTTTTTCTACCTTGTAATGTTAATGCTGCACGCCTGCTGAGTAAAAGCCCTCCATGCTGCTCCTCACAAACGCCGCACAGCCTTGATCCCTGCGTGCGCAAATGGAACAAAAACCAACTGAGATGGATGTTTTCAAATAAACCTGAAAGAAAGTCTATTCTGTGGAAGCCAGGTGGGCGGAGAGGGGGGATTTCTGCATTAAAAGTCCAAAACACGACCTGCCCGTCGCAGTCTCACCAGCGGCGTTTAGCTCCTGCGATTGTTGAGGCGGGTGCACGCTGCTGTCCACAGATTCATTAGACATTAGGGCTCCAGTAAATGCTAGTGAATGCAAGAAAACAGAGTTTGGCCACTTTAAGCCTTTTAGCTCAAAAGCAGACTTTCTCCGAAAGGAGGATTCTAATCTCTTTGAGGGAGTTGTCACAGCGAATAAAAGTAACTCACTGCTGTTTGTAAGATTGTAACAGAGAACAAAACTGATCAAATCCGTGTTGTAAGTTTGGGTCTTTTTGCTGCCATAAACACACACACCTCAGATGTTTACCTGCAGGTCTGAGGCACAAATGTCTAAAAGACAGGAGTTCCTTTGGCCTTCTCTTTGTGACATTGTGTCCGAGTGTTCACAACAAAAACTTAATTTGTCCCAAAGTGTGGTGCGTTTGCTCAGCGTGGTGCACCATGTTCTTGTATCAAACCTGGAGATTCGTTTGCATTGAAGCCACAGCTTGTGAACAGTGCGCGATTTATCGCGATATGTCGGTTGGCAATACTTGTTTCAATTGGAAAATGCTGGTAAGACTATATTTAATTCATTATTTCTGAGCGTCCTTCAACGTCTTACTTTCATTTTCCACCTAAATCCCCAACCACTAGGTGGCAGCACTGCACACTGAGCCTCTTTGAGCAGCTCTACATCGCACCAGAACAAAACCAGCTTGTGTTCTATGTTCAGTCAGCCTCGCGGTTTTTGGAGTTCTGAGACATGTACTACTTAGATTTTACTTGGGATGGGTCCCAAACCAAAACTTGGTGCCCTGTTGCTGCCAGTATTACATAAACATGCAGGTTTTGGTGCTTCGTAGCATCTCAGATAAGAACAAGTGGAGCAGCCGTGCAGTCGTGGGGCGTCAAACCTATGAACACATTTTTGGACAGGTGTCAAGCAACGATTTGACGCCCGAATGGCGTTCGGTGTGAACGCAGCTTAAGACTGTGTCCACATTTCAGTTGTGCACATGGCTCTGACATTGGTCATTGTGCTCACTTCACACACACACAACTCCTGGTATCCATTCAGCTTTATTAAGAAGTGTGAGTTCAGTTGGACAGAAGAAAGTCAGGGTTGAAAAGTTGTAAAGTGAATCAAATCAGTTCAATAAGGACTGAAGCCAAGCGCCTCATTGTCTGCTTCTGACACAGCTCTGAAGAAGTTACACTCTTCCTCAGCACTCTTCTGTCTTCACTTTATCCCTATTCTAGCTGTTCAGAGTTTGAGGTAAAACTCCAAAATGTATTTAGTGCAATATTATCTCATTTTCCATTGAATTAGGTTTTATTTGTTTTTTTGAGCTTCCTCCAAACCTAATGCTCATGTTGCTTTACGATGACTACCTAAAACAGCCACGATGTGGAATCACCTGAGTCAGCTAGTCAGCAGCAAGCTGGGAAAGGAGAGCTGGAAAACAGGCAGGATGGTGTTCTTTGGGGAACCAATAGCTGGCAACCCCTGATCTGGATGATACAGAGGAGGACTGGGAGGATGCAATGTGGTCAAATGAGACTGAAATTGAACTCTTTGGTAAAAACGCCACATGCCCTGTTTGGAGGGGAAAGAATGCTGTAAATTGGTTCATCCCAGTTTTTTTTGGATGTTCAATCTTGCCCCTGGTGTCCTTTGACAGCTCTTTGGTCTTGTTCATGGTTAAGGCTGCAGTCTGACTGTTTAAGGACTTGGACATTTGTCTTTTATACAGATAACCAGTCCAAACAAATGTCATTAATACAGATAATGAGTGGAGGATAGGAGAACTTCTTAAAGAAGCAATAACAGAATTTTGGATCATTTGATGGAGATAAATACTTCTTTTGTTCATCGTTGTGTTAATAGATTTTTTCCATTACAGACCAAACTCATACTGACACAACTGGCTGAAAAGCACTCAGTGGTCCCTTTCCTTGAAAACCCATTGTATGGAAATTGGTCCACGTTTTTTCCCATGTAGTTCATCATCATTCCACTAGAGGCAGTACAAGGGCTTTTGCTGCTCATTTCAAAATGGCTGCTTCTGTGAAATCTCAAAAACAAAGGTTTTGTATATTTTTAAGGACTTTATGGTGAGAATAACGCATCTTTTGTTATTCCTTTTTACAAATATTAAGCTAAAATAAGATCGCAGCGCTCCGCTGTCCATCAAGTACATGAGGGAAAGGGTGCTCAGGGTTATCTTTTGCTTGTCATTTTTCAATACTTGCTGTACTGAAAGAATGTAAAATTTGTTGATTCTTTAAAATACAGTTACACCATGTATAAAAACGTGTGGATCAAATTTGAGACAGTGGGTAAATAGGTTGCTTTTTTCCCAGAACTCTCATGTCAATATTTTTACGTCTTAAATTAACATTATTGTGAGCGAAAACTGACCAAATCACCCAATGTGTCATAATTTATATTTACAGTATATCTCATAAAATAAATTATATGACAAATAAAATTTGAGGTTCCATTAAAGTGTTTAAAAAATATCTTAATTCTAAAATAATAATAATAAATAATCCGTAATTCTTCATGGTAGTGGGCTTTAAAGGTTTAACATGTTTAACAAAATTGTCGCCTTCCTGTCCTCCCATTATTATTGAAGTTTTTGTTTTACAGATGTTCTGGATTTTTGTGTTTGTTTGCCTCCGGGGTGACCTTACTTATTTATTCTATTCTTTAACAGAGGATTTAGTAATTTTCTTCTCATATCAGGAGCAACTAACTCATTTTACCACGCTGATGACTTTGAGTTGATTTATACCCTTTTTGTTAACAATAAAAAAATCAATTTTGCCTTCTTACTAGTGCTGTCAATCAATTAAAAAATGAATCAGAGTAATCACACTTTTGGATTGTGGTTAATCACAATTAATCACAATGTTTTACTAGGTAAATGTTATACGACAAATGCAGCTTTTGAACAAAAAAAGGCCAGAGAGAACATTTTCCTTCATTTTTATTGTCTGAAATGTTTTCATTTGTAAAGTGTAAACTCAAATATCCCAGAAATGTACTTTGTGTGCACAAAACATCAACGGTAAGATAAGCAGAACTGTAAAGAACTGTAAAGACTTTATTGTTTGCAGTATTACTCCAAGAAAACAAGGATGCTGATATCCAGCCATAGTTCACTTTTTGTAAAAAAAATTTATATATAAATAAATCCCAAAAATATCCAGACTAAAATACTAAAAATTTATTGAATATTTATTTATTTTGGGAGTGAACCATGGTATATGTGGAATACTGGTAGATGCGAGGTGAAAGGCCATCGCTTCTGACATGTAATTAATCTACGTTAATAAATAATAACTCCTTAATTTTTTATAATTAATCTCATGCATTAATGCGGTAACGTTCACAGCCCTAGTTCCAACAGATATTTCAGAACTTGTTCTTTTTCTTTTTCTCTCAGACCCCAGCTAGTGACAGCAGAGGATTACATTCACAGTCTGGTTTGGCTAAAGGTTTCTTCCTGATGTTCCACCCCCTTTTACTGTCGCTTGGAGCGGGGATTACGCCAAAAATCCATTTGATGTATTCTGCTGCTCACCTATCTAGGCTATTATTAAAATAAAATCATAATTGGATTTTGACTAAACAGGATTATAACGCCTAATGAATCTCCTTTGGTGTTTCGCCTTTTGTTTAGACCTTTGAGGCTTGAACTTGTGCTAAACTGAATTGAATAAAGATTATTGCAGTCTAACATTGAAACAGTGATTTTGCTCCAGCGTTTACATTCTTTCGAGTACTGTAGTTCTTCAAACATTTTCATAAATGAACTAGTGCTGTCAATCGCTTCAAAAATTAATCAGATTAATCTCACTTTTGGGTTCTGATTAATCAGGATTAATCACAATGTTTTACGAGTTAAATTTTATACAATATGCAGCTTTTGAACAAAAAAAAGGCCAGAGAGAACATTTTCCCTTCAGTTTTGTTGTCTGAAATATTTAAATTTATAAAGTGTTAACTCAGAAGTTTAATTTGTGTGCACATGAACATAAGCAGAACTGTGAAAACTTGAATGTCTACAGTATTACTCCAAGAAAACAAAGACAAACACTGTGTTTCTGCACTTTAAAGGGTCCGGGTGAAATCCTCAAATCTGATTGGCTGCTGGGTGTTCTAGAAGAAGTTCCAGTCACAATGTTCTATATGTGCAGGATTCTTCAAAAGAGACTTTTCCGGAAGCCTAAACCGGCGGAAGACGGATGCTTCACTGAGTGTCATTAATCAGCATAAATATGTATTAACACGTCAATTTTGTGTTTATTAATCGCGTATGTTTACGTTGACAGTACTAAAATCAACGTAACTCCAGTGGATTCTGAAGCAACGCGGCTGGACACCTCAGTTGGTTAAGTACAGGGCCGGAACACAGCAAATCAGGGTTTGATTCCCAGGGTTTGCAATAAGCTTCATCCAGTGTGGGTCCTTGGACAAGACCCTTTGTGCTACTGCCTAACTACGTAGCCACAAGAGGACACAAGTCTGGGTCCTTAGCCCTGAGAAAAATAAAGGATTCTGTCAGGAAGGGCATCCGGCATAAAAAGCTCTGCCAAACCCCCTGCGCGAATCAGCGAAGAGCTGCTTTGCTGTGGCGACCCCTGAGAAGAAGAAACCGAAAAGTTAACAACAACTAACGCATTCTAAAGTGCAGCTGATTGTGTTGCAAAGAAAAGCTGCTTTGCACCAGTTTTCAACACTTTACGTTGGTGAGACATGCCTGGGATACTTCCACAGGGAGACACCCAGGAGGAATCCAAAAGAGATGACCAATCCATCTCAACTGGCTTCTCTCAACGTAGAAGAGCAGTGACTCTACTCCATGTTCCTCCTATCTCCATGGGAGCTCTGTGGAGGGAACTGACTTCAGATGCTTGGATGTGGAATTTTATCCTTTAGGCCCTGGATGTCAGACTCTTACTAGTTTTTAAGAAATCCTGTGTTATCTACTGTTGGCTATAAGCAGCTTCGATGTTGAAAAACATGTATAACACTGACCCCTCAAGGTCTGGAGTTTGACACCTGTTCTTTAGGTAATGACCTAAAGCTTATGACCCCAGAGGAAAGCGGGAACATTGATTGACCAGTAAATCATGAGCTTTGCCTTACGGCTCAACATCTTTCTCACTACAACAGATCAATCCAGCAGCTGCGTTACTGCAGACGCTGCATCTATCTGCCTGTCAATCCCAGCTCCATCCTTCCCTCACGCCTGAAGATACTCATTATAGTCATTGCAAGTGTTTCTGTCAGCTCAAAATGTCTGGTTTTGTGGTCAACAAGTTAATCCAGATACTTTTAGTTCACTCTGATGGAAGAATGACTGCAGGATACATCTATCAACGACCATCGCTCAAGGGCACTCAGTTCATAATAAAGAAGTTTTAATGCAATCCTCCAAGTTTATTTCGGTTGTGCTTAACGACATCTGGCAGCTGCGGGAGAAAATCTGAACTTTTCTTCTTTTTTTTTTTTGCAGATAAATAAGGCAGAGATGTGTGAGGCCGCCGCACGCTCCCAGTAATTATCCTGTATCAGAGCTGCAGCTCCACGCTTTCTGTCAGAGCACAAAGCTGCTCTTTACAAAAACGTAATTGTTGATTTTATGCAGCAGAAGTGATCTAACCTCTGAGACAACACTTTCTCATTTGCAGACAAAGACAAAAGGATTTGTCCTCAGTGGAATAGAGTTTCACTAAAGTCTACCAAATATTACAAAGTGTTCCCTAATGCACACATTTCAAATACATTTCTATTACTTAGTCAAATTTGACTGATTTATTGAGAAGCATTTACATTTGTTTTTATGCTTTTTAATTTACTAAATGCAATGCTTTCATACTAAAAAGTCATTAAAGAACTTCTCCGATGAAAATTGTGTTTTTTTATGCTCTAGCCGCATTTTTATTATGTATGTCTTTATTCAAATCAGGAGCAAGTAAAAAAAAAAGGCAGTTTGAAAAAGATCGTGTTTGTGACGTAGAGGAAACTCTGCTCTGCTCCATTCAGATGCATCAACTTGTACACAACTAGATCCAGGTTTCTAATGAAGTCATGCTGCACTGCAGAAACCATCCTAGAAAATGACTTTTTTTTAATTATTCATATTTTTGGCTAAAAACAGCATAATCCTGAATTAAAAACACTCAGAAAGCTTTTTAAAGAGATCAGAAGAGGATCAGAGTGGGACTTTGTTTGTCCAGAGGTTCACATTTTTTATTCATCTGGATTTGCTGTGCATAAAAACTGATCAAGATCACAGTTTAGACTTCCGTTTCCAGCCAATTACAAATTTGATTCCTTTTTTTAGTCGCACTGAGAGAGCAGGACGCCATGCAGCAGTAATGACTGCAGACTCACAGCAGGATGATGTTCGTGTCTCCTCCTGACAGCTGTAATGTTCCTGACTTTTTTGCATTCTCTTGTCAGAGGGAATCCTGACTGCCGACCACCACTTGCTGAGATCTGATGTATGCACAGCGCGCATCTGTTTTTGGGACGTTGTTGTTTCCTATAATCAAATGCTGTTCACACTTAGGGTGTATTCAGGCTGAAAATGAGTGAGGTCCGGGCCGGCCCATGATCGGAAGCGAGACCGAGGTGACCCAGCCGTTCTGCCCATCTACCTGGACAAGGACTACAATCACAGGAGAAGAGAGGACAGACGGCGAAATCAGGTCAATCAACTTGTAAAACGACAAACTTTTTGACTTTCATTGTCATTGTTGCATTTTAGACATAAGTTGTTGAAAACTGGCGGTTTAGTTTGATTCATTTAATAAGCTACATGACTTGTTAAGATTTCAGACAGTTGAAATATAGATGTGACTTCAGGGTGAACCCCCAGTGTTGCTCACCGTGGTCAAAAGAGCGCTCAGTGCTTTTGCTCAGACACACAAAAAGTTAGAGGGAGCTTTGCTTGTCGAGGTAGTTCACTTATTCACACTTTATATTTTGCTGACAGTTTTGAACTTTTTATGACTGCCTTGGTACAGTGGAGGCGGTAACTTAGAAGACCTCGGCTATGATACAATAACTGTCTGTGACGTATAGATTGTTGGGAAAATGGTGTGAGAAGCAATGTGTATCACGTTAAAAGTTGTTTTAATGAGCCTGCATTCATCCAACCACGTTCCAGAGAGTTGCTGGGTCTCATCGCTGCTTTACGTTTCTCATCGGTTACTTCATTCCTACACTGTTTACATCACAAAAAGCCCGGCTACGGTGGCCGTTTGGTTCATTTGTTCCACTCCCAGCACGGAGTGTATTCAGACTGAGGAATGTCAGAGGAATTTTCCACAACTTTATGTTGTTTATTTTGCAACGCCAGCACTTTGTCTGAACATCATTGAGATTGTGTGTGGGGGGGGGGTTTCATCCTTTAAGGTTTTCCAGGCGGGTGTTCAAAGGCACTCAGGTGACCAGGATACAATCAGCTTTGAGTCACCAGATTGCTGTAATGTCATTTGAATCGGATTTCCTGCAGAAATCCATTTTCCTTCAAACACATTTTGACATGGACTCTTGCAGCGGTGAGGAACTGGATGGAAGGTGTTTGTTTGAGTGGGTGGAGGAGTGGAGACTCGGTAAACCTGTGCAGCCAGGTATTTTCGGTGCATGTGAACTGCTCCCCCACAACGCCCACCAGCTGAGCTCAACGCGGTGAAGAGGCTGAACGGCACCAAAAGCGTCCAGGTGTGAGTTCTGTTCCTGAGGGTTTTGTTTCTGCAGTGCACTCCACCATTGTCTCTGAATGTCAAGAGGCGCCGCGTGAATGCGAGGCTGATCAAACAGCAAACGCCACCCCCCCCTTCAGATGGACACTGTCGGACCAATAAAGTTTGTTCGTTTGAAATGAATTCACAAATGTGCGCCTGGAATCAAATACAGTCAGAGACAGGGTCCAGGGATGGAGCGTGTGGTCACGTGGCCTTCTGGATTTTGGAGTGATGGCTGTAGAATACTGATGATGAAGGTAATGAAGAAAACGACGAGACTTCCTTTGGTGACTCAGACTCCTTTGTGTTCCAGCAGCCGCTGGAACTTCTGTGGTGAGCGGTGACGCAAAGGACGAAGCCCAGACACCATCCGTCATCACAACAGGGAAATTCAGGATCTCTCTTGGCATTCCTCCCATTCCGGGAGGAGGCGGAGGGATGGTGGGTAGTGGGGTGGGGTCTGTTCCTGTAATGGCATTTGATGATGACTTCTGTGCGTAAGCTGCTGCTCTTACTCTGAGTGCTTACTGCTGTCAGGTCAGGTGGAAACTCGGGCTGCATTCCAATGAGGCTGCAGGTTTCTCTGCTGAAGCTCCTCCTTCATCGTTTGTCCTCTAAGACTTAAACTCAAGAGTCCAGTAGGTTTGACCACTGCAGCTTAACACTCTCCTTTCGTGGATCTGTGCGGCTGCAGCTTTCCAAACTAAACAGAGGAAATGGTGCAAAAGTAAGAACATGATTGTGTACCCGCGATCTGGAAATGTGCTGACTCATTTGGAAAGTTTGGCTTTTCTTCTCACCAACTTGACACCATCTCACCTGGAAAGAGGTGGATGCCACAACAAAAGTTTCTGTTGTTTGGATTCATGGGATTAAACTTGGTATTCATTTACAACATGCACAGAAAAAGATCAGACTGACGTCACTCCAATATGACAACGTCCACATCGCCAAAAAACTGTTGACTTCATTTAATTGGAGGCCATAAAATGAAACCATTTTCTACGGGGGCCGTGATGTCACACTAACTCGATCCAGTTCTCACATACAGGCACAGGTCCACATGAAGGTTCATTGCAATCAAGATGATCAAAATAAAAGTCTAAATCTCTGAAGCTACCTACACACCACACTATGTGTGGTGCGTTCAAGAACACACTGAACATGGAATTTTTGAACATGCTTTTAGCATACGATGTTCTCACAGGTCTGTTGCTATCATGCTTCCGCATGAACTCACAGTTGGAAGAGGTTTGGCGCGAAATGTCGCAAATCTCTTGAATCGCTCCAGATTTTTTTCTTTCACAGCTCTATTCTGATAAATGAAGGACTTGGTGTCATAGAGTTTTGACCGGACACAAACCGCAATCATTCATTTCTCCTTCATGATAACATTTACAACGGTTGGTACTTCTATGTTTTGAAAAGGACACTACCCAGCATGCACTGCTTTCTATCACACAGGTGCAAAGATCCCATTCTCAATCCCCTTTTTCACAGGTAAATGTGTTTGCTGGATTGCTTACGTAAACCCGCCTATGCACACATATTCTCCAACTCTAAGGGGCAAAGTCTCATTCTGACGTCTGAGCTGATTGGTCTTCAAGTGTGCTCAAGTCAGTGGGGGGTGGGGGGTTGACAGGCGTGCAGCTCCGGGCCTCCACCTGTGTGTTGACAATTCAAGTTCATTTCCCATTCCACCCTGATCAAACACGCACAGATGACGGCAAGGCAACAAAACATCTGCTCGTTTTAGTCAGTAAAAGTTACTATCTCGTGAACGGAAATTAAAAGTCACTGTCCTCTCTGCCTCTACTGTGCGGCTCAGAATTCCCGAGGTTTATGATTAATGATTTATAGCGGATGTTCATGAGGAGCAGGGTCAGAGCCTCTGGGCTAGAAAAACAGAAGCTCTTTAGGATTCATCAAGAATTTCTAAGAAACAAGTGTGACCTGAGTATGATGGTAGTATGAATGGGAAACTCCTCCACATCCTTATATTTGCTGCCCAAGACTCTCTGAACATTTCATAAATGATTGTAAAAGATCAAAACTGGGTTCCGTCTGAGAGGACAGACATTCAAACATAGGGGACTCGGAAGTAATACAAATGGATTGAAATTGGAGCGTAGGAGAACCTCAACCAGAAGAGACAGAAGGAGTTAGACTTGGGTAGGGACTGCTTTTATAAACAGAAAAATAGAACCAGCAGGACATGACAAATTCAGTCTGTAGTTTCTGTTTACTCCTGTTAAAGATGACCATCGCTGTGGTCAAAGACAAATCCTTCCTCACATCTCATGATCTCCATCACACACAAAGATTCAAAACTTAACAATGTCCCTAATGTCTACCGGGATGTGACAAACAAATATACAACTTTAAATTGTTGCAGCTGCAGCTCACACAAACCCAGGTAAGAGCTCGTTTAAGCTCTGAGGGAGCGCATGTAGCAGCAGGAACCCGGAGCATCCACAAGAACGACGGTGCTTGAACCAATTGGGTATCACTTGGTTCGGCCTGTTTCATTTTAAAAGCATCTGTTTGCTTTGGCTCTGTAGCAGGGAAGCTTCACTTCCTGCTGTCGGTGGGATGATGACTTTCCCTCGTCATTTCTCATTTTTAGAGTATTTGGTGTGACTTGGTCTGGATTTGAACACATAACCTTCCATCTTCGGGGTGGACACTCTACCACAAGGCCGGGTGAAGATTGAGGTGTCCTCGGCCTTATCCTGTCTAAGAAGATCCAGTTACTGTATATTGAAGCGTGGGCTCAACTATTATCAGCGCAAAGCTGCTTTTCTCCACTTCAGAACCCCCCTGAATTATGTTTATTTGCGTAAATGGTTGAAGAGTTACAGCAGTTAAAAGAAAAGCTAAAGCTCCGACATAAGAGGGTTAAGCTGATATCTCCGTTGGCGATAAGCTCACTTCTGATTGCGTCTTTCTTTCCTGCCAACCGTGTTGAATTCTGTCCGGTGAGTCTGGGTAAATCTGTCCAAATTGGTGCTCAGCTGCTTTCTTACTGCAGCATTCATGGCTCCTTCCTGATTTAGAAATGACTCCCGTTTCTGCCTGTTCCTGCTGCCACTAATTACACTGATTTTCAACACCTGCTTCTGTCAGCGTTTAGGCGCCAGCGTTTGGGTCAGTAGGAATCAGACGGTTGGATGTCACACGCTTTGGGCCCAAAGGGTTCCTTCTGCTCTGCTCTGACTTGTCTGCCTGTTGAGACCTCTCCTTGGGATTCAAGTCGGATCCTGCTCGTCTGTACCCACGAGGAACTTCTTCTGTGTGAGATCACCCACAGGGTGGCCTGACTCTTGATTGAGTGGCTTCACTGTGTGTGACCAGACCTGTGGCTGTCAAGTGTTCTGTGTTTCAGACACAGCGACATGAAAACGCTGTTCATTCTCCAAGAGTTCAAAGCAGACATTTGTATCCTTACTGTACAACTCCAGCTGCTTTTCCCTCCACCATTGAGGAGTGTGTTTATGGTAGCATCCTGCTTTGGGGCCCTGCCATGCACTGGTGCTTTGTCCAGGGTGTGCCCTGCCTTCGTCCAATAGTAGCTGAGATGGGCTCCGGTAACCCATGACCCCGAAAGGGTAATACTGCCTTCAGTAGGCAGTTGTTTAAACTGTATTACTTCCACTTTTGTCTTTTGTTCTAAAAGTGGAACCAAATCAAAACGCTGAATCATCAGTATTAACATTTCATCTGCAATACTATAGTGTAAAAGCACTTTTACACTAATCTGTTGAAGTTTTAGCGCCCCCTGTGGTTCAGGAGGAATCACCGTAGTTTCCCCCTTCACAGGTCTTCATACAGTCTTCCTTTTCCTGTCTGAAAATCCTCCTTAATTCCAGTTTTAATCCCAAACTTGGATTATTTTGGTTCTGTTGATCTACAGTCTGTACAGCAACAGTTTGAGGACGATTGATTAAAAAACTTCCTGAAAGTGAACTTCAAGAAAACCCATCTGAACCGAGATGCCTTAGAGCATCAAGTACAGAGATCACTACACGAGACACGGCGATCCTGACTCCAGGTCCTCGAGGACTTTTGCATGTTTTAAATGTTGCCCTGATTTAGCTCTGCAGAGCCCAGATAGTGAGAGTATTTAAAACAGGGAAACGGGCAGAACAGGAGCTGTGGCGCTTCAGCACCAACAAGAACCACCAACATAAGAGGTGAAAAAATGATAGAATGATTTTCTTTGGATTTTGAACTGCCTGATTCTGACATATGTACACAGTCTTTTCTTAAGTTAAAAAGTCTAATTTTGAAATGTATATTTGCTCTTTGCTTTATTCAAAAATAAAACAGTGGAGCCATCAACAGAACTTAAATTTGCATTATAAAAATCACAGAATAAAGTTAAAGTCATGATGATAGTGGTTGTGAGTTAGATAGACAGGAGGAGAATACGGTCCTGCTCTTTGACTCCAATGTGCTTGACTGTTTTTTTTTTTTTTCACTTCATGGAGTCTGACTTAGTGTCTGGTTTCCACACAGCCATTATGAAAGACGAATCAGGAAATCTGAGCCGAGCAGACAGTTATGGACCTTCTCCTCTCTTTGATGCTTTTTTTTAACAAAGTTAGAAAAGTTTTCGTCCCTGCAGACTGTTTGGTCCCAGACAGAAACGTGGAACTAACATATATGTCTTTGATTAGAAGAATAAAAAGGTATAAACGTTACAGACCCACGACAATGAAAATAATGTTTTTGGTGTTTTTAACGGTCATGTAGCATTTTTCTGTTGATGGAGGACATGTATGAAGAAAATTAGGATTAAAAAAGCATTTCTGAATATTTATTTATTCAAATCAAGAGCATGTGACATAATCCCGATTAAAAGACCACTGGGAACACTTTTTAAAAAAGATGGTTAAAAATCCAAAAGCTCAGGACCCTAATGACACTAAAAAAAAAGAAGTCACACATCTGGGTTGTATCTCCACATGGGTCCACCAAGGAAACGAATGAGCCATCTTCATTAGCCTGAAGGTAGACTGGAGGAAGCGCTCAGATAAGGTCTTTAAACTTCTCTTAAACTGTTTCAAGTTCAATATCTGCAGCTGTTTGTGTCTTGAGATAAGACCCTGTCAATAATCCAGGAGCAGTCAGGATTACACAGAGCTGATGGGGGTGTCAGTCAGATGCGGGACATGTTTGTTAAAAATAAGATAACTGTCAGCGACCATTTCTAAACAGTCACTGTGATAATCAATGGATGGTCCAGGTTAACATCCAGTCCTAACAACCTGAAACTTTCTATTCAGAACTGGGGATAGAAAGGAATTGAGGAGTAGTTCTACTGAAGCGTCATCTTTCTTAAGACAAATATTCTACGGTCATGCATTTGTTTTGTTTAGAGACCTGGCTCTGTGCATCCTCACGAGATATTTGTCTGATAGTCAGAACAGGAGCAGACTGCTCAAGCAAAGGTGCTCCGCTTCTCCTGGGAACTCGGTTGGTCCCGGACAGTCCACTCTGACATCCTTTTCAATCTGCTCTCATTTTTGACCCATGCTTTTGTTATGGTTCCCTAAACAGGTACTTGAAGGAGAGAAAAAGTCCATCACAAGAAAGTAAAGGAGCGTTCTGCAGGCTGGATGAGAGGTGTCAGCTGATGTGCAGACATATCATCTCCACGTGAGCTTACTTCTGCAGCCAGGGATGCTTTTGCCATGAGCACAGAAGTTTCTGCTAATCCATCAAGAAGATTCGAACTTTTCACTTAGCAAAGCTGCATTAAAAACTTTACCTTAAAGTTCAAGTTATTTTACATCTGAAAATGGCTCTTGGCTCTGTAGCTTTTTTTTTTTTTTTTTTTGGACAAAGGCATCATTTCTGCTGATGGGTGTGGATTCTGGCACAGCCTCTGCTGTAAATCTGAATGAGCTAGAGTAAAAGGCCTAATGAAGATGTGCAGACTGAAGCAGGAGTCTGAGCAGCCGCATGTCCAGCGTCAGCATGACGATGAAGCTTCTCCTCATCCCGAACAGGCTCTCATCAGTATTCCTTTCACAGCAGCTTGCTGCCCACGAGCGAGCATCCATTACTGAGATGAAGCTCAGAGGAACGGCTCCGCCAGAAGGTCACAGGTTTTTCCGCCACACAGAACCGTGAGCGCAAAAAGTGTTCAAGTCTTCAAAAGAGGGACGAGGGTTGGGGTCAGAAATGCAAAAAAGTTTTGCTTTAAACTCCTGAAAAGATAAAAAAAAACAGAACTTCTCTGCATAAATCTGTATAAAGCTGCATCTTAAGAATTTATGTCTCTGAATAATCAGACAGATTTTTTATTCGCAGCCTGAGCGTGAATACACCATGGCGACCAGCCAAAAATATTGGAGGGGTCAACCAGCAAGTCTGGTTCGATCCATATATTTTTTTAGTTAATAAATTACAGACTAGCTGTTGAATTTCAATCGTTATCCTCCAAAGTGATCATGGAAGTGGATACATCTGGAGAGAAAAAATTCCTCTAAGGCTACGGCCACAACCTGACACTTCTCATGACTTTGGACCATTTGTTGTTGGACTTTTTCCTAAGAATGGAATTATCTGGCCTGATTGGAATGATCACAAAAAAAACGTTTTGTGAAATTGATAAAGTCCACTTGGGTTTGAAGTTTCTTACCTTTTACCTTGAAACAAACTCAAAGCAGTGTATGAATAAACTTGACTGAACAGAAGAATCTCATTTGAAACGCATCAAATTTTTCTCATTTTTGACAGACTCTGACAGCTCAAGAAGCATTTTAAAATTCAGATTGCATTTAAACTAAGAAATGGTTGGCTGGTTTTCATTGTCAGTCTTTAGTCTACAATTACGGAGAACACCCCCCCATCCCTGTCTCAGCCCCACCCCCCGCAGACGAAGAATGTCCGACAACAATCCATACTTATCAAGAAAATCTTTTCAGCATGTCAGGATATTTCTCAGCCGCTTCTGAGTCCGCTGATGACATTTCTCCATGCAGGCTCGTAGGAATTTGCTTCTTTAAGTTTGTCTGAAAGCAAGACCTTGTCCTGCAGTGTCACTCCTTTTTTGGAGCATTTCGGTTGCTAGTTCAAAGCCGAAGGAGCTGGTCATTTCGGTGGCATGTTCAGGCTGCTCTGAAGTCCGTATGGCGATTTGATTCCAATGGAAAAAAACAGCGAGTTGTTTTGTTACAAACCAAATGAGGCACGTGACTGAAAAAAAATCCACTAACACGTGAAACCGTTGAATGCTGGCTGCAGGGAAGGAGGCCGAGGACTAGTGGGCGTGGACCACGATCCAGGATTAAACATCCGAGATGCATGAATGCATCAAGATCAGGGCCCCAACTGACAGTGAATGTCTCAGGCAATGGAGGACAGATCCTCATGGTAGAACAAGCCCCTGCATGGGATGTACCACCGAACCATAACTGAAGTGGCTGATATCAGGAAGGAAGAAAGGACTGGTCTACGGGACAGCACTCATCCTGGCAGCTCAGGAACAAGCCCTGAACACCAGATAGAGGCTCAGATCTACCACACCACACCACACCAGACAACACCAGACAACACCAGACAAGACCCAAGGTGTAGGCTGTGTAAACCTGAAACAATCCAGTACATAACTGCAGGGTGTAAGGAAAGCATACATGGAGCGCCACAAACAAGTAGCTGGAATAGTTTATAGGAACATGTGTGCAGAATATGGACTGGAAACCCCAAAGTCAAAATGGGAAACACTTCTGAAAGTGGTAGAGAATGAGAGAGCGAAGATCCTCTGGAACGTCCAGATACAGATGGACAGGATGGTATTGTAAACCAACAAGACATTGTAGTGGTGGGTACAGAACAGAGGAAAACTGTTGTGGATGTGGCAGTACCAATCGATGGTAACATCAACAAGAAGGAACATGAGAAACTGGAGAAATGCCAGGGACTCCGAGAAGAACTGGAGAAAGCTAGGAAGGTGAAGGTGACAGTGGTGCCCGTGGGAACTGGAGCACTCAGGGCTGTAACCCCCAAACTGGAGGAGTGGCTACAGCAGATCTCTGGAAAGACTTCAGACATCTCAGTTCAGAAAAGTGCAGTTCTGGGGACAGCTAAGGTACTGTGGGACCCTCTTTTACTGTTGTGGTTAAATGTAAGGTCTTAACTATGGTAAGGCCCTTATAATCAGCAGGTGTTATGCTGCAACAAGAATGCTGTTCAACTGGATGTCAAAGCAAAAAAAAATCTGCTTTTAAACAAAAGTACATGCTTTTCACAAATCTTAGATTAAAAGTACAACATGGGAATAGTTTCTAAGAACATCCACATTTTCAGTTGCTCCTTTCAAGTCACTTCCTTGAACCTTCTGTCTCCATTTAACCCGACTTCCTGCTGCCGCCTCGCCCACACTGCTGTCCTCAAGTCCTCCTCCACATCCTCTAGTTTCCACTTCAGTCTTCCTTGGAAATTCTGGCATCAGCATCCTTTTTAGGGTTTTCACAATGAACTATGCTCCATGATCCTGTGATTCCTTGACACTCCCAAAGACAAGGATTCGCCTTTCAGGAAGTCAAAAGGGTTGAAAATAAAGTACAATAACAGGTTCATTCATATCTGCAGCTCCTTCTCTCATTGGTCAGAAGGGTTCTGAGCACAGATCAAAGCCCCAGATTATGCTGTGGTTTGATGAGTCTGACTAGAAGAGGGTTTTCTCGTCCTGTGGGCGGGGCACGGACATTCTAGACACGCCCACTGGATCAGGTGCACTGCGCACGTGCAGTTTAGAACTTCAGACATTTAAAAATACTTTCACTTTACATCAAAATGAAGCTACTTCGTTCACGTCAGTGCTCGTTACTCTACCAATCCCGCGTGGGGACAGAAATTGAGGAGGCGCGCGCGCTCGGGACTTGTTGCGCTCGGAGACGGGAAGCGGCGCGTGCGCGCGCTCTCGGCACCGCCTCCGCGAGGCGCCCAGTTAAAGTGTGTCAGCGCGGCCAGCGCTGCTCTCACCGTCTGAACCATGAAGCTGCTGCTGCTGCTGTCCGCGCTCGTGGCTCTGCTCACCGGCGTGCGCGTGCTCTGCCAGGACTCCGAACCCAAGGAGGACGCAGACTACTGGACCAGCACGAACCACATCCAGGTGAGACCCCCGCCCCGGTCTGCCACTGTCAGGGGAAAGACAAAACAAGTTCTGAATTCAAATATTTATCCATTATTATTGTTTATTTGAGTTTACAGAAGTAGAGTTTGGGGGAGTGGCAGCAGATTTCTGTCAGAATTTTGTTTTTTTAATGTTTGGAAATTTCCGGGGAAAAATAAATAAATAAAGTAAGAATCATTTTTGCAGAATTGATTATCCAAGGTGAAGCAGAGAGAAATTTTGATCTTGCTGATTTGAGTCTGATCAGGGCCGGGATCGAACCAGGATCGGCTGCTGTGCACCAGCCGTCTGCTCCAGCCCAGCCTGATGAATAAGCCTGCCACCCATCCTGAGGGTGGGGGGACTAATGTGTTCAGAAGAGATCCATCCTCAGACTGAAATAGAAACTGAGAAGAAGGGGCAATTATTCACTGTTGGGGCACATTTTTTCCTGGGTTTTTTATTCTTTGCCGCGTTCGTTTGAGCAGACAGACTTGTGACACTCGGCATTTTGTCCCCCAACCCCCCCAGGACGGCTGGCTGTCCAGCGAGCCGCTCAGAGAAATGCTGCTGAGGATGACGAGGAAGCCGCGGCCGCATCAGTTCATCGGTCTGATGGGGAGGCGCTCCACGGGTGAGGGCTGTTCCGGGTGTGTGTGTCTGTGTGTGTGGATGAACCGCTCACACTTATGTCTCTGTTTACCCCCCCACCACCACCCTACCCCTTCCAGCAAACGCACAGATCACCAGGAAAAGTAAGTGTCCACTCTGATCTTCAGTTTTGTCATGAAGTGAAACTTCGCCCCCCCTCCCCGTTAATCACTGCTTTGTAGTGAAGGTGTGTGCGGGGGGGGCTTTATTTACGGACCGTGTTTTACGTCACCGTGTTTGAGCTCAGCGGCGGTTCTCTTCATTTAATCTGTCAGATGGGGGGGGGTCTAAAACGCGAGGGGGGATGAAAGCGCAGGAAAAAAAAGAGGAAGAAGCAACCGCCCCCCTTTTATAAACATTTTTAATTAGTCGCCCCCTCGGGGATGGAGCGGTGGCAGCAAAGCGAGCAATCGCATGAGCGCGCACGCACGTGCACGGCTGTCAGTCAGGATGAGGAGGAGGGGCTGGCCTTCATCATCGCCTCAAGGACACGACTGTTTAGACGAGGGACCCCCCTCCTCTCCTAACCTGGAGCGAGGCCATCAGCTTAATACATATTGATCTGTCAGTTATTCACCCCCCCCCCCCCCCCCCCTCTCTGAATGGGGTTGACGGGCGGGCAGCTGCTGTCTGTTGGGAGATGTCCTCTTCCTCACGTTCCGGCCGCGTGTCCAGATGATGAAGATGTTTTCCAACGGGGAGCTCACTGCTCACAGAGAAGCAGTCAGTTTAGATTTCTCCAGGGAGCGGCCTCTGCAGATCCATCACTGCGATTGGAGAGTGGCTTCTACCAATCAGAAACGCTCAGGGTCAAAGGTCACAGAGCAGAAGTGTGGAAGATGGGTTTGATTTGAGCTCCGTAGGTAGGCCGTAGCGGATGTGTTACACGAACGCGTGCAGCGTCGGAGCTCTAATCTGTGTCATGTTTGCTCTGAAGGACATAAAGTGAACTCGTTTGTGGGGCTGATGGGAAAACGGAGCCAGGAGGATCCAGGTGAGTCCACGTCCACCCAAATGAGCCCTCAGGTTCTGCGGGGTTCTTTGGGAGTGATCCGGACCTGTCATCTCTCTGCAGAGTCTTACGAGTGGAGCACAATACGGACGTACGACCAGCGGCGCTGAGCACCCGCCATCTTCTTGTCTTGTTACTCTCTTGGGAGAGGGAGGGGGGTTGTTTGTTTGTTTCTTTCTTTTTTTCCCAGCTGTGTATAAACGTTAGCTGAATAAAACAATTGTTTTCATGTTCTGGTGATGACTCTACCTGTGCCCGTCTCGTTTGTACCAGCAGAAGCTGGGCAAAAGAAGAAGGGGAGGTGAACCATTACAGCCAGTTTTACCTGGGGAGGGGGCTGTTTTATGACTGCCATCGTCATCTCTTTCTAGCACATCTGGATAGATTCCTGCACCTTTCAGCACCGTTGAGTTCTTTGCCTGTGTGCATGTGTGCGGTAATGACACAAGCTACCCCCGCAACCAACATTAAACCCAACTAAATCCATCAGCAATTCTGCCCTGGAGGCGCACCATAAAAACACAGAAGTGAAGCAGCGCTGCACCCTGGCGGTTTATTGAAAAGCCGCCGTTTAAACCTAAAACACACAACATAGCTGAGTGCACACCTGCACAACCACACACACACATTGTCAGTGCTCTTCTGTCAATAAAAGAAAACCTAATGTTTATCAAACTTATAAAACATGACAAAAGTAGTCTTTAAAAAAATACATTGAACATGGAACATGTTGGACTAAAACCGAGCGCCTGCACAGGGGGAGCTGACCTGTTCAATGCTACAGCCCAGGAAACAGGAAAATCTAAAGTCCAGGCTAGGGAGACGATAACACGACGAAGTGGACACCACGCAAAATAACAGTTTACTATATCAGAAATGAAGAAATTGTGACCTGGAAAGCAAAAGGGAAAATATTTGGTGCTCTGGTTCAAACAAAAACAAAGGGATTGGAACCGAGGCCCAACATGACCCGGCCACGTCAGCAGCTCCAAACAAAGTCTAACTAATGAAAAGAAACAAAGCAAGACTGCAAAGGAACTAAAATAACAAAACAGCATCATCCGTGTCTTCTGCATTGTAAATGAGATGAACACAGACATAGCTTCATGTGGCGATCAGGCAAAAACAAAAAAAAAACGAGCTGGTAGCTCCTCCCACATGCGGAGTGCACCTTTAGAAACGGGAATGTCCTCCAAACCATCATAGTTGAAAATCAACGGAGCAAAAGCGTGTCTGGAGAAGACGACCTTCAAACCTGAGACGTTAGAGCGGATTGTTTGATCGCCTTAAAAACGCCTTCAACCGGTCACCCTTGTCGTCCAGCTGTGTTTCCAAAGTTTCTTTTTACAGCAATTCTGTTGAACACAAATGTAAACCCATGGTTATGGTGGAAAAGATCTACCCATAATCCATTGCTCAATGAATTTACATGGATTTCTCTTTACTTATTTAACCTCATTAGCATGTAATGGGATGCTAGCAGGGAAGCTCATCACACACATGGACAGTGGTTGCCTGCTGCTGCCTCTGCTTTGTCAGATATGGAGTCTAGCCAGTAATAAAAGTCATTCTAAAACCATGTACGTGTTATTAAGACTTCACTTCCCCTCGACTTTGCTTGATGGACAGCTGTGATTCACCATTGCAGAGAAAATTCATAAAAATGTTCCTGCACTTGTCTCTTTCTCTGTTTTTTGAAACTTTTCCAGTTCCAGGTTTCGACTCGACCCCCCGCGGCCCTCTTCATTCTTTAATGGTATTCATACTGGAGTCTTCTCATACAGGACTATAGTTACCACTCTGTTTCAAACAGATTCCATTTGTCCGATCCACCAATTCTTTAAAAAAAAAGTTCTGATTCTTTTGAGTCTGGGCTCCACAGACTCTGGCCTGATTCAATCCTGTCCTTGAGCAGCAGATTTTGCTTTCCTGTACTCATACTTTCTAACCTAAGTTAAAACCCTCAAGCTGGCAAAGTTATTTAGAAATTATTTTATTCACATCTCATGGTTTATTCAACCCATTTCCTTCAGATAATTACAATAAAAAGAATACATTTAGATAGCTTTCTCTGGTACTTCAGTTGTACCTCAAGGCTCTTGTCTGGGGCCCCCTTCACTTCATCATCACCTCCCCTACGTGCCAAATTTATCTTCTGTTCATCATTGGATATTCCCCCTTCCAGGATAGCACTATCACTTCATTGCGAGAAGGTCCTGGTTCAATTCCTGGCTGAATCCTCTCCGTGTGGAGTTTGTCAGTTCTCTCCATGCATGTGTGGGTTGTCTGTGGGCACTCCAGCTTCCTCCCACAATCCAAAAGCATGCTTCATAGCATGTTTTGGTGACTCCAAATGATCCCTTAGGTGTGAATATGCAGTAGTTCTTTGTCTTTGTGTGGCCCTACGATTAACTGGAGACCAGTACGGGGTGTACCTCATCTTTCAGGAGCTGGGTGGGCTACAGCCACCCTGTGACCCCTTAAAATGAACCACACGGGTTCAGGAAATGAATGTTGTCAATTCTGTGTGATTGTGACTCCTTCTTGTATTCTGTTTACACTTTTTCTTTGTTTACTCACTGATTTAATCTCTGTTTCAGACTTCTGCGTGGATTATAGGTTCTAAAAATTAAAAAAAACATTTTTTTAAACATCTATTCCTTTCCCTTTTTATTTGTTTGTAAGGCGTGCAGCACTTTTCCAGAACAACACTTTTATTTTGATCCTTTTCAAAGTTATTTCTAGATGTTTTTTACTCCCATTATTGGGTTCTCACAAAACAAACCAACCGGGGTTCACACAGATTCTCTTAACAGAGTGGGAACCGAAAAATGCATTTTTGCTGTTGTTTTGCTTTCACTTTCTCATGTATTTCTTTTGATTGTTTGTTTGTTTTACCCAAAGGTCACTTCACCTGTGCATCTTTTTGTATTTATACCTAGAGTTGCTGTTATTGGAGGACAAAACTCTGCTGGGAGATGTTTTTTGTGACAGAACACTGGTGCCCCCGTGTGGATAGTATTGCATCATAGCTCCAATATCTCCTTTAAAAAAATTTTAAAAATTAAAAAAAAACAGCAAGTTTGGACTTCTAATGCTTTCCTAGCTCTAAAATGTCTTCAACATTTTTAGGGACATAAACTTTATGCCTTTAATTTGATATCAACTTTAAACGAACTTTATGAAAGATGAAAGAGCTCCACCGCCTGCTATTTAAAAAGCTTTAAGGTTTTGAGGTAAATTTGGACTGCTTCTGCCTGACCTGGAAGCTGATGACCCAGTTCTGTTTGTCTCAATTTTGATCCAGCTTCTTAGATTGGGGATTGGATCTTTGCCATTTGGACCGATCTTCTGTATACAAACGGTTACTGTAACCGGGGTAGGATGGGTAATTTTTCACAAATGAAGGCAAATAGGAGAGTCAATATTTGTCTAAGGTGTGTGTCATCAGACATTACTCTTGTGTATTTGCGAGTGTCTGTGCGTGTGCGCTACATCAAGTGTTTAAACAATGGCATTTCCTTACCTTAATTTAGCGTCTAGATGAAAGCAAAAAAAAAAAAAGTTTTTTTTCATCACAGGAAATACATTCAGACGTCAAGAGGATATGTTCTCTAACACTTTCACTGTTTATTGCAGCACAAGAATGGAATATTCTCAACCAGCAAAACCACACCTTTGCAATGAACAATTCCAGACAATTCATGTGCCTGACAATAGCTGAGCTTCATGTCAATGAGTTGGGTTGCAGAGTCTGCGATGCTCTGGGTTTGCCCTGTTTGTGGTCAAAATAATCTAATAATTCAGATTGATCATTTTAGTAAGGGCCAGCAGCTGCCAAAGAGCTTCCGTGCTCGGGACGTCTTCGTCTGTGACTCCTGGGACGGAAGGCATTGCTCATGTTCCAAAAGTCTTTGTTTTGCAGACAACCCTCTTAATGTAGGCTTTAGTATGAGTTGTGGCTGATGTGTTGTCTTACTGATAGAATTGTCTCACATACTAATGATGAAACACACCGTTTACATTAGATTGTTGGGTTTAGCTTCTTTAGTTATGGTTGCTGACTTTTGGTGCTTCAATTTGAAGGTATTTGTTGAATCTTTGCTTCAGAGTTTTGTGTAGCAGGAATTGATGGGGAGGAGGTATCGACTCTGCTGGTCAGCTTTGCTGGGTCAGTCACCTCTGTGCTTATTTCTGTCACTGATGTTTCTTGTAAATTTTGCAGTTGGCTAATCCTTTTCTGCTCTTTTTGAGTTTAAGAGTTGTTCTTGTGATGCTACACTTTTGCATTTTCCTGGACCTTTGGTTTATTCACAGCCTCACAGAGAAATAAAACTCATTAAAAGCAAAGCTGATGAATTCTGTGACCATGGCAGCACACATGGCCGGTCTCACCACAGTTTTGTTCACCTTTCCTTTCATTTGAGCTGAAACTTCTATCACACATCACACCTGACACTTTTCTCCACCCATTTCTAACCTGCCTGCACCCTCTTTTCTTTTCTGTTCTAAACTCTCCATTATGCTTGACCAGAGCTGGCCAACCCTGCCAGTTATCCAGTCCAAGACAGAGGTGTCAAACTCAAGCCCTCAAGGGCCGGCCTCCTGCTGGTTTTCCACAAATCCTGCAGAATTTGCTGCTGATTACCTGGATCAGGTGTTTTTAGCCAATAAGGAGCTTCAACGGCAGGTTGGTTGGAAAACATGTCGGACACTGACCCTCGATGAGTGGAGTTTGATGCCCCTGCTCTAAAATGTCTAAGATGATTGGTTTGTAAACATTAACGGTCTTCCTGATCTGAGCTGTTGATGTATTTCACGTTGGGTCCACAGTGTCTTTGAGTGGAATGATGTTTAAAGCTTGTTTTCAAAATGTAGGAAAACTTTTTTTCAGGACAACTAAACCAGTTTAACTCCTTTACCAACAACTGTTACTGCAGGAAAGCTAGACTCAGCTGAGTGTGGGAGGGGCCGAGTTACAGAGTCATCAGCTGATTATTGAAAAAAGTAAAGCAAAATGTGCTTCACTTTAAAGTCCTCCGTTCTCCTCCAGCATCGGCAGAGATAGAGGCTTGCTTCTGTCGGAGATAAACCCATAGTTTGGCAGGTTTTGAGTGGGAGATAGTCGGGACATCAGCTCTCAGCATCAACTTAGCTAAAATAAGAGCAGCGGCTTCAAAATAAAAGTCTCTATGTCAAGATACATAGAAAACATGTCTGAAGGGCAGATCAAACCAATATATAGATTTAAATTTCTTTATAAACTTCCCTCTCATCATTACACCTGCAACAGCACATTTCCATGTCACATCTGTGAAATGTTCCTATTTGACAAAACCACAGATTGATAAAAAGCATCGAGTTCTGTTCTGTCAGAGTGACGTTTATAAATCCAAGACAAGAGAACAAACGCTCATGACTGAAGTCTTGTTTTAAGACAAAGTTTGGTTTGGCTCAGGAAGGGCTGTAGATCTGAATGACAGCACCACTCTAACAAGACTCTGGAGTTGATCAGTGGCATCCTGACCACAGACTGTCGCATCCTGAGTGTCCTCAACAAATCTGCACTAAAAATGCACCTCATTGAGAAACGATCCTGTAAAAAAAACTCTAAAGTGAAGTGGAGCATTTGAAGTTCATTGGATTTCTTTCGAAAGCCTTTAACTTGTCAATTCTTGTAATGGCAGCTGAAACATGAATGGCCTCACCACACACACACCACAAGTCCTTTTCCAGTCGCACCCACTCAGCATTTCTATTCCTCACAGTCCCACAGGAGCAATCACTCAGTTTCATTCTTTCAGGGAATTTTTGCCTTCAGCTGCTTAATTTTTTGTGACTTGTGGTTATGGATTACTGCACTTCCCAGACCAAAAAAAAAAAGAGTCGCTGCCAAGTTGTGCCATAACTAATAATTCCATAACTTGTTAGATTTCAGATTCCAAGAAAATGTCACCAATAAACAAACTGGTGTCCTCCTGCCAACTTATTTTGCATCATTTCATTCAAGCTTTTACTGGCAGAAATGTGAAATGTCTTCAGGTGACAGGTGTACTTGATATTGTTTTCATGAATGAACAGAGCTGAGCATGATTACTTTAAAGACTTCCTGCACATTGTTTCACGTATTTTAAGTCCGTCCAAAGCAACATTTTATTGTTGATCACACTTATTTTATGGGGTAATTGTAAAAACTTGAATGCTTACCAACTTGCACCGCAAATATTTTAAGTGCAGCTATCCTGAGCCATTTTATTTGTACCAATACAAAAGTAAACAAACAAAAAAGGCTACTATGAGTCTTTTTTTAGTTAAAGGGTTTTCTTTTCACCAGACATCAAGTTCTCAATACCGCAGCAGAAGGATTGCAGGGCCTTTGTTACATCAACTAAACCCCCCTTTCAGTCAAAATGGTTTCACCTGAATATTCAAAATGGCTGCCAAGCAGCTTAGCAAACATTTGTCCAATCATGACCTGATGAGAACATATGTAAGCAGAACAAATACTGAAGAATGAAGGTAAACTCAGGTGAACACAAAATGAACAGGTCTATGTATTTTTGGAAGAATCTGCCAAAGTAATGTGGATAAAAAACTGAACTTTTATTTCTGTGACCGTTTCCTGATGTTGACTGGTTGGTGTTTCTGCTGCAGTTCTGACCTCCGTCATGGTTTGTCTTGTTCACCAGCAGAAATCTGAAAAGACGCTGAACGACCAGCAGACTCGCTGTTGATGAAGACGGATGGAAATTCCCTCACTGCTGCATCTGGAGGCTAAAGTGCAGTCTGCTCAGGAAAACTGATGGAAGAAGGAGGTCAAAGGTGAGGAGTAGCAAAGGAAAAGGGGGAATCTTCTGGCACCTGTGCAGAAGGTTGCGGGTTCAAGTCCCACCTGGTGCACCCAGACTGGAAACAGTTCAAATCATAAAAAAACATCACAGATTTAGAAAAGTATTTTTTTTCTTTATAAATACTTTCAAAAGTATGTGAAGGAACTTTAAAAGTCTGTAAGACTACTTGAAGCAAATGTTTCATCTTTTAAGCGGTTTTCTGAAAATGTAGTCAAACATTTAAAGTATTAGTTTAATGAAAAGTTCAATTCTCCTATGGAGTCTGTCTTTGATATATTCCTTAGACCTGCAGTGAAAAAGTATTTCACTCAATTTTCATTTAGAAAACAAAAAGTATTAGAAAAACCAACAGGGGACAAAAGTCAATCCATTGTTTTTAAAAAGGAAAAAAAAATAAGATAATTAGATTAATGACTAAGAAAATCTAAAAGAAACCTGAAGGTTTTTATTGTAAAACAGAATCATCTCATATTCGTGAGCTGCTTTATTGTGGAAAGTACTTTATTGAGGTCAGTTTAAATAATCTGAGGAGCTGAAAGTGTTAAAAAATCTCTGAAAATTAAAATATAAAATAAAGACCAAAATGTAACTGTGTATTAGCTCTAATTAGTTTGGAAAATTGGGTGAACGCCACAAATCTTTTTAGTATTCTGCTATATAGGCAGTACATTTTTCATGAAATTATTTCTTTCAAAAGAATCTTCAAACAAGCAATAATAAAATAAAAGTCTTACATTAGTACATATTTGTATTAAATGTATGGATTTAAAACAAAGCTGAAAGAAAAGATTTAATGCAAAGTTTCTCAGCCTGAAATGATTTTGTGTGCTGCAAAAAATGAGCAGATGGGATGTCAGCAAAAGGAAGATTGATGTTTCTAGTCATCTTTTTTGTTTTATGCTTGCTGTATTCCTTTTATTTTTGTCTCCATTGTGTTTAGAATGAGGCTGTGACTTGATTTTTGCTTCAGAGAGCTTAAGAAACAAAAAGACAACAGACTGACTGCTATGGTCATTCGACGTAGTTTTGCTTAGTTTTGCTTAGTTTTTCTCTTTTTGGGTTTTTCAATTTTAATGGTAAAACAACAGCGGAGGACCTGATGTGGGAGGCAGAGCAGAGCTATCTGTCAGCTATTTTGGATGGGGAGTGACAGGATTTTTTTCTAACTGAAGCAGCCTTTCTGTTTTTGGTCACCGCGTCTTTTGATGACGTCTTCGCGCTTGTTTTGTTTTAGCGCTGCTTTTTTGGAGTGATGGGCTGGTACCAGGGGCTTGCTTCACTTTTTTGAGTTTTTGATGTTCTGGGAATTGTCTGAATTTCCCTTTTTTTCTTTTCTTGTCTCTTTTACTTTATTCTTTTGAAAAGTACAGCATAATCCATGCGTTCAAACGTCTTTCTTGGCCGTTGTTCTTCTGGCCTCATGGTGTCTTGCTCAACAGCATCATCCAGAAAATCAGGTGAAACGTCCATCACGGTCACAGCATTTGTGCCTTTGCAGATTTCTGTTTTCATGTTTGTTGAACAAGACGGACACTTTTTGCTGGACTTTTTGATGATGTCAAGCAGTGAGACAATGGAATCTGTTCCGTTTTTCCCTGTTGCGGTGAAAAGTAAAACATGCTACCCATACAGTTGACTCCATTTGTTGTGTTTCTGCACTTGCCACAGCTACTGAGTTTCTTGGACTCCACAGCAGTTCAGCCAGCACCAAAACTGATCCCCGAAGTCAACAATGTCGTGTTGTTTTTCTGTTGCTGATGCTGGTAGGATTTGACTTAACTCTACTAAAACTAGTCCTAAATCGGATATAGGAAAGCACATTCCTGGGACTTCTACAGCATTCAAAAACATTCCTGCACAAGCTGGCAACACTGACATTGCAACCGTTGCAGAATTTGCAGATGTCATCGGTTACTTTCTGACTCTGATTTGTCATTCCACCTTTAGGGTCCATCTCGTTTTCTTCAGAAGCGTTTGCCTTTAAATCTGTTGATTTAGCAAGACTTATTTGGTCTTCATCCTACAGGAAATTCATTTAAAACTGAGAGGGCAAGAAACTTAAAATGTCTATTGTTAACTCAGCATCAGAACAGAGTTTATTTTTTAGTGCAACTGCCTTTTTAAAGGTATTCTAATAGATAAAATCACATATCCAGCTGTCATTTGTTTTTCTTTTTTGTTACAGTGTGTTCACTGATGAGGGGGAGATGATAGATCACGTTTGGATGTTTTTACTCCAGGTTTGGTGATAAACCTGGAACATAAGGAAAAAAGCTCTAGTTGCTTTTTTGCTTGTTATGATTCAAAAGATTTGGAGTAAAGGAGCCATGAAAAGTTTCAGGCCAGTGTCACTATGCAGTACAAGTATACGGCATTTTACGTCCAGTCCAACAGAAAAAAAAAAGCATAAAAACAAAATCATCTACCAATCAGGGACTGTTATTTGGACATGTGGCGTGTTCAGCTTGTAGGATCAGCTATGTCGATCCCAGGAGGCCGGCTGGCGGGCAGAGACAGGGGAGCTGCTCAGGTCTCCTGAACGTTATGATACTCTTCTTATTTTCACTGTGACAATAATACAAAAAAAGTCTTCTAATTTTATCCGTGTTTTTATTTTTATTCCCCTCTCGGTCTCAGTAAATCTTCAAAGCGGGTCACAGAGAGATGAAAACATTACAGATGCCGGCTGTCATTCAGATGCAGCTCCTGCAGCAGGAGAAATTTGAAAATAACTAATTACGATCTTGTGTATTGACAAGATAATGCATTTAAATCTGATATTAATTAGCATCGTATGAACATGCATTCCTGTTGTTCTCCTTCTTGGAAAAATTGGATGCCTTAAAGAATACAATTTTATAATATCTGGAAAAAGTTAGAGATAATATATTAACAGCTTTTACTTGCCTAAAACTACAACTATATTTAGTTGAGCGGTTAGTCTTTTTCTTGACACATTCTGTCAGTTGCTTTTCTTTGACTCATGTTCCAAAAATGTCCACTAGATGTCACTCTTGCTCCTTATAGTTTGTCATTCAGCTTCCCTCTGATCAAATCATATTTTACCTTCCATCCATTTTCTTAACCTTTGGGGTCATGGGGTTACCAGAGCCTGTTCTGGCCACTGTTTACCAAAAGCGCAGTGTGAGCAGGGTTTGTGGTTTTACAAGAGGTGAGCATGATCGTTCTGCCTCAAAGGCGAGAGAAAAGAGGCCTGCCATCGTGGAGTCTCTGCTAGACACATCTGCACACACGCTGCACTCTTGTTCAAAGAAATGACAAGCATGCATTCACTATTGGGCGGTCCTGTCCGTCACCTCCTGTTCACACATGACTTGAGGACAATGCTGAGGACTCACTTTGGTGTTTGACAGCCTCTATGGCTGCTGTTCACACTTTACCCCCGTAGAGTCTCTTGAAAACACACATTCCAAAGATGGTACTGGGTCAGTGCTAGCCAAAGGACACATGGGGTTGCTCAGCCTGGAAAGTCAACTCTGAGCAGACTACTGGTCATGACAGCACCATTTTGAGTTGAATTTGTTGTTTCCACTCCTTGACAAGGAAAAGTAAAAATTCAGCTACTTGATACTCTCAAGACTTTGATTTTACACCATCTCTCTTCTTGTTTTGTTATACAGAGAAAACTAATAATAGTAGTGGAAATATATGAATATGGAAAAATAATAATAACTTGTGAAAAGTCCCATGCTTGTTTTTCCAGCTGTGTTGTAGCACAGCAGTGAGCAGGCATCTGGCCCTTTCCAATATGGCGTCAAACTTTGCATATGCAATAGGCTAGCGTAACGTTCTCTAGCCTATATAACTCATTGTTATCGATGTATTAGCACGCAGCTAATGCACTGTGCTAATGCACCTAGCTAAAACCCCTAAGTAAAAGTGTATCAGCACTTATCCTACTTACATGAGCTAGTACACCTCGGTAATACCTAGATGGTGTATTACCACCTAGCTACTAAATTGTTTGTGTAACAACACCTAGCTAGGCTATAACCAAGTTATTACATTAGTTTATTAACATCTAGCTAAAGCAGATGCATGATGTAAGTTATTGTTGTAACCCACTCACCTTCAAAACCACTCAGAAGGCAGTCTTCTCTGCTGGGTATATATTGCATCACACTAGATAATTAAAGGATGGATATGTTGTTCACAAATGCAATTAATATCTGTCCCTCCAATGTTTAATGCGACTTTCCAGTGTTGTTGCCAAAAATGCCTTAAAAAGTTGCAAGAATTGAGTGTTTAGTTTGGTTTTCTTTTCTAAAGATAAATGAGTGCAGTGGGACAACTTCACTGTTGTTCTAGAGAACACACTCGCACTTTATAGTGCATGTGACGACCTTTTGGCGGCACAAATGAGAACATTTTTGGGTTGCCATGTAAAACATTACAATAAATAATTAGTTTAAGTTAACATGTGAATGAAAATTTCTAAAAGGACGGAAACTAATGAAGTAAATCAGTCAGTCTGTTGCCTTTTCCAGCAGAATTCCAGAAACAAGCGATCATCTATTTGTGTTTTTCTTCAGCTTTGTCTATAGGCTGTAATGAGCCATAGAAACCGAATGAAGTACCACCTCAAAGTATTTGTAAATGGTGCAGCAAATTTTGTTTCGTGATGTTAAACTATTAAACTAAAATTATCCATTAAAATGAAAGGTATTTGTTTTTATTTAAAAGTAGACCATTTAAACATGGCAGTCCCCGATGGTCATTATTGGAACTGCTTTGTTTGGCGTCATCAAAAACAGTTTTCACATTTTTTGAAATAAACTATAAAAGCATTATGTTCTCAGTCTGATGAAATAAAAGAAATGCCAGGTATTTGTGGCAACTCAGGACCACGAGGTCCTTAATGGGTAAATGAAATGCAATTGAAAATGAGCGGGTAAAAGGAAGTCAACAAAAAGGGCAAAATTGTAAAAGTATTTTAATAATAGTTAGGATTTGTGTTTTTCAAGCAGTGTTTACATTCACTGCATGTTACAAGAAATGCACTGATTAAAATCTATGACAAGCCCAAACAAAGTAAAAAAAAAAACAGAATCACACAACACTGACCACAGCTCAAGGAATTTTTACTTCTAACAATATTGCACTTTGTCTGGGCCACTTTCTCGTGTATTTAGTTATTGTTCTCCAGCATATTTTCCTTTTCCAACAAGGTCAAGACTGTTGACATAGATCATCTGGAAAGTTATTAATTACATTTAGTATGTTGCTTTTTATTAATCCCGCTCTGTAAAAAAGTCTGGCTCAAAAATATTTTGAATGGAACGTATCTTTAAAAAAAAAAAACAATAACAAACCTCCCTTTTGTGACTCAATGTACTTAAAGGCAGCATATTATTTACAGTATGTACAGGGCGAAAACTGGGGCACAATCGGCTTTTTGCCGTGTAACAAATCAACAATCAGGCCAGCGTTCACACCAGGACCGACTGCTGTGGTGTTTACTGTCAACGCTCACATCAACTCCTTAGCAGATCACCAAAGATCTTGGTTTGGGTGCAAGTGACCTTTTGGTGCAGTTCGGTGCTAATGTGGATAAAGAAGAGTCAGTCAGAAACACTACGGATGTATTTACTCTAAATATAGCCTGGGTGTAAATACTCCTCCAAACTATTTGTTATTCGTCATTGTAAACCAATGAAAAAAGTACAAATGTGACCTTTCTGTCCTGGCATGTGTGAAATTGTCTCATTTGTCTAATCTTGACTTTCTTTGTCTGGAAAGTCTGTTGATATGTTACATCCAAGCTTGTGGAGAAAGTCAGATGAGGCAGGAAAGTACGAGGAGAGGCCTCCTCCTGGCATGCTCCTCGTTAGAGGTAGGAGCTCAGGTGTTCAGGAGAAATCCAGAGGACGGATCATCATGGCTGTGCCTCGAAGCGAGTAACTGGGACCCTTGAAGTAATGCCACTTGATACCATTCAACTTCCCGATGTGCTGTCCTCTTGTAAAGTACATCCCGTTGAGGTTGGACGGTCCACATGCATCAAACCACCAACCTGGAAAGAAGACGAAGCGGATGAAAAGGTTTGCGGGCATCATCCACTTGGGGTGGGGGATGTTTTTAATAGCCCGTGTGAGTCTGGTGGGAGTTCGGAGCATTTTGCTGCTATCGGCAGGACGTGTTAGGGTGAAGGGGTTCATTGACATGCCAGCACATCTCTGCCCGTCACCCCTTCTATTTAAAGCAACTGGGGGAGGTTTGATTGTTCTCGCCAAGTGACAACTCAGGATTTTCAAGGAAAATATGCCCTTTGACTTGTATTCCAACACATTATTAGGCATAAACTCCATTCATTCTGGAAAAAAAACCTTTGAAGGAGGAATACTTTGGAACATTGTTACTGCTTTTTAACTACTATAGCTTAGGTCATCAGAATGAAGGCAAGAGGCAGTGTCTTAATACTTTAAAGGGGAACACAACGGGACAGTTTGGAAAAATGCAAAAAAAGGGGCGGGACTTGGACCGGCCGGCTGAGAAACTGGAGCTGCAGAGCGTGATGATGCAACTTCTGAAATGACGTGGGACTTACACCCGATGACTAATCCCAAAATTCAACTGTACTACCTCATTTCAACCTCTAGGGGGCAGCACGCAGATGGGTTTAGACTATATTTTCAGGAGTTAAACAAGTTTACTTTAAATTGTCAAAGATTTGGCAAGGACCAACAGTACTTTTAAAGACCCGTTTGTACAGGTAAACAGCCAAAAAAAAGTTGATTTACTGTAGTGTTGCCTTTTAAATGCTAGTCTAATGCTACGGCCACATATCCCACAATGCACGTTTGTCAGCAAATTTAGCAGGTGGACGTGCGACTGTATTTGTAACCAGGAAGCAGCGGACGCATTTTTATTAGGTGGCTGAAACCTTTTTAGGAAGAAGTTCATTTTTTACAGCGCCTGGATATATTTTGCCTAAAAGTTGACATCGGTCAGTAGCCACTAGAGGACATTTAGAGGTCACGCGGTGGCAGTTCAGTGACAGGCGGGGATAACGCCATTACGAAATCGTCTGACTGCTGGGCGGCCAAAGGGCAGGTCGCCAACCAGCAGCAGCTCTGACTGGACGATGTGTAAACGTCATATCAAGTCGCTGGCCATCCGGTAACCTGGGGAGGTAAATAAAAAGTGGGTCATTCAGCACAACTGACTGCCGCAATCTACATTCAGGACCACCCCAACAATTAAAAAACAAAAAAAAAAAAATTAGACGGCGCCACGAAATCTTGAATATTCTGCCGATGCCGCCTCATCGCGCGTTGGCAGTTGTATTTGTGACCGTAGCATAAGGGCTTTTTTGTCGTTAGTTGTGTTTGATGAACTGTAATGGGGCTTTTTCAGAAAAAAGTCCCTCAAGTTTCATTTTTTAACAGACAAAATACTGGATTTTTGCTCATTTTTACACTTTTATTCTATTTGATTTGCTTATGTTATTGAAACCAAAAGTACACAGGTTTGTGACCTTTTTAGTATGTTAAGCTTCATATAAAAATAAAAAAGGAAATTAATCTTTTTATTTGATTTTGAGTTTTAAAAGTGAAAAAAAAATCTCTTGTTAAATTATGTTTGTCAGGGGAAAAAATGGCAAGAAATCCCCCCAAAAAATGCTATTAAATTAATTTGTCTGAAAAAGAGTACTGCCAGTGTCAGACAATAAAAACACATTTTAAAATGTATTTAAGCAAAACATTTTCTTTATAACACAAAGAAAAAAAAAACTCAAGTTTTCTTTGAAACGGATTAAAAAACACAAAATCCACGGATCAACTCTCCATTCCACACGCAGCACCAAATCTGAGCCGCAGTGTGTCACGGATTGAAGCTGTTGAAGGCTTTTATTTTGGTAAAGTGCTAAATGCAATTTATAACCTCACTTTGAGTTTACTGCACCAAACTAAACAAACATTTCTGACTCTTTCTGGACTTCTTTTGATGTGTCCTGACTGCTCTGCCATGTTTTTGTCCTGGCACATCTGGTTTGTGGTCGGAAAAAGCGGTTCATTGAAACTCACCACAGTCCACTGGCTTTGGTTTAGCGTGATGGCTCAAAAGGTTCGTAAACGGCGTGTGAAAACCTGGTGTTTGCAGCGTTGGCTAAATCATATAAGGGTTCAAGAATGTTTGCTTTTAGGAATTTAGAAAAGCTGCTGTTGCAACAACGGTAAAAAGAAATGTAAAAAAATGCAGGGGTGGTTTTTGCAACAGCCAGTTTTTGTTTTTTTTGTTTTTTTTTTTTGTCCCTGAAGTCACACAAAGAGAGACAAATGACAGATGACCCACAGGATCTTTGTTTTAGTTTCACAACTCATGGTGGGCTTCAATACGGTCATAGTTTGAAGCGTCTAAAAGATGCTTTCTTTGCAAACAAAAAATTTCAAAAGTTTCAAGTCAAACATTTTCTGCTGTGTATGAAACCATGACTGCAGAGACAAAAAATTCTCTGTGCGTGACCTTCTTTTAATGCAAACTCACACACAAAAGAAGTGGGAACAAATTTGCACTAAAAAGCAAAGTAAAACATAAACCAGCTGATTTTTCTTTACTAAAAAAGCTGATTTTTCTTTTTCTTTTTGTTGATTGGCGGCCCACAGCCATGCTGGAATGGCAACCAAGCTGCTTTTGAAGAAACAAGAACCAGAACTTTAACCTGTAAGGGAAACTGGTTCAGCTCTTTTTTTGTTTGTGATGAAAGCTTCATTCCAGTTACTTTAAGAGAAAAACAGAGTTCCAGAGGTCCATCCTAAATGGGGATGGACCTCTTAAATCAGAGTTGAAGCTATTTTAAGGACGAGCCCCAACTTTAGGTTCAATATAAAAAGTGCCGAGTCTGAAAAGGTGGAATAGTTCCAGCTTTTAACCCTCAATCATTGAAGCAGTACCTCCAGTTAGCATTAGTGCACACTTGCAAATGCAGTTGTCGTTGTCCATGTCCTTCGTGCTAAAGTCGGCTCCGTGGATTACCAGGCTGCTCTGTCTGCCTGCTGTCCCGCTGTGGCTCTTCAGGAAAAGCCTGTAGGACAACAGAAGGAGTCGGTGACCTTTCTGAACCACACTAATCAGGGGGTACGGATTGCTTTGCCAGCTGTCTCAGCAGGTGCACCCACACCTCCCTATCTCCAGTCACCTCTTCCAGCCCTTCCTGGAGAATAATGAGGCATTCCGAGGCTAACAGAGACGCAATCGACTTGGGTCTGACATAAGTCCTTCTCCTCGTTGGCTAAGCCTGCAACACCTCACTAGAAACACCTCAGTGGCTCTTCTGGATGTGATGATTGTTGCAGCTCCCCTCGCCTCACCTGTAATCTGAAACTTTAAGGCACAACTTTCTATTCATCAAATGTGTTTGATTTCCTTGTGTGTTTTCCAGGTCACAATCCCACCTGATTTCATCTGAGTTTCTGTGTTAAATCAACATTTTTTGGACCAATACTTGTGTGCTTGACCACCATTCTTGACGAGGACAAAATCAAAATTTCTGCAGGCTGGAACCCTTCTCAAATTACTTTCAGTAAGACAGTGTGAAGGGAAACAAGTGGGACATTTTACATCCTAAACTAAACGGTGAGCAAAAGACGACTCTGAAAACCACAACACCGGACATTGGTCTCATTTTTCGGATCGAACCAGAGTTAAAAAAATCTAAACTCTAGGGCGGTCGCCGTGTCGTGGCAACCAGTCAGAGACTCCACTTTGGGCACTTAGCCGGTAGCTCCTCCCACAAGGAACACATTTTTGGCCATGCGGCAAGCAGAGAATTCGCAAATTTGCTGCGAAAATGGCGTTGGGTGTGAATGCAGCATTAAAGGCCTTCCCAGCTGCTCCAGTGGATCCTGTTAATGATGAAGAAAGCAGCATCCGCCTTTATAAACTGCTTCCTGCTCCCTGCATAGCCCGGAGTCTGCACGATTGCTCTGTGCAGACGCAGACCACCTTTCCACGCAGCATCATCAGGTCCAGAATCCCTCCCAGCCCAGTTCACACAATGATCTCGCATTTCAAAACCATTCGTTCACCGTGGAGAATCTGTCTCATGTTGTTTGACTTTTAAAAAGCGAGATGGAGCCAAATGAGAATGAACAGAGAACGCAGCTGCTTCATTGCGGCTGAGGAACCTGGCCGCGCGCTTCGTCTTGGCCCGAGTCTCATCGGGGTAATGTTTGATTGTCACACCACAGTCATTTTTCAAGAGCAAATCTATTTATAGTGATTGGCATGGAGAGACTCAGGGTCAGCTCAAACCAGAGATCCTTAAAAAGATGGGAACAAACGGAGAACGTGAGCTTGCCTCAGTGGGAAACTGGCTTTGGTGACATAAGTGACTCAAAATGACTTGTTTATTGTTTCTACATCCATGTACAAAAACAAGTTTTTTTGTTTGTTTTATCATTTTTTTTATCAACTTTTATCTCAACAGATCCATCGCCTGATTGAAACTGCACAATTTAGGAAAAGTTAAAAAAGCCTTATGGCTCTGAAAAAAAAACACAATCAAGGTTAGAGAGACGTGACAAAGAAAGACTTCAAAAGTGTGTCGTTGAAGCCCTGGATGTGTCACCGTGTGAGGCGAGCTCAGCGAGGCATTCATGGCAGAGGTCCACTGATTTCTAAACTTGTACTGCCAGTATTCTAACACCGAATGCCAATTTCTATTTGCTGCAAACACGGATATTTGAAAACATGAATGTGATTTTTTTATCCACCAGTGATGATGCTCAGTGATTACTCAAGGTGGCGCTCAGCAGAAGAATAAACAGAACTGCAAAATTCACTCGCTTGCAAAAGCTTTTGTAAAATTTTTACCTCAAAGAATAAGACAAAAACCAAATTACAACAAATAAATATTGCAAAATGATCAAAATAAGCAATCGAAATAAAATAATGTAACTACAAAGAACCTAGATGAAGCTGAGGAAGAACTTTGTCACAGAACTACCAAAATAAAAGTGAAAAGAATCACCACAAAGACTACTTTCAAAAGAAAACATTTTCAAACTTTCTTTTTTCACATTATTTGAGTGTTGGTTGTCATGGAGCTACCTGTAGTTCTGTTTCTCGCTGCCGATCTGGAAGCGGTCGTACAGCGAGAAGGCCCGGTGTCCGTCCCAGTCGGTCAGCTCCACTCGGAGAACGTGCTGCCTCTGGCTGGTCAGCTGGTAAACAAACTCGTTCCCCAGCCAGTGCTCGGAGGACACGCTTCCAAAGCCCTGCAAGACCATCACATCGCTCAAATCAGGAGATTAGTTTCATGGCAGTCCTTCATCTGATCCCAGTGAAAACAAACAAACAAACCGATTTCTCCTCGTCTCCTCTCACATGTTTAACCTGCTAGACTGACTCCTCTTTAAACAATGGCATAGTTTTGGTCATAGCTCCTTTCAGGGAAAGTGCTTCTGACAGCAGCGGGCTGTGGAGAAGAGATGTAACCACAGCCTCCGCAGACGACTCGAGTTAAAGATGTCAATGGGAGTGGGGAGGATGGGGAGGTCAGAGGTGTTTGTTCTAAGTAAGTGTGGAGCTGGCTGTTCTACTCTGAAGTCTCATTTCCATCTCTTTGATTACTTCTATGAGGGACCAGACTCGTTCCATAAGACTCGTTCCTCACAGTTTGATCCCAAAGTAAATCATTGTGTTCTCATGTGGAGTGTCACAACTGAGAAGCTTCTGGAACACTCCATGTGAGTGGCATCTCTAGATTCTCACTTCACTCTACGCACCATCGTCATCGTGGCCGCCTTTAGTTCTCAGCCAATCACATTGATGGTTGTTTCTATGTCTTCCTAACTCTGGTCCAAATGATCAACCCTTGCAATGCCTGCAATCATTTTTATCAAACAGAAACACACTCATGATATCAACTGTAAGGAGTGATTAGTTCATCTTGGGGAAAGCATGTTTGTAAGTTTGTGCCAACGCACAGCTTTACACCTGAAACCATGTGGTTTCACGCCAGGCTCCAGCCGTTAAAGTATTAATATCCCAATCAACAAGAGCCACTCTCATCTTTCCAAGGACACTTCCTGCGACAGTATGCACTGCAGTGTAAATGTCAGCTCGGGTCATACAGTGTCTGCCTCTAACTGGACACCTGTTTAAAGCTGCTGCCATCAATGCTCACTTTGAAACCACGTGTTCTCTGTTTGACCCTCTTCCAGAAGCTAAATTAAAAATTCTTCACGCATTCTTCTAGTGAAGAGCAGTTTGACTGACATCAAGCTGAGGGGAAACTGCACTTTCATCTGCAGGAGGGAAACATCAGAAAACTACGATGATCAATGTTACCAAATGAGTTCTTTCATTGCTGCTAACAATTTTCTAGACATTAGTTTTCTTTAGATAAAACTCGTATTTGCTGAGTTTGTGTTCACTTTCAAACAAGAATAAAGAAGGAAGCTTGTTTGAAAACCAAAACTATTATGGTTTTGGTTTTAAATGAAGAAAAAAGCAAAACACTTGCTATGGCCATAAGCTGTCAGCAGGCAATGCTGACAATCTCTCAACTACTGTAAGTCATCAACCGTTTATGCAAATAACATCATTCCAGCGGATTCTGAAGGAAAGTGAACACTTCAGAGAAGTGACCACAGACTATAACTTTATATTGTATCTATATGTTCAAATTGAACACATGTTCACTGCTTAATGTCCAGAAAACACAATATTTTGACGTATAACTTTATGTAGTCATTGTTTAGTTTTTGGCCAAGACTTAAAAAGATGGCCGACAGTTTTCCTGTATACAATTCAAATAGTTCGCACAGATTTGTTTGAAGTATCTCGACTAAAAGATAAAAGAACATTTATTAAAACACTAACTAAGCTTTGAATTTGATAGATTTTTTTTGGTTAAGAAGTAGAGGATTGATTCTGATTGTAAACTTTATCTTTCTAACAATGTTACTTCTCCTCCACTGCTTTCTTTAAATTTACATTTGTATAAACATGTTGACTTCTAGTAACCCTTAGGACAGCCATGAGTTCCTTCTCCTCCTGAAAAGCAGGCAAACATTCTCAGAAAATAAACAGGAGCTAATTTGTGGATGCTGAAACTGGCAGTGTCCCGTAAACCAATGCAAAACGCGTGCCTGTCTCACCATCTTATAATCCTTCCACGTCCTTTGGAAGTCCACGCCTCCATCTTCTCGGCGCTGCATTACGGTCCACCCACCACCGGCCGTCTCCATGTTGCAATACACCTACAAAATCACGGGGACAGAGGGTGGACTGATTCAGTTTAGAAAGCATTCCCACCACATCTCTGAACCCCCTCGGCTAGTTCTTGATGTGAAGGAGTTTGTGATTTGGCTCCAAAAGTTTCTACAATGTAAGATCAGGCATTAGCTTTAAATTTAACGTAGCCGAAGAATTACGGATAGGCCGATAACAAATTTTGAGCTGCATCACAAAAAGAAATTCTCACTTCTCATTCTCACTGAAGGGACTTTTTATTGGTAGTCAAGTCTCCTCGTCACTCCCACAGCAATAAGGTGTGTTTCTGGTCATAGACCATTTGAGTTTGTGGCCGCTGCTTTTAATTAGCAGCTTCATTTTAATTAGCAAGAATTGTGTTGTTAAATTAAAGCACAGATCTTCACGAAATAAAATAACGGATATAATCGTGATGAAAAGCTGTGACAGAAATTTAGATTTTTCTGCTAAAGTTGGTTTGAAGAGGCATTTTCGCCGTGCAGCCCAGGTTTGAAGCTTACCTTTTTGGTCTCTTGTGAATTGACATGGACGATGTACACGGCGTTCTTATGGAAGCCAGCCAGATACAGGTCAGCACAGTCACGAAACGTTCTTTCTTCGTCTGCAGCCTTTGTACTGTTTGGTACAACTAGAATAAAAAAAAAGAAAAAACCAACAAGAAATAATTGGGATTTTTATGCAGCGTTTGACTGTCTTCACTTGTGGAGTCCTAAAATAGGGCCAGAACAATGGATGCAAGTAAGGAAAACTTGATACTGTAAACAAAAAATGATAAATATTCACTAAATTCAGGCCAAGGTCAAAGACGAGTGAAATCAAAACGATTTTGCATCTTTCCTGATGAAAATGTGGCACATGAGCCAGAAATACCGGGCTGATAAAGCTAGCATAAAAAAGGTTTGAGCACTTCCTGCCGATCATTCATTAGCAAAATACCAGAACTGACTCGAGTTACCCCAAGTGACATCGAGAAAGCTCAAGAGAGACCGTGGGATGTTCTGTGCAGGAAATCTGCCAGCATTCATCAAATTACAACCAATCCCAGACACAGTACTTCATAGCAAATCTCCTGTGAGACTCGTATAAAGAAAAAAAAAAACATGGTCATCGTTTAGGGTAACTGTAAAAAAACATTATTGGACTAATAAAGTTTACATAAGTCCCAGGTCAACACTTAGGCCAGTAGGGAGGTTCCCTTGTATCCTGCTAAAAGTGAGGAACAAACATTAAAGGTTTGCATTTTAAACTTTTAAAAAGACAGAAGAAAAAGAAGACTCCTTAAACTAATGTTGAACAATGCTATTTGGTGATTTAGACAAACATAAAAGAAATACAATAATAAAAACTAAGCCAAAAACACAAAAATGTTAAACTGAGGAATGTCAAAGACAGCTTAAAGGCATAAAAAGTGATGAGAAAAATTGAAAAGGAGAACAACATTTAAACAAAGCTAAAATTGTATAATAATGATTTGAAAGTTTTTTTTTTTGTTTGTTTTCTACATAAACAATGTGTCAAAAGGCTAAAAAAAAAAGTAGCTAAAAAGGTACTTGCACCACAAGCTGGTTTTGTTTTGGATTTAAAATAAGTTGTTAGCTCTCAGAAAATACATTTTAAGATTGGCTA
Source organism: Adrianichthys oophorus (assembly GCA_036245035.1). Classification (NCBI taxonomy): domain Eukaryota; kingdom Metazoa; phylum Chordata; class Actinopteri; order Beloniformes; family Adrianichthyidae; genus Adrianichthys; species Adrianichthys oophorus. The sequence continues at coordinate 9,265,952 of BSAI01000106.1, forward strand.
ACGTTATTCACACCTAAATCCGTGCGACCAAGCACAAAAACTGATGGAAATTCGTGTTGGCCATCTTTCTTAACCAACTGGAAAAAAAAAAACAACAACAAACATCGCTATGCTGATGATACTCAACTGTTCTACTTCTGGTTAAAAACAAATCCTTGTCTTAAAGTCGAGCTGCTTCTTGAAGGCTGGCATCCTGCCCGTTTTTCCAGGTCTTGCCTGGAAGACCTACGGCACAGAAGTCAAAATCAAATAGTAGTGGTAACTACTACAGCTGACCCACGTTTCCACCGATACACTACAAATTCCACAATGCACTCTGGAAATACGTGCAGCCGAAATGCACATTGCCGCATCAACTGCATGTATTTTGACCCTAACCATAATCCTGCTGTAACTACTTGCAAATACTCGCTTCCTTGAGGATTTTCTTTTAATTTCAAATGTGGCTCAAGGAGAGAAAGATCAAGACAGAAGTGTTTTTTGGTTTGGGTCCCACCTCCATCTTTGGAGCAGAGGTTGAGCAAGTTGTGGACTGTGTCCATCATCTCCTGCTGCTGTCTCTGCAAGGCAGTGCTGTTTCCTGTAGCTCGGCTCAGCTGGGACTCCAGATCCCTGATGACGCTGCTCTGCCTCCCTACCAAAGCCTGGAGACTTCCCTTCTCCTGCTTCAGGGTATCCAGCTCCTCCTGGTGTCGCAGCTCCATCTCTAGAATCTTCTGCTCTAGAAGGCTGCAGAAATGTGATTACAATCGAGACAAAATTCAAGCAGAATCTTTTTTTTTTTTTTTGGTTGAAATCTCAATTAAAAGTTCAATTTTGGTTAGCATCAAGAAACGTGGAAACAAACTCCTAACGCTGACAAAAAGAACGCTTTCCCTTTTATGTTGGGCAAAGATACACAACATCTAGATGACCAAACTGTCCTTGGAGGTCTTCGGTGTAAGTCATCAGTTAGAGGTCATTTCTGTCAGTCATCACACTCTCATTAAACGCCAGTAGTGGAGATGTGGATTCAACAACCACACAATCACTTACAACCCCGCAGGTCTGATCCCTGAAATGGTTCTGCGATCTTAAGTACACATTCAAATCATGCCGTTTTGCAACAGAAAGCCGCGGTGGTCCACAGAGAACAGGGTCTCGTGTTTACACAGCGGTTAGAAAGCAGACAAACTGTTTTTAATGAGTCATCTCTGCTTTGTCCCCAGTTACTAGCCTGTGAGCTGTTGCCCGTGTTTACCTGTTCTTGTCGTGGAGCTTGCTGATCTCATTCGTTTGGATCATTAGCTGCTTCTCCAACTTATTGGTGGAAAGAGAGTTTTCCAGCAGTTGGATCTCGAGCCGCGATGTTTGGTTCAGCACCTGCCATTGGAAAAAAAATAAATAAAACATTGATTACTGTCCCCCTTTTATTAACATTTGCACTAAACTCCTGCATCCTTTGTGGGGATACCTGTGCTTCCACATCTGTGAGTTTGCGTGTTTGCTCCGCTGTCTGGGACAAAAGGTTGGTTCCCATCTCCAACATGGCTGCAGTGTGGTTGTGGACGGCACTTTGCTGCAGCTGGGCCACCTCGGTCTTCATCTTCTCTCTCATGTAGCTCTCAATCTGAAGCCCACACAGGAGCGCGTTAGTTTCTCTGCCGAGCTGGCTGTTTTGAGGTCTGTTTCAAACTAAGCCTTTTCACCGACGGAGCTTTAAAAAAAAAGGTTGGTTTGACAGGTTTCCGTGGAATTTTCAGATTTCCTGAGTAGGTTCCAACAGTTTGCCTCGCTTGTTTATCATTTTGAATTAAAACTAGGGTTCCTCAAAGATCCACTCTGATCATCTTTTGATTCGTTTTAAAAGCGTTCCTATTTTTAGCAAAAAAAATTTAAAAATCTGTAATTTTCTAGGACTTCTACAGAGCAAAGCTGTAATTTCATAGAAATTCCATCTTCAGAAAAATCCCACAAGAACATGTTAACATGTCAGAGTGAGTCTTTAAGGTCAAATCCAAACAAAATGCAGCAGACCAAAGAGGTTAAACTGGCTTCAAATTTGGCAAAATACAAACCAAGAGGTGGTAGCAGCATATCTGATGTCCATCCATATGCGACCATTGGTTCTTAGAGTGGAGTTACAACTTCCCATTAGTTTTGTTAAGGTGGACTCTTATTTTGGCAGCACACGTTTGATTATTTCTTTAAAAACAGAGTTCAAAGGTCTGAAACTTACCTAACTTTTAGCAAGAATTTTAAGGCACTTTCTGTATTCTGTATTGCCTCCTTGTTCTCCTGAATCTGCTACTAAAAACTCTTTGTTTTAAATGTAATTTAAAGCACTTGAATCGTCCCTCAAATTCTACTCATCATCACAACTAGGCAGGGCAGGATACTCCCATATCATGATACTTCCCCCTGCCACTACGGTTCATCGCTGCAAATATTTTCCACTTCTGTGGTGTTTGACAGCGAGACTTCTGATCTTTGACTGAACAGCAGCCGCTCAAAGGAGCCCCCCTCACAGCTTATCTCACCCTGTGTGGGCAGGGCTAAACCCAATGGTGCTGCAGTGTCAGCGAGGGTACTAGGATCCGTCAGTTTTGCTAAGATCAAACCACTTCACTACTGTAGCCCCTCCCCATCAGCTGTAGCTGGAGGCGTCTCGGCAGCCACACTAGCAGATCTCTTCGGTTCTTATCTCCAAAGCAGAGGTGGAAGCGAGTTTGATGCTCTCCGAATGATCAGGTCCAACTCAGGTCCAGCTCACGAGGTGTTACTCCGATTTATGTCCCCCCTCCAAACTCCTGTCAAGGCATAACTTGAAACCCTTTAAAAAAAAAGATTTAAGCATTCCTGGTTTCATTGAGGGAGAAAAGCTGTCCAAACATGCACGATTGTAGGAGAAAGAATAATTGCTGCTGCTGTAAGAACATAAACTGTGATAACACCCCCCCCTCCCCTGACCTGGTTACTGTCAGACAGGAGTTTCCTGAAGAAGTAAACCAGTGAGAAGATCTGAAACAGAAACATCATGAAACTCGATGCGAGTAATGAGAGCTGTCATCCCGACATGGGGGAAATCTAGAACAGAGGAGAACCTTTCTCGGAGGGATGAAACAGAATGAGCCCAAGAACACAACCAGGATTCATTCGTGAATGAGACTGCAAGGCTCATGTGACTCTGGTAAAGTCCCAGTTCAAATCAGAAAGAGATTTTATGGAGAAAAGTTCAAGGAAAAAGACAGCAGAAATAAAACCAAGATATTTCTGGGTTAATTCCAAAACTTTTGCTTTAAAATTCTATGGACCGATGAGAAAGAAAAACTTTCTGGAGGGTGTGTTCCATTTGGACTCAAACTAACAGGTTTTTAGAAAAGCAGTTCACCATGGTGGCGGGAGTGTGATAATATGGTGCTGTTCGAAGCTTTAGAAACTGAAGGACTATTTTTGTAATCAATGGAAACATCTCTACCAGAAAATACTGAATGAAAATCCACTTTTCCACTTTTCTTCTGCAGCAGAAGAAAAGTCAGAACTGATGAAGTCAAAGTCTGGAGTTAATACAGACAAAAGTTCTGTTTTTGTGATCCTAAACTCAGGCGTATTAGCATCCAGGCCTCTGGGGTCAGTGTCCGACATGTTTTCCAGCCAACCTGCCATTGAAGCTCCTTATCGGCTAAACACACCTGATCCAGGTAATCAGCAGCAGATGAGACAGGATTTCTGGAAAACCAGCAGGAGTTTGAAACCTCCTGTCCTAAGCTAACATTCATGCTAGAGAACTCCAAATCCTTGTTAATGCTGTTATCAAACCCCAACATTCCTTCACCATATTTGAAACTAACCCAAATGTATCAAAATGATGCAGTTCTTCATATGACCACCAGGTGCTGGTTTTCAAATGGATATTTGCCAATAACTCAAGTTAAAAACTCCAACTTTGTACCAGAAAGAAATGTACACAGTCTGGTTTGAATTGCCCATTTGCAGAATGCTGGTAAAGTGGGCGGAGTCTGTATTTTTTTGTGCTTAATTGTTTAAAGATTATACAAATCAGAACACACACAACTTCGTCTTTCGCAAAAATGGAACGCACTCACCATTCCATGACCTCAGATGTTCTGACCGTGGTATCAGACTTCTTTGATCTGACGAGGGCCAAGCGACATTACATTATTCGTTGTTCATGGAAATATAACGATGTTAAACTCTATTATTAGTAAAATTCTAGAAAACGTTAACCTCTCAAGGCCTGAAGTATTGGTCATTTTACTGGTTATAAGGTCACTACCTTTGCTGACATGAAGAGAACTGAAATCTTTTTTTTTCTTTGCTTATTGAGACGTGCCAGGCTGTTTGTGGCTGCAGTTTACTGCTCCCCTATAGGCGGTAAAACTAGAGGTGTGAGTGGGAGAGGTCCGACCTCCACCGATGTGTCGGATCTGAAAACAAGCGAGCTTCCCACAGTTTCTTAACCCTCTGCCCCTCCTTTCTTTCCCTGGAAAGATGCTTTAACATTGATGTCAGTTGTTTCATAAGCTCCCCCGTTTCCAAGGACATGCAGAACTTTGGTTAACCAGCTCAAAACCAAGCAACCCCCCATGTACAACCCACGGAGTACATTGCGGTTTATCAATCAGAGTGACGTATAAATCAACACTTTTGACCTCAAAAATGATCCGTCAGCAACTGAAGAAAAGTGAGGCTGAGAAGTTTTCAACGCTGACGTTTGTTTGGGAAAACAAGTCAGAGAAAACCTCAAAGGGACGTTCAGATGCCAAAACGGTTTTCAGAGTTTCCAGGGTTTGTTCAATATTCTTCATTTTTGCAATTCTAACGAGTTAAATAAACACATAGCTGCAAATCTGACAGTAAACACAGCTGTGCAGAGTTTTCCTATAGAACCATCGCTTTGTATGCAGCTTCAAGAAAAGACTATCCATCCTTTTTTAAATAAGTGTATAAATTACAGTCATTAAAGCGCTTTATGGTTAATAAATAAGATAAAATAAAAATCCACGTAGCGAGTTCCTATTTTGTGATTCTTTTCATTCCAAATCGTAAAAAAAAGAACAAGAACCAGCAGAATTTGATGAAAGTCTTTGGGTACCGTTCTCTGTTCTGAGCAGAAGGAAAAGAGGATGTGGAGATGCAGAATTCCTTATAAGAGGAAGGAGCTTCCATCAAAACCAGAATAGGATCTGGTCGGGTTGAAGTAACCATCTTTCTTGATCGGTTGGAATCGGTTTGTGCACTGACAAAGGTAACAATCGTCTTACTCGTGAACTCCCTTCAATCTTGAGGATTTCCTCGACTCAAAGCCAGTATCTGACCTTTCATGTACGTCCCTTTTTGTGTTGGTGCAACTGGACATCAAGAATAGATTTCTCCATTGAAACCTTACTGGCTTGTATTCACTTTTACGTGGACAAAAGGTTTGCTGGTGTGATCCAAAAATATTTTAATTTCGTTTAGGTTCAACAAAAATCCCGTCTTAGGAATTGGGCTTGTCAATGCAAGACGCGGTTCCCGTAGTTTCCATACTTTGACTCTTTGAGAAGACAAACGAGCGGTAAATTCTAACAATCTGAAATTTCCCACTTTTTATTACAAATTTGTAGTTTTTGATTTTAACCTGTAGAAAGGAGCTCCAAAACTCCAGAGCTACACCAGCGGAACACTACAGAAGCCATTAAACGCTATTTGTAATTTTGGGTTTGAATATATGTTAAAGGGCAGTTTATCGTCCTGCTTTTAGGCCTTTCAGAGTAAGCTAAATCCATATATGTGATAATATATAACCTATTGGAACAATAAAAAACAGATTTGAGCTATTTTCTTGAGCTGTTTTCTATCTTCCTATCTAGAAGTAGGACGCCTCAATCTGAGGCCCCGCCTTTCGCTCCTTGTGGGTGCCGTCTATTTCATGACGTCAACAGAGAGCCGGCCTCTGCATCGTGTCTACGTTTTGCCCATTAAAACAACCAACATCCAATCTTTTGCACAGATGGGTGTGCGTATTGGGCATTTAAAATGAAAACGTTTTGCCGATCGCTGCTACCTCTGAAGGGAAAGTGTGTGTGTTAACCTGGGGGCTCTTCCTGGAAGGGGCTGTTCCCCACTTTGTGACATCACAATGCGAGGACCCGCTCGTTTGAGAGAGTAGGTTTTTATAGGAATGCTCAGAGATGCAAGAATGGATCAAAATAATGTTTTTGGGTTGTTTAATCCAGCGGTCACCAACCATTTTCACGAACCGGTTTTGTCAGACGATATTTTCACGGATCCGCCAGTGAGAGGCTGAAGTCCAATTGTTTTTTTCTTTTTTTTCCAAAAAAAAACCAAAACAACCAAAAGCGAAATCCACAAAGTAGGATTATAGATGTTTTAAAGCTATAAAACATTGTTCTCCGACAGACATGAACATTTTTACACTTTTGTTTAAACTCTCAAAGTTCAAACCTTCATAGAAATTTAAGTCCAGGATTACAGAAAGGAAAAAAGATCTGCGAACGATGGAAGGTTTACGTAGATTTGAAAAGCTGCAGGCATCTGTACTAGAGGCACAGCACAGATGGGATTGATTGACGAGGTCTCCAGCCAATCAGGGCGCAGAACAAAAAGAAAAAAGTTGAAAATGTGCAAAACAGCGAGGGACCACTGTACGTGTTTTCTGTTATTTCCCAACACAACATTTCTGTTGAATCAGTACATTTTTCCATCATTTTATAGTATTTATAGAATTCGAACAGCTGAACGTTTCTGGGTATCTTTTGCTCTGCAAATGCTCATGTCTGTGCACATCCACAAGCTAACCAACTGTAGTTGTCCCCCAGTCAGGAGATGGTGCGTCATGTGTGAGCGATGTGCTGAAAACAGGTTGAAAGAATCCTATCTAAATCTAATCTCTCCACGGTGTTTGGATCTTTGAGGCCGCAGCTCTTGTAGCGTCTGTTCAGATAAAAACAAGAAGGCTTTTAATGACTGGACTGGTTACTTTTAAAGTCTCGTTGCTGTTTATCTTTCATCATAATGTCCATTAGGAAAATACTCCGGAGGTCAGAAAGCATTCCTTCACTTCTCCAGGGTTTCAAACGCCCACAGCCTCCAGCTTCTCCCCCTTCTCCTGCATCTCTTTATCTTCTCTCGTTGCTTCTCTCCTACTTAAAAGCCGGCCTGACTCTATCACATGGGGTTCAGATGACCCATCAGTCATTTTGCGGCTACTGCTAGTGACCGACTGGCTGCAGATCCTATCAGGAAGCGTCTGACTGCAACCGTTTGAGTGCGTGATGACCTGACTTGTAGCATGCACAGAGATGAAGTTCATCATCTCTCCAGATAGATAAATATGATACTTGTGTTTGTGGGATTCCAGTGGTTTCGTCGCTTTTTCTGGAGAATCCGCAAGAACAAATCATGATCTAAGAGGGCGAGCCCGCGTCCAGATCTTCATCAATTACCTTTGATTTGTGTTGGGCACGGCTCAACGGAGTTCCAAGCCCAGCTGGACCACAAGCCTCACCTCATCGAGATGCTTAGCGTTTCAAAAAGGAGGACAGAGGAGATTGTACTCTCAAACCCTTTGGAGTTCGTGGCCAGATGTTCGTTTCTTCTGTCAGACGGTGGTTTTATCAGTTTTATCAGCGCTCATCTGTGGAAGGAGCAGAGGCTCAAAGAAGCTGATAAGAACGCTTTGAGATTCTGTTTTGGAGCTCGTCAACCCTGAGGTAAAAAGTAGTTCTTATCAAGGGAGCTAGACATTCCTAAAGAACACACAGAGATCATGCTACAAAAGAAAAAGAAAAGTCATGAAAACAGTCTAACCCTAGAGGAGCTTAAACTGCTCCTCGAGGTCTTCCACCTTGCTTGTTTTCCAGCGTCTCCTGCCTCGCCTTCTTCCCACTGACTTGACTGCTCGTGTTCGGCCAATCAGAATCAGCTGACTAGGCAATCAGGTTTTAAAACTGTCTACAGAGACATCGCCGCAGACGAACTTCATTTGGTCATTGCCACTGACGAAGTTACTGTTGAGTGTCTTCTACATTTGTCTTCTCTTTCATTGCTGCAGCGGCAAAACCTCTTTTAACCAAACCCACCGAATTTTTTTTGTTTTTGTTTTCAGTTTTGCTAAACGTTGTTTTTCTGACTAACCCCATAGATCTCGTATTGACAGTCAAAGCCATTGATGTGTTCAACGGTGACATCTCAATATGGCGTTCCCTTCATTCATGCAATGCAGTCTATGTCCAGAATACCTTAGGCTGTAACAAACCTGTGTCTTAGCTCGTCTTTCCTCAATAGAATCTAAGCTGAAGCTCTGGTCGTTTCTAGCTTCAGTTAGCTTCATATCAGTCAAAACTAGCCTAAAAATCCGGACAGTTTAAGACTGAAAACCTCTTTGAAAGTTAACTAGCGGCCCAAGAGGCAGAATGAGAGTCTTCCACGTTTCCTAAAGCCCTGACTAAACACCATTCCTTCCTGCTTTAGACTCCTCCATAAGCAGCCGTTTACGCATTCTTTTCTCTTGATTATCTCTTCTTGTAAATAAACAACAGTAAGAGAAAGTGACCGACTCACTGCTTTCATTTACATGAAGCCTCCTGACAGTTTAGTATCATGCCGCACTCACAGCTTCTCTGACCTTCATTCCGTCCTGGGCCTGCGACTCAAAGCGGTTCGGCCCGGTTCCATGTTCTTGCAGGGAAAGCCACTTTGAGTCAGAGACAACAAACTGCGCAGAGTTGAACGGCCCCTGCAGCTGCCACGACTCACAAGACCAACATTCAAGCCCTCCCTGTCACATTTGTGCCATTTCCTGACAGATTTGGTGCCATAGCAGCCGTAGAAGTTCATGCATGTCAATAACTGATTCGCTGACTTTTGCACATCCAAGTGCATTTACTATTTCCTGAGAGATTGAATTGCTGAAAATAAGGAAGCTCTCCATGTCTGTAGGATCATGGAGGAAAAGTTTCATATCTTGCTATGAGGAACGTTTCATTTTTATAAGGAACAACTTTATTAAGTGAAAACCTTTCATGTTTGCCACAGTGATATATGTGGAGGCGGCAGTTCGAAATCTGTATCTAAATATTAGCAAGCGTTTATTCGGTTGATGATTTCTTAGAATATTTTCTAAATAAAATTGCCCTCTTCCGCTTTTCTGGAGTTGAGTGGCGGGGGCAGCAGTCTAAGCAAATGCCTATATCTCCAAAGCAAAAAATTCTTCTTCAAGACTGTCCTGGATTTTCCCCCCGGGCAGCTTCCCAGTGGGACATGCCCAGTACACTACCCGATGGAGATGTCCAGGAGGCCTGCCAAAGAGATGTTCTGATGTGGAGAAGCTCCTCCCCCCATCTCTGGGGGAGGGCCCAACCACCCTGTGGAGGAAAGTCATTTTAAATACTTCTCTGCACCATCAGGACCCAAAACTTAAATCCACGAGTGAAAGTAGGAACAGAAATGACATCATCAGTAATTTGAAACTTTAAAAAGTACAGTAGAAAAATGCTATATATATAATCCCAGAAATGAGACTTGTTTTGAAATATCAAATGTCTCCATCCTGGGAACAGAAGTGGAGTTACTCCTCCTCGGTTGACATTTGCAGCCTAAACTTGCCCTCCCTTCTTCCCGTTTTTCATGGACAAATCTCTTGTTCGTGTATTGTCCCTCTGCCGTTTCAGTAGTTTCGTTTATCCTCCACTCTGAGTCAGGAATGCATCCTCTGAGCATTCTAGAGGACATGGTGTCTTCAAAATGCGACTGTTATTTTTGGCTCACATCAGGTGAAAATAAACTCATACGGGGGGGGGGGGTCCACCACAAAAATAGATGGCGTGATGTACCGTACAGCAGCATGGAGGAACAACAACATGTTTGCTGAGAAAAGGACGTGGAAGCCGCTGCTTCTAAATCACCATCGTCTGCTGAACGCTGGTTTTTAGAGGCGGATGGGAATTTCACAGGGATGATCCGGTAGGGACCCCCCCCACCCCCCACCCCCCAAAAAAAAAGAACCCAGCTTCCTCCCCCAGAAAAACCACAAGATCTGAGGCTTTCATTCCCCGGAGACGATGCAGTTTAGCGTTCTGCCACAAATAAACCAGTTGGAACGATCGGGTCCCGCCCCCTTCCCCTAAGAGTCAGCTCATCCTTCTCTGTTGGGAAGCCCCGCTGATGGGTGATGGGCTTACTGACGTCGTCTACTTCCAACATGGCGACAGAATTGACTTCATTTTGTTGGAACTGGAGGTAAGGCGGTTTCTATGGGCGCTTTGTCCATCTCTATATACCGTCAATGTGTAAAATGTGTGTGGGAGGGGTACCTGCAGTGACTGGTGGGTCAACAGCTCTTGAAACATTTTTTTGCATTTCTGAGCATTCATTCCAATCCTGGTCCCACTTCAAAGCTTTGCAAACCTAACATTCCGACTCAGTAATTAGCCCGACATTCGGGTCAGGTTAATTGCTTCGTTGCAGTTCAGATAAAAGCGTGTGCAAGTTACGGGGGCGGCGGCGTCTTGAGACAGAACATTTCTCTGGGGCTCAGAGACACTTGCAGGAGTTTGTTTACGGCTTGTTGTTTGGTCCCAAAGGGGAAAAAAAAAATGTGTGTTTGTGGCGGGGGAGGGGGTCGAGGTCATCACCTTTGGACAAACCGTTACCTTCCAGGCTCGGGAATGTTATCAGGCTCCATAAAACTGGACTCTGCAGGACAAAAGCAGCCCGCCTGGAAGGCATTTTTAACTGTATCGAGATGTTAACGCGGTCGGTTTCCAGCTGTCCCCGCCCCCTGTGCTGACGCTTACCTGGATCAGGTGAGGTCAGACCATCAGTCCTGAGTTCCCTGACTCAGGTCACCAGCAGCACGGACAGACGCTGAAGGTTAGGAGGAAGCATCGGAAAACAGAGAGGGAGGGGTCAACGCGAGAGGCCCACCACCCCAGTGTCAGGGGCCGGGGCCCTGCCCACGCAATAAAGATGGAAGCATTTAACGAATTTGATACTCCGGGCTGTGGGTCACATCTGGCCCCCCACCTCAGCTGAGACCCCCAGACCTCACACCAGAGCAATACGTGTCTGACACAGCTCTTTCTCATAGGATTTAGAAGACCATCAAAGATGGCGGCGACCTCATTTTCCCCCATCCGTACAAACCCCTGACGTTCTCTAGTGTCCCTCGTCTTTTTTTTTTTTTTTTTTGCACTTAAAGACGAGGAAGGTGAGCAGATCATTTCATCCCTAAATCCATCTGAAGACTGGAATCAGCTGACTTGACTCCTGGGAAAATCCTAGGAAGTGACGCCCCCCTCGCCATCTACAGTACGAAGTGACAGCTGCGCATGGAGGACGAGCCGTGGTCAAAAGGAGCTTCTTTTGAATCCTAAAGTGCTTTCAGGTGTGGTTTGCACACTGACACGGTTCTGACCCAATATAGAAACCATCAGCTTTAAGTTTTTAACGAAACGGATCAACAAATGAAAAAACGTTCAATTCTGGCTAAGAAAGGTTTTTAAAGGATTGTTTTAATCCCAGAAAGATGAGTTTTAAGCGAGAATGGTTACATTTGAAGACATTTAGAGTGAACTGAGTCCCAAAATATCCCATGAAACAAGAACGCACCAACAGAACCCTTCCCGGATCAATGTGGGGACCCCCAGGGGCCTCAGAGGGGCTGCACCCCGCCTTACCTTCTGCAGCCACTGCGTGTAGTTCTCCATGATGCTCTCCAGCTGCTGGATCTTCTGGCTGGGCAGGTGCGCGTCAGGGGGCGGGGCGTCCCTCTGCACAGAGTTGGCGTCGCGCGCGGAGGACGCGTCCCGGCAGGAGCCCCCCGCAGGGCCCCCTGCCTCCGGTAGGATGAAGGTGTACGTGCACTGGCCGTGCGTGATCTGGTGGAAGCGCCTGCTGCTGTCTGCGGCGCCGCGCGGGTCTGCGACTGCGCAGATCCCCATCAGCAGCAGGGTCAGCAGCGGAGCGCAGTCGAACCGACACCGCGGCATCCTGTCACGCGGGGTGCGCAGGCCTGGATGCTCCACTCAGGTCTGGATCAGGAACGTCCGAAGAACCTGCTGTCATCCATGGCTGATCTGGACCTCTGGTGCCGACAGCAAACCTTCAAGTTCTGGTTCTGCCAGAGACTGACTCGCATATCCTAAACGGAGTCCAGCTTGTTCCGGATCTGGCGTGTCCCATGGACCAACCCGAACTGTCCGGTTCAGACTCCGTGGTTCGGTCCGACCTGTCCGGGTCCGCGCTCCGCTCTGACTCCCACTCGGGAAAAAGCCTCCGAGCTCCAGGGGAGTCCGCGCCTCCCCCTTTAGAGCGCGAGGGCGTGGAGCAGGAGGATGACCGGCCGCGTGCCAATCATCAACTGCACGTGCTCCACAGGTGGAAACGGGCCTTCAGAACCAACTACAACTACTTTTTTCCCCATAAACTTTATTGCACATTCTTTAAATTTACAGCAATTCATTCAGTTATTTATATACATATATATATATAAACAAAAGGTAACAGAAAACACCACAAGTACAGTGCAACCAGCACACTAACATATAAAATCACCAAACAGAGGGTTACAGTATATATATGTATAAACTCAAAAAAGTTTTACAAAAATATGCACTTCCTTTAAGATGTTAAATGTTTTGAAGCCTTCAGATTTCGCTTGTGTTCTATTGTTTTATAATATGATTTAAAGTCCAGATAAATTCCGGAACTACAACTACTGTAGGACTCAGTGGTCTGGAGTCATGGATGTTGGAGAAGAACCCGACAAAAACTTTATTTAAAAAAAACAAATGAAGGTTATGTTGAAAGAAAAAATATCCTAACAGCGACACCCCAGACTCTTAGGTCCTCTGGCCTCAGATTAAGGTTTTAATTGATTTTTTTTTTTTGTCCTTAGAGGTCATTGCAAATCAGACTGGGGTCAAAGTTCAAAATCATGCAGTTTTCAGTTGGAAAAGTGCTTCACAAATAAAGTTTGATTTGATTTGTAACCCACAGAAAAAAGGAACAACATGAGTTTGTTTACCTGCTAAAAAAAACTGATGTGTTTTATTAATGCAGAATATCAATGTTTGTAGGGTTGTTGCATTGTGGGAAAGAGGAAGGCCTTCTTTTGTTCCTCTGGTCAGGAGATGGACTCTCCTACATTTAGGCTCCGCCTTTTTAAATGGGCTGTTTTTCTTTTTTTTTTCTGAAGAAACTGCGCACAGTATTCATGTGGGGTATTTGTGGGTGCAGGGGTATTAGTTTGAACTTTATTATTATTAAATTAAAAGTTCATGGAGCATTTTACTTATTTCAAGTCCTGACAAAAAGAAAACTCCCAAATTTGACTTTATTGACACTCTATCAGCTTCACTTTAAACAATTCTGTCATCATTTTACAGTAAGAACCGAGTTCATTCTTGACGCCTGGTTATATTTTCTTTTGAGTGTGACTATAAAAGTACATTGAAGGAAAAAAATGTGAAGAAATTCGTGGACTTTTGTGCGTCTTCTTGGGGTTTTTATTTCAACAGAAAGTTGAAATTTCTCTCTGTGAATCATGTTGGAACCTGCAGAATGAGATAGGATTTGATAGTTTGGTTCAGGACCTCATCTGTGAGCGTACCACATGTCTGGTGGGAATTGGGTGCTGGTGTTCAGGAGTTACAGTCAGCCATCTTTGTTTACGGTATGAGTTAGACAGGTTTGATAGCACTAATCTGCTGTCTAACCTGCTGTCTGGCCCTGCAGTCATCCACAGCGCTCTCAGAGCTGTTTTTCATGCCTGCAGTCGGGTCATTGTGTGCGAAGGCCTCAAGCTGGTGCCCTCCGGGGGTCTGGTTTGTGTTTCACTCCCAACATCTGGGAGAATGTTTGGTGTTTGGTCTGACTGAGCATGCCCTCCACAGACTGACTGAATGAAAGGAAAAAACAGAAGATCCCGGCGCTTATTCTAGTCAAACCCCCTCCTGGTGGAAGCTGGAACCCATGAAGACCTGCTGCCATTCCGATCATCTTGTGATCAACTTTAGTGGTCTTTTACCGGTACTTCTTGAACAATAAGTCGCTCCGAAGTACAAGTAGCAGCTAATAAAGCATAATAAAGAAAAATAAAACATTTCATTGTATATTTGAAAGAAATGTATTTAAACTAAGGGAACAGACTTCATCTTGAAAGGCAAATCATAATCACACATTAAATATTAATAATACACTGAATATATGCACGCTTTACTACACTGAAACATTGATGCTTATTTAGCTTCATGATCACAGGAGAACACATTAGCTAACAGGACTTTAAGTTTCATTTTAAATACGTGTGGTCAACAACAAAATCCAGCCTTGGACGCACTGCATTTCCATCAGTGAAGGTTCAGGATGTCCACTTGATACCGCTTCCTTCTTCAAGATTACCTTCGTACAAAAGCCTAATTCTTTCTCCTTTTAGTTCACGAAAGAGACTTTTCCAGAGTGTTGACAGCGCTTTATCGAATGTTAGTTGAAGAAACAAAGAAAGAAATTCCATTCATTTGTTTCTCAAAGCAAAGTTCTTGGGAAAAGGATTAAACTGATATCTCCATGGCCTTTCATGGATTTGCAACCCTCTACAGCACAAAAGAGGGAAAAGGCCATCTTCTCTTTTCTCTCACCTGAGTGCCTTGTGCATGTTGTCACAAAGGCCCATTTCACAAATGAAACGATTTAGTATTACATTTGTTTCCTTTCATAAAAAATGCCACACACACATGAGGCTCTTTAAACAGGAGCTGTCAGGAGCGTTGCTCTTGGAAGGTGGCTTTGGTGACTTGGATGCATTTGCAAAAAATGTCTGCACCCAAGCAAAAGAAACCAAGAGGTTTCACAACAAAACTCCAAACAAAGTTCTCCTCAAGCAAACTGATGTTACACAACCAGAAGATGTGAAAACCTAAACCAAATATTTTCACTGGCTGTTTGAAGCATCTGGTTCTGGTTCTTGGAGTCACTCTTTGATGTCCAGAGATCTCCGATGGTTATAAATGCAGCTGTCACTGGATGTGAGAGTCCAACAACAAACCTCAGCAGCTCATTCAGGCGAGCCTGAAAAGCCTCAGCTGCTGCGCTGTTGACACTTTTTCTCTCAAGTGACAAAAAAAAAACAAGCCGCATTGAGTCGCTCGTGAAACCCGTCCAAAGTGCAGATGACACCCCCTTCCTCTGCTTCAAAGCGGCACCATTTGTCATGGTGACGAAGAATGCACCGCCATCGCCATCACTCTGAGGCTGAGCTGAGCCAGCGCCAGCATCCATACAGCGCAATCATTAGCACAGAGGGACGCTTGTGGTGCAGATGGGGGTCATTTAGGAGGATTGTTCCCCAGGGTTCAGGTCAGACATGTTGCACTCCGAACCTCTCAGATTCACAGTCTGGCTGGATGGGGCCTCATCCTCACACACAATGGCCTTGTTAGCATTTCTGTGAGTCCACTCTGATGCTGAGGGCCGTAACCTTTTAGGGCTTCTGCTCGTCTAAAAAAAACTCTGGATGAGAACAAATGCAGGTGTGGGTTGGTCCTTAATGATGCAAACAACAGCTAAAAGGACAACATTTTCTCACTGATCAAAAACACTTGATATCACTAAAGGCTGTAAAAAAGTATCACAGAAACAAAAAAAGCAACAATGCACCAAAAGGGTTCAGATCTTTAAGCAACCGTACAGAACTAACTATTTCAGAAAACTTAATCTGTGCTACAATTTTTATATAAAACTGCCTTAAAATTCTATTTATAAACTTTAAACTTCCATTTTTGAATTAAGCCTTTTATTACTGCTAAAATTTGTGAGGTACTTGGCTAATTTTTTACTAGCATTTAGCTTAGATTTTGTTTGAATGCTAAGGGGCTCTATTTATGCTATTTTAGAACACTAATTTGTGCTATTAGCATTGCTAAAACTGTTGCAATTGCTAAATTTCAAACTTGTTTTACGCTTGTGTTGTAGTTGTGTTATTCAACATGAATTTCTTTTAAAAACAAAACATTTATTGTTTTAATGAACTATTAGCAGTTTTTCACGTCCTTCTGGCTTTGCAGAAGGCTACTTTTCAAAGCTAGCATGTTACCTAGTTTGGGACGTTTAAAAATATTTATCAGTTTTAAACATCCATTTAAGTTGTATACAGTCCTTAAATAAATTAAAATATCAGTAGCTAGCACTTCTAATAATCACCCTCTTTTTATATACATATTTAGCTTTTGACCACTAAACTTTCTTCAGTTAATTTTACGTTTAATTTAGCACTTACTTATTTAGAATCCGCCTCGGGCAGCAAGTTTGAATAATTTTCTGCACAAAAACACAAATAAGATTTGTCTGATCCATAGTGTTGTTTTACTTTAGCACAGCCACCATTCCCAGTGATGAATTAGGTAGTTGGAGCACTGATTTTGCATGTGTTTTTGAGCTGCAGTTTCCAAAATCGTGCATCAGATGTCCCAGTAAGACGATCTTCCTCCTTTTTCTCGTCTGGCCGGCGCTGCTGGCTCTTTTCATCTTTTCATCTCAGGGAGCTAGCAGCTTGCTGCCATTTGTTTTGCTGGCGTTTCTTCTGTGGTAATGGGGCGAATCAGTCCTCCAAACGGCGGGGAGAGTATGACATCAGGGCATGGTTCTTTTCTGGACTAAGCCTGCGTTCACGCAGAGGCTTGAATGTGAGACTGAGGCTGTTCAGCCTCAGAGATCAGAGCAGACAGGTGGAGTAACGTGGAACTGTGTGTGGGATGGAGGCTGCTGTGTTTACTGTCCCGTATGATCTAAACCTCCTTCCAGCTCAACTTGGGAATTTTTTGAAGGATGATAAACCAGATGCATTTATGAGAATTCCGTCTTAAAAGTAATCCGATAATGGACCATAAATTGGGTTACTGAGGCCAGACAAAGCTCACAAACCTTTGCTGTGTCAGGTGGTGTATGGCAGAGAGTCAGAGAGAAGATGGATTTTCTAGCACGCTATTGAGGAGTAAAGACAAATTTACAAAACCTAATGCATCTTGCAGGAAACAAAAAGTAGATTGGATTTGTTGTTCCCTGGAAAGTGTTTTCCATTTTTCTTAACTGTGTATTAAGGAGCCGAAGCTTTGTGAATCCTCTGCTTCTAGAAAATCTCATAAGGGTGGGTCATTATCATCTCCCAGAAGAAGCGTGTCAGTAGAGTTCATGTCATTGAGTTGAAGCTGTTGATCTGCTGCTGACTAATTGAGGAATTAGCTTTGGTCAAGTTATGACCAAATCTTTAATTACCAACGTGTTTAAAAGAGATTAACCACTTTGAGGCCAATGGGATTAGGGAGATTTCATCACAGTCTCATATGGAGACAGAAAAAACTGACTTTGATTTAAAATGGCCAACTTCCTTTTAGATTTAGCAGAAAGTGGACATTTTAGAAATGGATGTCCTTCTGAAAACTCTCTCTAGGACTGAAGTTTGAATGTATAATCCTGTCCCCAAAAGGCTTGTATTGTCAATAAGACAGAACCATGACAAAACACTTGGTTAAATAATCACATCCATCACAAGCCATTTTCAGATTAAGAAAGGTGGAATTTCCTGAATTGATTCAGAATACCTCGATGTCTAAAGGTAATCCCACTGAACATCAAAAACAGAAGTATTTATGAACGAAATTGTTTCCTTAGCTTGCATTCTTGAACTTTGCACTTTTATTCAAAGTCTCCTGGATCTGGAACACCAACAATTGTTGGATAAAAATGACACAGCTTACAGATTAACTAGTGTCTTGTTTTATAGGATGCCGGTAATGTTAAATATTCGAATGAAAATTCATGTCTGTCTTGGTTGGTGGTTGTTTTCCTGGCTGGGATGAGAGGTAGCGGCTGTGTCACAACATTGGCTAATTCTAATTTCTGTCAACATGCAAGCAGGAATATTACTTTTGACGGTTTTCCGAGTTGCAGCTGGATGGCTCGGTTGGCTGTGTGCAGGACCGGTGCAAAGGAAACCCGGGTTTGCTTCATAGGGGGCACGATGATCTGAATCCAGTGTGGGTCCTTAGGCAAGATCCTTCACGCTACTGCCTAACTATGTAGCCACAGAGGGGCCTGAGTCAGGGTTTTCCCGTGCCGGTCCCCAGCCCGGATAAAATACCAGGTTGTGTCAAGAAGGTCATCCGGCGTAAAAATCTCAGCCAAACCAAATGTGCGAATTTGCTGTGTCGACCCCTGACAGGAAATGTCGAGAGGTGAACAACAACATGAGATTTTCTGAATATTGTCAAGAACAAGCGCTTTATTTGGAGTACAGCGCAAAAATAATCCATGTTGTCAGGCTGAAGCATTTATTTGTGGGGGAAATTGTGTAGTTGAAACAACTTCCTACTATCCGTCTTTACGTTAAGCAGATCAAAAGTTAAAAAATCTGCAAAGAATGGTTTTAAAATATTTTCTCAAGACAGCTTTGCATCATTGCTAAGAAGCTGAGATAGACGTTGAAATAAACTAAATGACAATATCCCTTGACATCCAGGAAATGTGACGACGTGTTATCATCGAGAGCTAAATCCAAAGTCGGCGTTTAGCTCTCGGCTCAAAGTGATTTAGACCGCCCTGACAGGTTTTTATGATTTGTATTTAACAAGACCCACATGAAAACATCCCTAAACAAGCTCATAAAGGTCTACGTGTCTGAGTATCAGCAGATTGCCAAAGCGCTTCGATGATGGGTTTGGTGTCATCATACTTGACAGCCTTCTGGCTCTTTAAAACCATGAAAATGTGTAGAAGTTTCAACACTTTCCCTGGATATGTGGAGGTGTTGTGGAGCCATCAGTGCTTCAACATCTGGCAAGGCTTCCCGCGCTCATTACAAAAATAGTTAGGTCAAAGGAGTAAGTTGGACTACCTCCCAGAAAGTGAGCTTGTGCTATAAAAAGTTTGTTGGCTAAAAGCAGGCTCACAGAGCAGGTGATTTGTTCCAGTGAACCAGACCTTTTCACACAGCAGCGTGAGGGTTCTATGAGGCGAGTTCCTCTGCTGCTGATCAAAAACAAATGTCTCATTAAGCTGTCAGGTTGATGAATTGATTCCCTTCAAGCGGGCCAGAAAAAGGATAATTTGACCTCAAAAGTTTCACTTCGGGAAATCGGTTTTTGAGGGCACGCGGTCCAAACTTAGTCCAGACTGTTTGTGTGTTTACCAAAAGCTGTCAGCTCAAATCAAGCCAGAGGCATGGCGGATCGGGGGGGGTGCACCGCTTCCTTGTCTGTGAATGCGCCGCGCTCTGAAGCCACTCAGCACGTCAAAACAAACGGGAGACCTTTTGGAGACCGAGAGCACCAACACATGGTACCTGACCTACATGTCACAGGATCTGACCCGTTCCGTGTGTTGATCGGTTCCCTAAACTGAAGGCTGGTGTTAGGACCTTTGGTGGGTCAAAAGAACAGGTCTGTGAATTGATCTGGATTCAGAGTTTGACAGAAACCAATGGTTCCTCTGAGAAGCTGTAGAACTCACCAAGAAACCTTCGGGTTCTTCTGTGACGAAATCTAAATGTTGACGGCTCCCTAGTGCAGGGGATTGCTTATCAAAGAAAGTCTACGTAAGCATCACCTAGACCAAAGACAAGGGTGCTATGAGAAGAAGTAGGACAGCAACTCTTGAGGTCACACCTCTGATCAAGACCAAAGAACTTATGGTAGATCCATCCCTCTACTGCCCTTTCTGACTAAAATCACAGGGAATGCTGGAGCTAGTCCAGTTGCCTTTACCCTGATGTAGCCTGGGGAGGTTGATGGTTTCTCATTGTGCCACATCTACGGATTTACAACCATACAATCACATACTTTAAATCTGTGAAAAAAATGTGTTCTAAATGAGGAGGAAGCTGCAACATGCAAACCATTCAAGGATTTTCTTACTGAGGTAAAGGGACTAACCACCACACCATGAAAGCACAGGAAGAGTAAACTCTACCAGAACTGAAGTGAGACCACAAGAGAAGAATTATTTCTGATCAGCAGACACTCCACTTCCCAAAAATTCCTAACATTTCTGGAATCTTTCACAGATCACATCACAATCGCGTCTACTGATAATTAGAAGCCAGCAGGACTCATGACTTCACGCCTCCTTCTTCAGGCCCTGTCATGTTTTCATTAGTGTAAAGACCTTGTTGGTAAGAGTAGACTTCTGGTTGGCTTCCTACCAAAGCCCTGATACCACACTCCACCTACTGGACCAATGAGAAGACTCCAAATTGTCCAAAATCAATGTGATCTATTTAAATCTATAAACAAATGTGATTAATCTGAAAACTGTCGTGTTCCCCTTAGTATTCTTTATTCTTCTTTCACAGCCACATTTTTCTAGCGTGTCCTGTGGTGGAGGAGTGGGGCTCACTGGGTATTTTTGTGAGACCAATTTAAGCTGACGTTTCTGCACAATGTTATAGAAAGTCCTGTCTCCTATCTGGAGGTGACAGAAATGAGTTCCAGACTTGAACAAGAACGGGAGGGAGAAAATGCTGTTATCTTAGGTTGTCCGAGTGATTTGTCATCCAGTTTAAACGTCAGTTTGTATTTCTGGCATTAGGTTGGACGTTGTTGTTTAATGTGACGCAGTTGTAGCTAGAACATTTTAAGTAGTGTGTTTATTTGGGTTGGATTTGGTCAAAGTCAGATGTTTTCAGATGTTGGGCTACACAAATTAAACCATGGTGGAAAGTAACCAAATCTTGTTTGCACCTTAAAAATGATGATAATTTCTGCCTGAGAGTTCAAGCAAATAACACATTTAAATGATTTCTTTAGCAGCTAAATTCAGGCAACAGTTGGCGTCCTTTCCTTGATGAACACATGAAGTAATGGAATCACACTGTGGATGATTTGTGACATAAGGCCAGAGGAAACCGGAGTGGATAGTAACTGAAATTGCCAAGATCGAAAAATTGAAGAGAAAAGTTGGATCCTACTAAATACTGCATACATGCTAATACATGCTAACATTGCTAACATTTGTGAAATCTTAAACTAGCTCAATAACTCTAAACGAAATGAGAATGAATTTATAACAGTTGGAAATAGAAGTAACCATGTGGATTTGTGGTCAAAATGTTAATTTACATAATTTAACAAAGGATACAGGTTAGCATGCTGAGGCAGTAATGATAAATGAGTGCAAAGCTAAATTAGCTTTAAAAAAGTTTGAGCAAAAACAATCAATTAAATGCTAGACACTAATTAACTGTTCAGACTGAAGTTGGCCGCTGAACAATACTAAACGTACTGTCCTAGATATTATGAAGTGAAAAATGAAATGCTAAACATGATGTAGAACAAAAGGAAAGTTGCTAAAAACATTAAAATGATTCACGAATTAGATGACAAATAAGCACGAAACATAAAAGAAACCAAATGCTAAAATGCTAATCCGTAGTTATGCTTTTAAAATGTTTTAATGCCGTATTAAGAAACATTCCTGGAAGAAGGTGAGTGATGCGAAAATGAAAAATAAAAGCTTCAAAGCTAAATACTTTATTTTATGAAATAGTTTCTGTATGGTGCTAAAGAATGCTTAGAAAAACACAAGTTTTTAATTTCATTCAATAAGGTAAGTCATTTTTTTAAAATTAGTTTAAATTGTATTAGATTAAATCCACTGTATATCATAAGGAGATTTAGTTTTTTTACATATGGTTTTAATTTTGATACCAATGCTATTATCAAGTGGTGAGATTACAACAGGAGGAAAAAAATGATTACAATTCATGAAAATGTAACTGAGTTTAAACAAACCAAACTAAGTGACACAATTCTGACATTCATAAGAGATTCAAAAATGAAGAGTGGAGTCCATGTCTGAGGATCATTGAAAGTTGTTTGGTGACTTACTACCTGCTACACAAATGCTGACGGCTGCACAGGTAAGTCATATTTTACTAGGCAGGTATGCATATTTAGCAAAAGTACAGTTTCCAAATTATATCTTCATTATTATAATAATTATAATTTATAGTAATGACAAAAGGCATCCACCAGGTGGCACTGAAGCACTTTCATAAAGTGAGACTGACAGATCAGTTAGGGGTCACACTTGTTGATGTCAAACGCCTTAAGAGTACAAGGACAATTCTGTTAAACATATCTAATGTTATTCAAATGTCCTAAACGCAGAAAATGCTGCAGAAAAACATTTTCTAAAATGTTTGACAGGAAAATCTCCACAGATACTTGACTGTGTGTCAGGCTGCAGTTTTCCTTTAGTCCTGGTTCAATGCTTCAAACAGTTGAAGCAGAGGAAATTTGAAAAACGAGGAAAAGAATGAGTGGACAGTGGCAGATTTATCAAATCAAAAGTACGAGAAACCCACCGGAGAAATACTTTTAGAAACCATGACACTAAAAAAAATATACTGTCTGGCCCGATGAAGTCTCAATCTGTGATAGAGATCAGTGATGCTCAGACATGGGGACTTTGGACTTGGAGTATGATGTGAGTCATATTTAGGTTTCTCAGAGTCTGGAGACTTGACTTTGAAGATTGAGACTCAACTTCAAGACTTCAGACTTGACTTGAAGCTTCACAGCGTCTAAGTCCACAGTGAAGTAGAGTTTTTTTTTTTTCAATGTTTCAGCAATGATCAGAGCCAACCACAACAGTTTCTTTACTCTCCCCCTCATCCAGCTGTCACCCTGGAGTTTTTTCTCAGCTCTGGTCCCCAGATGAAGCCCATCAGCCACAGCTGCTTGGGGGTGAAGATGACATGAAGGAAGAGCGTTCTCTGGCTCCTGAACGAGTGCCTTTCTTCCTGTTTCCAGAACAGATTTCAGACTTCCATGACGCCCTGGCAAGCAGCGAGGTCGGGACAGCCCGACCCAGGGGTTGTACTTGTAACGAGCCTTTCCTTTTACTCTTAGCATGTGTAGGAAGGGAGGAACACACTGATCTAAGAGAAAATGACAGAAAAGAGTTCACTTATTCTATCCATCTTAGTTTCACCAGTTTTTTTTTTAATGTGGGGGGGGGAGGCAAATTTCCCCCAAAAAAACTTCGTCTTAGGGGATCAGATCTGATCTGACAGCAAAGTTACCAAAAGAAAATGCCAGATCATCGCCAGAAAAAACCCCCAAAGAAACTGACGCTGAAGAGCAGAATGTAAAACACATGTTCTCTAAAATGTTTATTTCTCACCTAAATGGTTCACAAATGTTATTAGTATTATAATTTTTGCATTTCCTTTTTATTTTGTGGCAGATTTTTGTCTATGGCAAATATTATGAGCATTTTCCATATTTTTGAATGATTTTAAAAAGACAAGAAATTCCATCTCAGGTAATTTCAAAGTTAATGGGTTGATGTACAGTTCAATGGAGTATTAAGGCCAACAGAAAAGAAAACATGAGAAAAAGTTGGTATACTATGAAAAAAGTCAAGACTTTACAGGAAGAAAGATGCAGAAATATTAACTTAGTAGTATTAGTAAATTAGTAGTAAATTTGACAAAAATATAGTAATAAAGTACAGTACAGAAGTACTGTACAGTACAGAAATTATGAGAGTCCATCTTTTTTTTCAAGAATAAAGTCATAAAAGTATGAGAAAAGGGTCAGATTTTTACAAAAATAAAGTTTCAAAAGTTCAGGAAAAAATAATTTATTTTTTATTGTAAAAGTACGAAAAAAAGAAAATGCTACGAGCAAAAAATGATAAAAGTATGAGAAAATAGTCATAATCTTTCTAGAATAAAGCCATAAAACAATAAGAAAAAGGTCAATATTTTTCAAAAATTAAATCTAAAAAGTGTAAAGTAAATCTGTTATATTTAGCTTTCATAATGTTCCACGTAAGGCAATCAAACATTTAAACATTACCAGTTTAATTTATGTTGCAGATCATTCAGAGAAATCAGGTGGAAATCACATAAGAATTCTGCTGAATCAGCTTTACTTTCTTTGTAAATATTCAACTTTACGAAATAACTTTTTAAAAGAAAAAGTAAAGAAAAAGATGTGGTTTAATTTTGAATTCATGATTTTATCCTTGGAGAATGTTGACTTTTTTTCTAATAATTGTCTGACTTTATTATCGTAAAATTTTGACTTTTTTTCCCACACAATTTTTAAAAAACTTTTTCCTCTTTTTTTAACAATGGCCCTAGTACTCCGTGGTCCATTAGAAACCAGAGAAACATGCTTGGTTTGATAAATAGCACATTGTAAGTAAAGATGGTTTGTATGTCTGCAGACTGAAATAGCAAAACCTGCTAATGAAAACGTGCAAATAAGCAAATGTTTTGTTATGTTTTTACAGTTCTCTTTAAATTCAGGTTTAAATGTGCAAACTCTTTCAAGCTGAAGGTCCCACATCTCTCTGCCGCCACGTCATAACCAGAAAACTCTTTCTTCTTCATCAATTTTTCTTTAGTGAGTCATGTCTGTTGAGGACAGGCCTGGACCTCCACCCCTGTTTGAACAAAGTTACCATGGAAACCTGAGCAAACAGAGGAGCCGTGGAGCGTGCCAGTGGGTACAGCGAGCACGCCGTTCCTTCAGGTATGTTTGATTGCTCCTCACCGTCCGGGATCCGGCCCTTTCTGGTACACGCTCTGGTAAACGGACACTGACGCTGCACCTGCAGGGGAGAAAAAAAGCTCAAAGAGCTCTTTCTTTGGAGGAGAGGCCACACAGGATGAAGTGACGCACCGCAGAGCAAAAACTCACGGAAACTCACAAACTGAGACAACACTACTGTTGGACAAGGAGAACCCAAACCCAGTTTTGCACCTGGTGAAGGCCACTGAATGCAGATGCTGAGGTTATGTCTGTTCTTAAAAATATTTTCATTTCTTTGGTGAAATGTCCCACTCTGATCATCTTTCAATCTTTTGTAAAAGTGTTCCCAGTGGTCTTTTAATTATGGTTATGCCGTTTTTTTATTTTTTTAAGTGTTTCCTAGAGCATAGTTTCTGCAGGAGTTCATTAGAAATTTGTGTCTGAGTTGTGGGCAGAACTTTTGGCACAGAGCAACTCCGCCCCCCTTCCTGTCGCCCGTATTTGAGCTTTCTGCTAGCTTACAGCCCCTGACATCCCCAGCCTAACGTCAGCGGTGCAACAAAAATGACGAGCGATATCTGAGCCAGATACACCTCAGATGAGGAAAATGAAGATGTATACGGATGATCGTCTGCAAGGATGGATAAGAATGAAACGGAGGACGGAGCTTGTGACTCGCCCAGATACAAATACAATCGTTTTCAGTGTTAGTGTTGAAACACTTCCTGCACTTGTTCTATGCCCTACTGCACACTGCTTTTTATCGGAGTAGATGTACATCAGCTGAGGTTCTGGTTTCCTCCAAAGAAAACATCTTTACAGTCTGCATCCACAGAGCAGGAACCAGCAGTCTGCACTCTTACTGACTGGATTAGTCATTAATGAATTTAGAGTCAAGGTTTAGGAGATTCATTTACCTGAACTGCAGATGCAACTGCATCTGAACAAGCCGAAGCTGCAGTTCTGTTCCTGCCAATAACCAGAACCAAACAGAACTGGGCAAACACTAAAAAAGATCAGGATGTGGTCTGTAGGCCGCGTAGTCTGCCGTCTCTTCACCACATGTACACACTTTTACAGTTTTTCAAATCAAATGTTTCACATGTTCAAAACGTTAAATTGGCACATTCTCTCAAGTGGTAGGGGCGTGGCCTTCCAACAAGCTCACTCCTGATTGGTGAGAGTGGTTGCCTTAGAAACGATGACTCAAACCAATCACTGCTCGCTGACGTTGTGTGGTTTCAACATGACGGCGTTCATATGGCCAAAAATGGCGACTGAGTTGACCTCATTTTGTTGGAGCTGAAAGTAAAGCATCGTCTATGGGAGGGTCGGGAAACTTTTTCTGAAAAATAGACTAAAGAAATGCTGTTAAGTTCAGACCCAGTTTCCAGACACACAAAAAGATTCAGTAAAACTCAAAAGTAAATTAAAAAAAACCGTATCATTTAGAGCTTTGACTTGCAGCAAAGAGCAAACATACGATGGTAGCATTCACGTTGCACACTAAATTCAAAAATCACTATCAGCTATGGTTTGGACACACACACACACACACACACACTCGTATAACAATTTAGCTTCTTCCCACAACTGCATGTCTGTGACCTTCAGTTCCCAGGGAGATGAAGTCAGAGCTGGGGTTTGTTTTGAAGTCGCTGCGAGGAGATACAGACGAATGTCTGTACATCCAGTCGCCACTAAACAAAAACAACAGACAATATAGTGTCTAAAAATTCTATCAACTAAGAAAATATGATGAAAATACGAGTTAAAGAAAACATAAAAAACAATCAGTATTTCTCAGAACTATGATTTTATTATTTAAATTCACAAACTGAAAGACTTGAAAAGAGACACTTAGCTACTTCAGGGTCATTTGACTCGTTAAAGGAGCCTCTCTTTTCAAAACGAAGGCTTCTGACGGAGCCACTAATGACTCTTCACAATGACCGAAGAGCAAACGCTTCACATTTGCTCTTTTCTTCGCCTCACTTCTGCTGCTTTGCATCCTCTGCATCGGCTCTTCTGCGCTTGTGTCACTTCAGATGTCTTCGTTAGCGGCCTCCTCGCGTAAACAGCTGCCTTGTTGTCATGGTTACCTGCTCAAAGCTGCAGAATGAGAAGAATGGACCTTCCAGGTTTGGAATTGGAAGCAGAAATCACAACGGAACCGTCTGGATGGGTGATGAACAGAGCAGGTTTGAAAGGCGTCTCCATCTTTTGGTAATAAACTAAGATGCAGACTCGCACATTTGGTCCCAAAAAAAAGAAGCAAAAAAGGTTTTCTTTCTCTGGTTGGACACTAATTGACCTTGACACTTGCTTGCGGTTCATGTGGTGCAGGACTCAGAATGTGCTTCTCAGAAACACTCAAACAGAACCAGCTTGAAGCTCAAACGGGCGAATAGTTCCGCAGAAAGTTCATTATCTCGCCGCGTTTCTCTCCACCTCCCTTCTCTGCGGTCACAAGTGCTTATAATTGCACATCTGGTTACAGTTACAGCGGCGTTCTTGGCACCAATGGTGTGTTTTGCACCGATGCCAAAGGCTGCTTGGTCCTTCGACGCTGGGAGGGAGACCTGCGGTCATCGGGGAGGAGGAGTCAGGAGGAGAACAGCCTCTTAGCTGCTATGGAGTAAGCAGGAGCAGAATGCTCAAAAGACGTTTAAAAACCTCAAGAATCAGAAGTAAATGGATGAAAGTAGGCTGGAAGTTTCTAAGCCTCTAAAATGATGACAGCTTCAGTATGAAAACATTGTGCTTGATACCCTAACAAGATTCTGGGGTTTGTTGTTAGCCATAAAGGCTAATCCTTACGAGTCTCAGTGATCAAGCTGATCCTGTTTTCTCCAGAACATCAGACAATCTGACGAAACTCAACATTCCTCAAAAGGAAGATGCTCTTCTGCGTCTGACTGATGGACGACACCGGGAACCCCACCATACTAAGAAAACGCACCAAACGCTTTACCTGATGCTAATCTCACAGCAAGGAAAAAAGGGGAAAGAATCTGAATGTGGTCGGATGCTCAAGATTCTATTAAAAATGCCAAAACTTTAAATTGGAAACGGCATCCGTTTTTCTTTTGTTCATCCAGGACTGAGTTCCGAGGGAAGCAGTCTAAGCAAACGTGGAGATTTTCCTCTCCTGGGCCACTTCCTCCAGCTCCTGCTAGGGGGCGCTCTCAGTTCAGCGGAGAGATGAAGGCTGAATCCGACTTTCTTCCCTACCCCTCTGACTCCTCCCTGTTGCTCCAGTTCTTGGGGGCATTTGAGGCTGAAGCGTGTCTGAAAGTGCGCCGCCAGCAGGGTGATCCGCGTCGCGCTTGCGGCGCAGAGGAGAACGCATTTCTTCACGTGGGTTTAAGTTTAATGACCTGTGACTTTTGATGTCATCGAGGGGTAGTACTGTCCAAATTTGAAGACACTTTTTTTTTTTCCATATCTCTCCACTTGGAGGAATAAATATAGGGATAGGGAGAAGCCTAATGGAAAGGGAAGCAATCCAGATGTATTCCCACCAGTGTGTCCTGGATCCTCCCTGTTTGGTGGGACATTCCTAGAACACCGCCCCACACCACTTTTTTCCAGCCCACTGTGTTCCGATTGTGTGTTAACGTTGTCGATCAATCTCCTCCGCGCTGTGTCTCTTGTACAAAATGTGCTCTGCTTTCCAAATCTCATTTGACTTCGTTTGGTTGGAGCCATTTTCCATGGGTGACGTCACACTCACTCGCTCCAGTTCTCTGATACAGTCAAGGTCCCAAACGCACAGAGAAATCCAAATGTTTTGATGCGAGCCACATTTTGAGAACCCCCTGGAAGAGCTCCTTCCTCTTTAACCAAGAGGAAGCGGCGGCGCTTTGGGACTCGTCTGATCGCAGTACTTTTGAAACAGCCCTCATAAGTGTCCTATTCACTGTTGAGTTTGACGGTCACATCGGTCATTTTCGTAGACATAGCAAGGACACTGACCACAAATTAGTGGAATTTTCCTCCCAAAAGTTTCAAGAAGTTTTCAGTTTTTAATTTTTTTGTTGAATCCATTTATTCCTAAATATTCAAACTATGTCTTTGGTATCCCTTTGAAACAGTCAATCATCATTTTCAGAAAAGTTCATAGAAATCGGTGTGAAAAAGTGTGTTTTCTGTTTGGTCACAAATGTGACAGCTGAGATTAAAACAAACATAACAAGAGTTTTGACACATCATTGTGGAGTCAATTCTTGAAACATTGTAAGTAGTTTAGTTCTTTTGCTTTTTTAAGACATTTTTCTTCCGGTTTGGAACTTATTTTTGCTCTGTTCTATACATTTTCATTTTGACTCCACATTTGATCTCATTACATAACATAAAAAAACTCTTTGGTCTTAATTTTTGCAGGTTAAAAAAAAGGACTAGATTACCCACACAGAAGTGAGTTTTTTGGACAGTTTTAGGTTCATTATGGAATAATTGTGGATTATATTGACAAATAAATGAAGATGCAGTTGCACTAAAAAGATGGATATCAAACATTGCCACAAAACAAAGTCTTAAAGCAAAGTTGTGAAACTGTTCAAAAAGACAACAAGCTGCTTCTGAACCATGTTGAAACTTGACCTCGCTTCTGCCCAATAGAGCTTCAGCAACATTTGCTGCCTTGTGGTAGAGTGTCCGCCCTTAGACTGGAAGGTTGTGAGTTCAAATCCACGGCCGAGTCGTACCAAAGAGCCTGAAAATGGGACCCAATGCCTTCCCGCTTCATACTCAGCTTTAAGGGGTTGGATTTGGTTGGATGGTTCACATGTGCATCTGTGTCTGCAGCTCACCCCTCCCACATGGATGGGTCAAATGCAGAAAATTTGTTTCACACACCTAGGTGAGTGAGAACTAATGGGACTTTAACTTGACTTTAATCTGAGGTCGTTGAAAATGTCTTCACACCAGCGGCGTCTTCACGACCCAACATAGGTGATTTACGATGAGAAACATCTACTTTTGCCGCCTCCTTTACTGCCAGAATCCCTCATCAGTGACCTAGAAGATCGGAACGAGCTCAGGTTCCATGAACACAACGGAAAAAAGGAAGGGTTTTCTTTCACGTTGGTGCTCCTCGCGCTCAGACTTGACCTGGGTTCCTCACCATCTACTTCTGCTACGATGAGTGGACTCCAAACGGGTGTTGAAACCAGCCGACGCTCTCCATCTGTCGCAGACTGCTGCTGTTCTCCCCACGTGAGGGGGGGCTCGGCACCCCATGACTGCCTCGTCATGGACGACAAATCCCCACGCGGAGGCGGCAGCACGAGCTGTCGGAGGCCCGTCTGGTGCCCTCGACACGCTCGGATGAGGTGGAGATCCAAAGGGCTGAAGAGCAAAGCAGAAACTGAAGAAAAGGTTTTTCCAAAAGTGGAAAAAGAAAAAAACACAACCGCAAAAGTGTGACGGAGTATTAGGGCCACCATAGAAGGATATGACAAGGATATGAGAATAAAGTCGTAAAATTACGAGAAAAAAAGTCCAAATTGACTGAAAATATAGTTGTACAGTTATAGACAAAAATCAGCAATTTTAGGAATAGTCAAAATTTAAGCTTCAAAAAGTTGCAAGTAAAAGAAAAAGTTACAATTAGCTTTTAAAATGTCCCAACAAAGCCGATCGAACTTTACTGGATTCATTTATGTTACCGACAGTTCGGACTGATCACAAACCTCACTGAATCTTTTGTTTTTTTCTAAATGTACAACTTCATTTCTAAACAAAGCATGACTTTTTCCTTACAAATTTACAACTTTTGAAATCATAAGTTTACGCTTTTTATCCTTGTAAAATTTTGACTTTTTCTTTAGATTTTGTTTACTTTGACCTAAAATGTTTTTTTCCTTATAATTTAACGACTTTGTGCTACTTGTTTATTTTTCTTTTATCTCCGACCCCGAAAGGGATCACCAAATACACCATCGTACAACAGGAAGTAGCAAAGTGTTCACTAAAGATTTTCAAAATAACGCCATGCTGTGCGGCGACATAAGCATGAATTTGTCTAAAAATAAAAAATGTGTTAAACACGAAAAGTGTGAGATGTGTTTTTCAGACCCATTCATTCATTTAAATGTCTCACTGAAAAAATAAACATTACAGGCCTTATTTGTGTAAAAAAAACTTTTATGAGCTTGACGTCTAGAACAAAAAGAATTTATTTAATGAGAAAACCGCCCACACCGTTTATGGTGCAAGTTTGAATCACGGGTGGTTCTGGTAAAAATATCCAAAAAAAAGTGAGACTGGGATAAAATAAGTCAATTTAGCAAATGCAGTGAGATTTATCAAACATGGAGCGGGACAGCAGCCACCAGGACTTTTGTCTATAATAAGCTAAATTGAAGACAGGGGTCAC
Organism: Adrianichthys oophorus; assembly: GCA_036245035.1. Taxonomy (NCBI): domain Eukaryota; kingdom Metazoa; phylum Chordata; class Actinopteri; order Beloniformes; family Adrianichthyidae; genus Adrianichthys; species Adrianichthys oophorus. Next base: position 9,296,876 of record BSAI01000106.1, read on the forward strand.
AACAGTTCCACACAATGATCGTTTTGAGGAGGAGCAGCAAACATCTTTTGGATCACTAAGATCGTATATAGAGGGCTCCAATCTCAGAGGGGTTAGAACCTCATGTTGACATGATTTTCCTCTCTGTATTTCTCTTTTATTGCTAGTTTCACCTTCTCGTCTCTGGTGTTTCACAGTATTTTGTGCACTTTGTCTGGAGTCTTAGTAGGCCGAGTGTTTAATAACATAGATATGAATGGATCCTTTCACTTTCAATAAAGTCAAACATTACTTATTGTTGTTGGAATCAAGAAAACAAAGCGACTCCAAATGCTTAAAACTAAACATGACAAAGGGGTGGGGCTTGATAAGATGAATGGCACTTTAAGATAGTCTCAGCTGGAAAAATAGCACTTTTTTTTGGATGATTAAGTCATTATTTGCTCAGCTGGGAAAGAAAAAGCTACAGGACGCTTGTGGAAATACGGATCAAAATCTGAATCCAGAACTTTTTTTAAAAATGTGCTTTGGCCTCCAGAGCAGTCCTGTTCAGTGAAAATCTATCTTTAATAAGTTTTGCTTTGTTAGAACATTTTCTGTTTCGCTAATGCACATCAAACTTGCTTTTTTTGCTCAATGAAAGAACAGCTTAGAACAGGCGTGTCCAAAGTTCGTGTTTTCTTTTTTTTTTTAATTTCTGCTCTTCACAGTCATTTTGGTAAAAATGTTAAAACTATTCCACTGCAATAACATTTTCCAAAAAGAGTTCATTTGTATCTAAGGTTATTATAAGGGTTCAAAGTTTGCTGCCTGATTGGTTGGCCCGCACGCGTTTTCACCTCACCAAATCTGGCCTTATGTGCCAAAGGTTTGAATCCCCCTGATTTAGGATTTAAAGGTTTGACTGGATGGTTGTCTTTGATCTTCTATTGTCTCCCATGCTGGCGGTGAGAACAGCCTCCACAGGCTCTGCCAGATCACACGTCCTGGAGCTGTGATGCCATCAGCAGCAGGGCTGAAGATCCTCCACGTTCTCTGCAGCGTGACACCAGCCGACGGCGTTACCGAGCTCTGAGTAAGTCGTGTCACCGCGGTTGACGGCTGGCGTGAGTAAGTGAAGACAGCCTGTCGGAGCCTCGCAGATTGGAGATGAATCAGTGGAGCGTTTGATGCATGAACAAGCAGGATCATCTCAGATGGATCTCCGCCTGCTTGTGGAGCGCTTTAGGCAGCTTTGATCCCCGTCTGGGGCTGCAGCTGAAGGATGTGTTCAGGTGGAGACACGCCGGCTGTGACCGTGTGTGATGATTGTATAAGGCTTTTACTAGAAGATCTTTTTAAGAGTATCACTGTGCCATCCAGACTTGCATCAAAAACAAACAACAAATCTGGAAAAACTCTTAATTTTGAATTATTAATCTTAGTCAGAAAACATTTTACAGGCTGGCCCTACGATGGACTGGTGATCTGACCAGGGTGTGCCCTACCTTCACCAAACAGTGGCTGGGGTAGGCTCCAGCAACCCTGTCACCACAAAAGGGATTAAGAGGATTTAGAAATGGATGGCTAGATGGCTAGTCCCATCTCAAATCCTCCCTCCTAGAAATTCAACTTAAGTTCTGGCTGTTTTTCTTTTGCAAAAAAACTACTTGGAAAACCAGGTTTTCCTAAATCTCGAGCCCTATTGTTGCAGAAATCAGGTTCGTTTCTACACAACTTCCCAAATTCATCCCACCATGTTTGGTCCTTGATTGATTCACTAAGGAGTTCATTTTCTTGGTCAATGTGCAGCTTATAAAGCGTCAGGTTGCTCTGGTCTGGACCACACAGGTGTAGTCTGTACTTTAAAATCATTGTTGGGACCGTCCAGTAACCTGTCAGTTCATACATGAAATATGTAACACTGCAGATGTTGCAGGCGGCACCTAAATAACACACACGACCAACAAGAGTCAGCTGATTCTGACGCAGAGAAGAATCGCTTTTCATCATTTGATTTTGCAACACTTTACTAACATAAAGACCTATTTAGGATTTAAGCTTTGTGTTGCATAATGGCACAAAACTGCTTTTCTCCACAATAGAATCAGCTGATCTAAGCTGGTGCCAAACAGCAGCGTGAAAGGGTTAAAATCCAGGATTTAGGACTCAAGACTCTGACTTAAGTACCACTTAAGATTGAAACTCGACTTGAGGTTTGGGACGTGTTTATTCTTGTTATTTAGCTGCGAGGCATCACAGACAAGTCTAAAAAATAGCAAAGGCTTAGCACTGAGAATGTGGTAACAACGGCTGCCGTTTTGATTTCAACACCAGTTATTTAGTTGTAGACCACTGGCAATCAGTGCTGATGAAATATTAATTTCAACTGTATGTTTTAGGACTTGAGACTTAACTTGCGATTAAATCCAAAGACTTTGGACCTGACTTGGACCTGCAATCCTCCTCATTTTCATATGAATCATGTTTCTGGAGAAACTTTCTGTCTTTGCTCAATGATCCATGTTCAAACCGGTTCTTCTATATTATCGCTCGCTTTCTTTGCACCTCCAGCAGGAAATGCTTTTTCTGCAGCCGTCTTTGCCACATCCCCCATCTTGTTCTTGAATACGTTTAGGATCCACCCCAAATGTGGTGCAGATTCCTCACCAGAACGTTCTTTGGCGTTGTTGAAGGTTATTAGAATGTTCTGTACCACCGCACAAAGTTTAAACGCTAAATCGAATGAGCTTTTCTTGTTTTTAGTTACACTGGCTCACAACACAAATCCCACAGACACCCGGCGTCTGCATGACCTGGGGAAGATGGGCGGATCTCAGAGGAGCCTTGTCTTTATTGGAGACTGGCGTCTAACAGTACGGAGCACCTGCTAGACCCGGTGGCTCTTGGAAACCAGCGTCAAAAATACGGGTCACAATTGGCAGATATTTAATACTCAAATACTTTAATACTCAAACTACCTATAGCTCACCTGAGAAAATGTGGGTGTGTGTTTTGAATGCGGGCGCAGAACAAACTCTTCCTGGAAGGGGCTCGTCCCCACTTTGTGATGTCACAATGTGAGGACCCACTCGTTCTCATGAATTGGGAGGGGCTGGTGCTCAGAGTGCAGGTTTTTAGAGGAATACTCAGAGATGCCTGAACGGATCAAAAGACGGCTTTAGGATTGTTTTTTGTGAGTAATTAACAGCTAAAGCTAAAAACAAAGTTGATTTGGGTTTTGCCTCTAAGCAGTAGATCATGTTTTTTAGAGCATTCATGAAATTGACGACTAGGATTTAAGCGGATCATTTCATTTGTTATGAGGAAGTAAATCAAAGGAGATCAAAGCCCTTTCATCCCACTTATTCTGTATGGATACAGTGTGGCTTTAAGTCATCCTGTGTTTGGGAAAAGCTGACTGAAGTCAATCATTTCCATGGCAGTTTTCTTTTTAAGCAACATTGATCTTTTTCCTCACTTTGTTTGTTGTTGGCGTTCGCAGGCAGCTCAGCAGCCTGACTTCAGCGCTGCTGCCTCTGATGTGGTCTCCTCCGATGGCGAGCAGATGTGGGGAAACCCTTTTCAAAACATCTGTGGAGAACATGTCCTTCTTCTGCCTTTAACAGCCTGCTGCCTTTATCCTGAAGGGTGTATGGTTTTTTGATGGAATACAGCAGAAGATCTTGTCAGTTTGAGCAAAAAATTAGCTAAATGGTAGCTATTGTTGTTCCCTTTCGTGTTTGGGAAGAACTGTAAGTAAAATTTACATTCCTAAATCAAAGGATCCGTTGTTAAGCTCATTTTTTCAAAGCTGCTGATTTTCCTACAGTCAAAAATGAAATGTGGTAGATTTTCCGCACCGTAGGACGCGCCGGATCAGAAGAGCTGTCAATGAATGGTTTATTTTCAATCGTATGTCAGGCTCACCAAACGATACGTACGTTAGGTGAGACAAAGTCAGGGAGGAGGCTATCAGTCAATCAGACTTTAACATCATTCACAGTAAATCTAGAACTTGTTTGTGACATGCTACATGCTATCCGCGTTAGCGTATTTACAATAACACCCGACCTTTTTTACAACTTGGAAAAAGATCTAGATGGATACCGCTAAAACAAACATTACTGTGAGTCTATGCTAACTCCCAGCCTTGTTAGTAACACATAAAAAACAAAAACAATCTGTCTCGGCTAAACGTTAGCCATGTTAGCGCATTGACAATAACATCCAACCTTCTTGGCAACTTGGAAAAATACAGACTGATACCTCTAAAACAAACGTGACAGTGACTGCACTAACTCACAACTTTCTTAGTAACGAATAAATAACACAGGCCGACTCAGCTACATGCTAGTCGAGTTAACCTATCGCCAACAACACCCAACCTTGTTTGCAGTTTGTAAATAAAAACACAGACTGACATTTTGACAGAGTGCAGTGTACCTCTCAAAATCGCTTCCGCATCAAAAAGCACAACAAGAATAAATCCAAATATAAGGCACTCTAGATTATAAGATAACGCGTCATTTATTTTTAAAATTAGGACTTAATTTTGATAAAATATCACTGAGGCAGACCTCATAGTGGACCTGAGTCACATCCATTGACCGTGTCTGAGAACTGGACAGAGTGAGTGTGACGTCACAGAAAAAACGACTTACTTCCGGCTCCAACCAAATTGAGTCAATTGAGTTGAATTTTTTTTTCATAATATGGATACCGCCATGTTGGAGCCAGACAACGCCAATAAGCAGTGATTGGTCCGAATTGGACTGAGTCATCGTTTCCATGGCAACCACTCAGGAGTGAACTTGTTGGAAGGAAGTGTGAACTTTTCTCCACTTGACTCTGTCGATGGCCCTTACCATGATAAATCCTTTGTTTCCTCAGTGAAACAAACCTGGCAGCTCTCCTGACTGTGTTTTCAAAAGAAAAGATGAGATAAGGATAAAATCAGACTGATAACAGTTTTTAGAAAAATCCCATGTTGTCTGGTATTTTTTATTCTTCTCTGCACTGATCCTCCTCCTCGTAGGGGGTGAACAGGCACTGGCTTTGTAAAGTCCATGTTTGTTGTTTTCTCACATGGCAGCGATTTACGTTAACAAGTGTGCACAGAACAGTGATGTTACTGGACACGGGTCTGCCTTTCCTGTTTTCCTCATCAACAAACACTTGAAGAAATTCCGGCGTTTTTTAACGAGCAGGAAAGCAGCTTGCGGCGCTTGCATGACGTCAGTGTTTTCAGACTTTCTGGGGCGCTTCTCTGTGGAGGGAGGAGGGTTTCTGAGAAAGGAGGTGCAGAATCAGACAACTACTTCAACATCGCCATCTGGCGATCATCCAAAAGCCTTCACCTTCCCAGTAGGAGCAGCCAAATGCGCTGTTTGCAAACGCATTTGCTCGTCCACCTGATTCTGCTCCAGCGCACAAGAAGACACAGCGGCCTTCAGGCTCAAACAGCCACGCGTCGCCCCTTTTAGAGGCACTTTCAAAGGCTTTTCCTGTCTCGGCCTGTCTTCCAAGCAGTGATGCAACCATGCTTTTATGGAGAACCAGAGTCCGACGGGCTTGCGGCAGGATAGCTGACCCATTTCTGGACGAGGGGCAGAGGAGCTTCTTTGTGAGCCGCCGCCTCACTGCATCCTTTTGAAAATATTGATTCAGAAGCTGCTGGAGCCTCTCTGCTCCACATCACATGGCAGAGCCAGGCTGCTAGTAACCAGTTGACAGTGATGGTCCGAGTCGGTCTAAGTCGACGTTTCTATGGCAACTACGGTTGTCAGTCGTGAGTAAGTCTGTTCAGTCCAGACCCCTTCTACTGAAAGCGGCTCAGGAAAATCTGTCAAACATTCGAGGTGGTGGCCATCGGGTATCGTGTGCTTTTACTGAGACATCTGATTGGTCAGTTTAAAACTTGAATAACTTGCAATAAAGAAAAAAAAAATGAAAAAAAATGGTACGAGCAAGGACAAGTTAGGGAAACGTAGCAGAGCAAGAATGGTTCTTTGGTTAATTTCTCAATGGATGTCTATGGGATTTTGGCTTCTTAGAGTCGGGGGGTACTTCCTGTTTGGAACGTGAGGGGGGAGGGGTCACTCAGTCCAGTTCTCAACATGTAACCAATGTACCCAATCCATACCGGCTACCTGATTGGTGTCCTGCATGTGCGAAATGCATCTACTTGAAGCATCTCATGACACTTACCTAATGAAGTACCACATGAGATGTTGAAACAATAGGTACCTCTAAAATATTTACAATAACAAAAAACTGTATTTTAATGCTTAATTAAAAAGAGGACAAAAGAAAAATGTTACAGATCAGGATTGCATTATTTGTACTGCACATGTAGAAAGGTTTTCTTCTTCAGTTTTGTTTAGTGGTAGTTTACTCCACAGTGCACTAAGATAGCATCACTTAATGGACACACTATTATTAACAGTTAAGATGGATGGATGGGACAGACAGATGTGATTTTAAAGGAAGTTTTATTTTGAAAAACTACCAGATTTTCTTCGCCACATGTATGATTCACTGTTGGCACAAGTCAAAGCTTTTTTCTTGGTCAAATGTCTCAAATACATTTGCTTAGCTTTTCCCTTTAATACATTTAGGGAAACCAGAAGCTTAAAAAAATCGTACGTAAACTCCAGCCCCTGCAGATCCGTCTGTGATACTATCTGACATTAAGGTAGAGAACCTTTCCTCTAAGGTGAGCAGCAGCGCCCGGATTGCCCTGCAATGGGATGATCAAGATGCTGTAACCGCCGTAAACAGGATCGGTAGAGCTACTGTGTGATGATGTTCAGGAAAGGAAGCACCAGGTCCAAGCGGCCGTAATTAGACTCACCATGAACATTAAACCCATGAGCATACGGAGCCCAGGATTACAGCCAACACCCTTCAACACTACGTGGAGCCTGATGGGACCAAAGCCAAAATCCCTCCAGCCAGAACCTTTGGCCTGTAATATCAAGCGATTCAATGAGCTGAAACAAAAAAACCGAAGGTGTCCCAACATTTGCTTGAGCTGTACTACCCTGACAGTCAGAAATTGACTGGTGACTTGGACTTTCTGATCTTTGGATTCAGGTTTGCTCCACTGGAGCTCCCAGCAGCACATCCACGTCACCACAGCCACCAGACCACCATGGCTACAAATTGCTCACCAGCTAATAAGGGAGAGGATCACTTTGCTTTTTTTTTTTTTCCTTTAAATAGTTGTGGTGCCAAACCACTGACAAGGCAGCCAAGGAATTTGCTTTGGTAAAGTTCTGTCCCAGAGGGAAATACCCAGGCAAGAAGATATGGGTGTAGGAGTTCAAGGCGCCGGCGTCCCTGAGGGAGAACAGACAATGGCTGCTGTCCAAACACAGCTGCCTTTGCAGCGAGCAGTTTAACAATGGAAAGCACAAGCAAAGTATTTTCTAGGAATCCTCATTTTGTCTGAAAGTGATGTCAGAAGAATGTGTCAGTCTGTGATTTTAGAATGGCAACATCATAAAGGGGCGTAACCGACAGACTAAACTAAGATTTAAGAGGATTTGTTAAGTTTGGCAGCTCTACGTTGGGTGTCATTTGAACCTAGGAGGAGTGGCTTACAAAAGGGGTCTCCACACTTTTTTCAGTTGCTGACTAAAAAAACAATATATTTCATATTTTCATGGACCGGCATGTACGAGGCTGAAGTTGGGGTCTGATTTTTCATTTGGCTTGCATATTCCCTTAATATTTGAGGGGAAAGTTGAGGGGAAATCTGTCTCTCACATAAAAACTGTACATGAAATACAGTTTGAAAAGACAGTTTGACTCTGTAATTAAATAACTTTGATTTGTGACAAATCATTAAAGGAAAAACTACAGTGCTTTTCACTGGTCTATCAATTTTCAGGCAAAATTTTATGCCACCGTACAGCATCCTAGTTAGCATCCTATTTTTTTAGCTTCTAATTTCCCTGATCTTTTTAAGGAAACAAACTTTCTTTGTATGTTGGATTTCATGTTGCATTTGAGAGATTTTCCCTTAACTTTACCCTTGATCTTCAAAATAAAAGTACAAAAAATTTGACGTCGACTTCACTTTCGTCTGACTTTTGAAGTGAAGCGGATGAATAGAACAACAAAATATATACAATTGTCCCAAAGATATGGTATTTTCAAATACTAATAAACATGAATCCACTGCGTATAAAGCATTATTTGCAGCATTATTGTAACATTTGTAACGATTTTGGTTTTCTGAGCAAAAAAACTTTAATAACTTTGCTAGCTTGACGGTTTCAGTTTAGCGTTGGAGAAACCACTTTGAGAAGTTCGCAAATATATCTAAAACACGTGACCAATGCAAACGACTTGACCTGCATCAAGAGTAATTTATAGACAGATGTGGAGTAGTGACTCTGGTAGTTTTTCAAAATAAAACTTCCTTCAGAATTAAATAATAAAACAAAACATTAAAACAAAAATAAAGTAAATCCTGTTTTTGGTTTTTTTTCCAGTTTTTTTTAAAATTCTCTGTGGCCCAGGAACCAAGTGACCTATAGACTGGTTCTGGTCCACAGCCCGAGGGTTGAGAACCACTGACTTACAATAAATCTATAAATCCTATGATGCAATTTTTGGCACGATGTATTTGAAAACCTCCCAACCAAAAATGCAGATATCTGTCTGTATAAAGTGAAGTGAGGTCGTCTCCTCCAGGTTGCAAACATCTCTGACGTCCAGCTCAGGAACCAGACACCCGGCATTTGAAAGACACTGGAATATTTCTGCAGGTCCCAAAAGTTTGTCTTGAAATTTCAGGTTCCGTTTGCAGTTTATGTGACTAAAAAGGATTAATTAACAACACATCAACAACTATTCATCCTGTTATTTGCTATTGTAAAAAGATAAAACGATCATCTTAAATTTAGCTGTTAAAAGCTTTTATTATGAAAAAGTTGAAATTGTACAAAGTGAAAAATTAAAGTTTCCATTTAAAAAAATACATTGTTTACACATAAATATTAAACCTAATTCCATAAATTAATTTTTTGGATGTTGAATAATGAATCTGCTCTTGATTTATTTTAGACCCTTTCAAAATAAGGAGAATCTCAGCTCTTCCACTTTAAGCCATTTGTAAATGAGCAAACGTTAGCTTAGGTGAGCTAAATGACAAACTGAGAACATAAGCTGATATTTTGGCATCTTTGGAGTGTGATCAAAGTGCAATTCCACCAGTGCATTGATAAAGCAGGCATGCAGAAAGATGAACCACCTTAGATCCCAGTAAATGGCTTCACTGTGATGAGTAACAGGAGTCACGGTGAATTAGCACCAAACTGCCTTTTTACTGCATTTCCAAAAATCCATCATTTGCAGGTAAAATCACAGAACAACTAGATGCTGGTTGCCAGATGTATTTCCAGAATCAAAAGTTTCTCTACAGAAATACTCTGCTTTCAAACTATCTGGTTTGAGCGCATTAAAGATCAATTTCAGACAAAGTAAAAAATAAAGCAAAACATGACCTTTACTGAGATATTTCTCTGTGCTTTAACAGCATTTAACTTCACATCGAACTGAAAAAGTCACATGACCTGAAAGGACCGACTTCCTGTCACTGAGGAGCATCTCAATGACAGCTCATGTCATCCAGGTTGTTGCAGAGGTCATGGGTCGACTTCCTGGGGCCGCAACCGTCATCACTTCCAGCTCTGCGGGATAAAACAAAGAAGAAGAAGAATACATCCAGAGTTTCTGAGGGGAATGGTATGACATCAGACTCAACATTTAAGTTACAAAGAGGAGAATCTTTATTTGAGGTCATTCCAGCCAAAAAACACCACCGTATCGGGCAACACGCCATGAGTTATGTTTAGATCTCTGCTGGAGTCGTGGTAAGCATGCCAACTGAGCATGTGCGAGTCATTACTCAGGTATGCTGGGAGGAGATCAGGTTACACTGGACTGCTCATCCATCAGAGCCAGGAGAGACGGCGACCGCTCCAGAACGCGCTCCCAAGGAGCTAACACCGGCTCATGACAGGAAAAAGAGTGCGGCAGAAAGCCCACCGGACCTGAGAACCACAGGTTCAAATCTGTTCACGGCCTGCAGCGGCAATCACAGAACATCAGTCAGCACAGTACATGTTTCAGGGTTCACTTTGTATGAACACTTTTTGTTTTCATCCTCCTGCTGTCAAAACATCTGACACTGTGCCTCATCTGCAAAGATCTGATAACAGGCTGGACGGCGTGTTCTGAGGGAACATGTTCTGTTTCCAGAGAAATGTCTAAAATAAGTTCGCTATGTGGGGAGACAAAGGCTGCACGCTAGCAAAGAGTTCCTCTTGCTTTGAACTAGTGGAGTATGGAGACACAATGAAACACAAAGTAGGTTCCTTTGAGTCCTGTGTTCATTGATCTTGAAAAAAAAAGAGAAATTCTTTACATTGTTTGTTTTCACATCGTAAAAACAGTTCATGATATTCTCCATGCTTACAAAGGCAGAACATGTGGTAGCTCCGATCCAGGAGAAATAGTTGTGGAACGGTGGTCATAGGGGTTCACTGGAATTCATCCGTTCAGTCCACATGTGTTTCGTAGATTTAGAGAATGCATTCCATGGTGCTGTGTGAGGTACTCTCAGAGTATGAGGTCTTGTCCGGGACGCCGTTTTTGTTGCCCACAGTATGTCAAATCTGTTTCCAGTGCATTACGGCCTTTTTGTCTTTGGTTCTTTTCTTCGGGAAAGAAATTTATAGCAGCCAGATGCTTGGGCGAGTCTCGTTTGGGGACCACAGGATTTTGGCTTTTGCAGATGATGTTGTCCTGCTGGCTTCACTGAACCAGAACCTTTGTACAGACGTGAGAAAACCATCAGTGCGTTTTCAACTTAAAAAAAACCCCAGTCCAGATTATCTTTAAAAAAAAAAAAAAAAAAAAAAATCTGCAATTAATCCATCCTGGATGAATGAGTTTTCACAGATAGAAAACTGCAAACCAAACTCTAGTGGTCATTTGAGGAACTGCAGTGTTAAGTACCTCTTCTTTGGCTTGGATCAACTTAACAGTCCTTTTTCATCCATCCATCCGTTTCTCAACCCGCTTTATCTCCTTCGAGGGCCTGCCAGAATCTAGTCCAGCTGCTGTTTGTGTTCTTTAGCATGTTTTCTAGAGTATAAGTCGCAGGAGTCAAAAAAAAAGCAAAATGTCACTTTGTGGTAGAAGTTGCACCTGTCTCCCAAAAATCCACCAAGCCCAAAGTATTGTTGCATTCACACTGAACATGGCTCACGAGTCCACCGCCATTTTTTCAAAGCATGCCAAATTCACATCTGCTGCCTCTGACGCTTAATTTAACGCTCGATGTCTGTCCAGATTCTCCCGTCGCGGGTGGAAGAAGCTACCGTCAGGTTGAGAGATCAAGTGTTCTACAGAAGCATCGGTAGGCACGTTTTCATGAGATCGTTTGGTCTTTTTTTACAGCCATCTTTCCCGTGTAACTGCAGGAGCTGCTTCTGAATGCTCTGACCAAACTGTGCAAAAAAGTGCGACTTATACTCCGAAAAATACTCAAGTTGTTCCATTTGAGCGTCATATGGAGGAAAGTAAACCTTTATTCAACTGTCTTACTCTGGCTTCCACTATTTGAAATGTAATTAAGCGCGCAGCATATTCATTACTAAGCATCTTTTAGCCACGTCTTTTGATAAATTGATTTTATGAATGTTTGTGAATTGTTTTTTATTATTCTTTTGAAGCATATTTTTCCAGTGCTCACACAGTATTCGGCTACACGGAACATTTTGACAATTTTATCCCCTTATATTAGAAATCTTTGAGCTTCTTCATCATTTTTAGCATCAGCGATAATGAGCCTCTCCAAACACTCCTCTTTGATTGATGGAAAGTCAACCGAGCTGGAGGTGTGAACTGAGGTTTTTGGAAAAGCTGGGATTCTAGCTGCACTAATGAACACAAGTCAATGCGACGTGCTGCTGGTTCAAACATCTTTCGGAGCCTTTGTGTGCGGAGCCTCTGGCCCTCTTGGCCTCATTAATGTGATCTCTGACAGCGAGATTGGGCGCTGCGCGTTCTCGGGACGCTGAGGGCGAGCTTAGATTTCTTTTTCCTTCTTTTTCTCGTGTGTGTTTGTGTCTGCGCGTGTGGTGGGCTGTTTATTACCCTCTCAATGGGTTTCTGATAGATCCCATAAACCCCTTGCTGGCTGACCTCCAACCAAACGCAGACTTTTATAACCAGCACTTAGGCAGCGTCAGTTTTAGCAGAGAGCATAAGCCTCTGTGCATGTCTGAGTGTGCACTGGTGCGCCTGTGTGCTTGATATGTGGAACAGGCAGGTCTTTAAATAAAGCTGGCAGCCCTCTGAAAGCAGCCTCGGCATCAAACCGACTCTCCCACAGAGAAACAGCAAAAGCAGCAGCAGCACTTTGAAATCTGGACCGCCAAAGTTAGTCGTCGTGCTATTCCGCTGTTCCTGAGTGGCTGCAGCCTTCCCGCCTCAAACCTCAGCAGAAGTTTGTGTTTTTTGCGCGTGGGTGTGGAGACTGTCACCGTGGCGCTACTCGGCGGGCAGAACAGAGCTGCGTCTGTGGGCGTCCGGGGTGGGGCCTCTGATGTCTGAGGTGGCCGCTCCGGGCTGCCAGAGGGCAGGAAATAACTTTGCACGGACACACAGCCTCTGTTCGGCCTGGGGGCGTCAATCCCGGGACACCTCAGAGAAAAGTCGGAGCGCTTCTTTAGATCCATCAACTGTCATTTTCTTTTTTTAAGCACCAGACAACATCTCACATCAGCTACAAATGCTGCGTCAGAGAGGCTGTTTTCAACCTGGAGGTCATAAAAGAGCATCTGATGCAGACGTTGATCTGCTCCAAACCGTTTTGAAAACATTTTTCTGTCCTTGGCTGCACTGTGGTTAGCACTGAATACTATACTAATAGAATACTCGGGTTCAAATTCTGTTCATGAGTGCACCCCAACTTCCGCCTACAGTTCAGAAACACGCTTTGTGTGTGATTCGGGGCTTTAAAATCCCATTCCGATCGTCTTTTAATCGTTCCCAGTAGTAAGCCGTTTTTAGCAAAAATCACAAGAACTGTATCATATTATTTCACCAAAACCACAATTTTCTCAGAGTGGCTCTTAAAACATGTTAGATTTAACTTCGTAAAATGAGTGCCTATATTGAATAAAGTCAAAAACTAGAGAGTCATCATCTTTGCTGATGATGGTGTGTTTTTCAGAAGTTGCTTTGTGCTAACTAAGATGCTGAAGATGCTTTGTTTTTGCCCAGCTTTACATAAGTGTCAGATTTGACAATTCATGGCTATAATCGCTGCTTCAGTTGTTATTGCAGGCGGCGCGATCAGCTTCCTATTTGCCATCTTCATCATCCCCATGCTCGTCTACCGAACGAGGAAAAGGAATCTTTTTTTTTTTCATCTGCTCCTCATTCACAGTGATCTGAATACAGAAATGAAAAACCTTCCTTTATATATCCTCCATCATCAGAAAAATACCACAAGAACTTGTTAAAAACAGCATTTTTAGGAGTGTGTCTTAAAATTGTCTCTTCGGTGTCTTTATGTCTTGCTGTGGCAGAATCATATACCCCATGATCCCGCACAAAAAGAAAAAGTGTGAATAGATGATGTTTCTTGTCCCATCCAATCAGCAGGGAGGGTCAGCACAATCTGACTTTTGACCTTCCCCCTTTTAGCTCTCTTGACGTCAATATTTCCAGAAAATTTCCCTGAAAATGAATCAACGAGAGACGTCTCCATCGTCACGCCAGCGCCATAATTGAGGCGCTGCCTTCCACCGCTAAAAGGTCAGGGAGCCGCTGCTCTGAAATGCACTCGTTTGTTCACTTCTGCTCCCAGGAGACTCTCAGCAGCTCTCAGGGAAAGTTTCTGATCGAAATGACCGAGCTAATGAGCAGCAGGAAGACGTCGACGGCTCGATGTCGACAGCTTCTGATATTGCTCCCGTCAAACCTGGAGACAGAGCTCACCTGCCAGTCTGCCAGTCCAGGCACGTCCTATTATAGCAGCGTATTCTGTTTGTTGCCATGGACACAGATGCAGCAGGGTAACCAAGAGAAGCTGCATGTTAATGCGGGCATGGAGGGCAAATATCTGGACTCTGCAGTCACTGATAATAGGCTGGCTCAGCTGGAGGCAAACAAACAGAGGAGACAATGTTAAATGACAAATATCTCCATCTATGCGTTCGTTCATCTCTCCATCCGTTGGTCTGTTGGGATCTGTCATCCGTTCTGGCTGCACTAAAGCAACAGATCTATTCTGTCTGGTTTACAGCTGGACCAAACAGGAAGTGAAGGAAGTGTTTGAGCTTCCTTCATCTGTTCATCCATCCTTTTTTTTCTTTCATCAATCCATCCATAGCAGGGACGTAAAGAGGAAAGATCTTTCTCATCTCTCCATCATTTCATTTTTAGTCATTTATTTCTTTTTTTAAAATCATTTTATTATTGTCTCTGCTCTTCCTAACATTCATTTATCATTCGTCTATTAATTCTTTATGCTCCCATCTATTCATGATTCATCTGTTATTTTTTTCATAATTTATCCTCCGTTCTTGTCTTCCTTCCTTAACTTTCTTCTCTTCATCCATCCTTCCATTTTACCTAAAATCTTTCCTTGAAATCATCTATTCATCCATCCCTCTATCATTTATCCTTTTTTCCTCCTCAGTGACACTGAAATAGTTAATAAAAAAGCCTGGTGCATCATGGGATATCTGTCAGTCTCCGTGATCCAAAAAGGTTTTTTTTTTTTATTATTTTTTTTTTTTAATATATATATATTTTTTATTTGTGTCTTTTTTGTTGGACCGGACGGAAAAGGAAAGGGGAAAAAGGAGAGAGTTGGGGGGTGGAGGGGGGGAAAGAGAGATGGTGCATTATAGCAGTTAGAGAATGGCTACAGGGAAGGGAAGGTAGAGTTGTTAATCTACAGGCAACAAAATGCTGGAGCTTATACCCATTGCAATAGTGAATGTTGGTCTAAAATGGGCACGGCCTGTCCACACACTCAGCTGTTACATACCTGCCGGCTCCGAGAGTGTTCACAAACTTGTCCACATCCAGTTCACACGCACACTTGTGCATACCAACCAACACATGTAAAGCATTACATTCTGTCATGCACACTATTTGAAGGTGCAAAGGTGAGCCGACGCCTGTACTCAGGTGAATGTTATGTTAAGCTGAAGTGGATGATGGAATGCACAAAAAAGGAGGGAGAACCCCCAGCCATCCCCACACCAAGACACCCGCGCCGACCAGGGCCCGCCCCCCGCACCCATACTGTGGGGTCAATGGAGGAGATCCACCCGCCAGGCAGCCCAGCCAAGCACCCAGACCAGGGCCCGCAGGACAGCCACACGGGCCCCCAACACCCGAGTGCAGTGAGGTACGGAAGCGCAGAGCGCAAGGCCCAGCCCAGTCAGGAGAGCAGCCCTCCCACCGCGCCAGGTGGCCCAGCACGGGGCCCCACCCCCGAGAGCCCCACCACCCCAGACAAGCCGCCCACCACCACCCAGGAGTTCTGGGCATCCCCCCACCCCAGCCCCGGGTACGAGCCCGGGCCCCCCACGGGAGACCTGCTCCAAAGCTCCAGGCAGCTGCGGAGATCCAGAAGAGAGCACGATGGGGGTCAGCTACCCCCATCTAGAAAAGGGATGAGCAAGAGCAGTGGGGGTCCCCGAAGGTGTACATTGCCTGACCAGGCTCTCCTAATGTTGTGACCCAGAAGGGGCTCGGCACCCGAGGGTAAGGGCCAGAACCCGCACCACAAGGACACAGACACCCTCCAGGCTCAGATGGAATATGATCCCCCGCTCATGGACTTGCCAGAGGACAAAGGGATCCCTCTCCCCGTGCGGGGAGGGGGCCGCCGGGCCCAGGAGGCCGACCCCCAGGAGACAAGGCCACCGCCGCTGAAGGCCCTGTTCCCTCCACCAGGGATGGGGTAAGGGACAGAAGATCAGTAGTCCCACCTTCCTTGTGTAATGTATTTGTGTGTGTGTGTTGAGGTGTGTTTCTTGTGATTGATGGGTGTGTGTAATAAAGGGTGCAGTTAAAATTGGCGAGCACGGCACTGAGGACATCTCCTGATTGCTTACAGGGATGTCCAATCGCCCTCTCACCAAGGAGCCCTAAATGTCTACGGTGCAGTTAAAATTGGAGGGTAGAGCACTGAGAGGACATCTGCTTGCTGGCAGTGATGTCCTAGCAGGACATCAAGGGGGCGAAACTGTGCGGAGACCATGGGAGGGGTGGACCACTGCCAAGTGGCTCGGCCCCTCGAGGTATTCCGCAAGCACGCCCCCCCTCCAACCTAATAAGTGGTCGTATGAGGAAGGAGGGAAGGTCGGGGACAGCTACCAAACTGACCCCCGATGATGAAACAACCGTCCCCCCGCCCCCCCCCAGCATTGGGCCCAAGTCTCCCCAGGGCAGAGGCCCCACCGCCCGAAAGCCAACCCCCCAGGCCCCACACCCCCCACCCCACACAAAGAGAGAGGAGCCCAGAGGGGGCCAGCCCCCAGGGCAAGCCCCCCCCCCCCCCAAGCACCGCCCCTGTAGCTACCTGGTCAGGTACCAGCAGGCCCGAGGAAGCCCCTAGGGTCCCGTACTGGTAGTGGACCCCCCCTCTTACCCACAGACATCCCCTCCCCTGGCCCGCTCCCCCCAGACCCCGCAATGGTAGGCTTTACCTGGAGCAATCGCAGGCCCCAAGAGGGTTGCCCCACCCCGTCCCAGGGCCAGAGAAGGAGTGACGCCAGCCCCCAGGTGCAGCCGGGCCGCCCATCCAGCGCAGGCAGACCCCCCAGGGCCAGGGCCCCGCGCAAGCCCCCCTAGCACACGCAAAAAGACCACCCCCCCAGCCAAGCCAGACCCCCACCCAATGCACCATCCACACCCCCCCACGCCCAGGCCCGGGAGACCATGCGGCCCCCGCGCTTGCCCCACCCAGGCGCCGGACCAGACCCCCCGACCAACAGCGCCCCCCTGCCCCCACCGGGCACCAGGTAGACCCCGACCCCGGCAGACAGTCAAGGCGCGGCGACACCCAGGAATCCCGCCCCCTAAGTTATGGAGTTAGCTATGGGAGACCAGAGAGCCCGACTTCCTTTTAAGTTATTTGAGCTCTTAGTTGACATTTTTTCCAAGCTGATATGATCCAATAGCAGATTCATGTAATGACTTACACTAATATTTTTCTTGTTTTTCCAGTTTAATAAAATTGTCTTTTTTGCTATACAAAGAGTTATGAAGATTATAGATGCTAAACTTCCCTCTGTGTCGATGGCACTCATGTCACCCAGCACACAAAGTGAAGGTGAGGCTGTGATTGAAACCTTAAGCCAGACTGATAAATCAGCACATACCTGTTGCCAGAGAGCCTGGACAGGTGTACAGAACCACAAAGCATGCATGTAATTGTCAGGTAAATTACTATCACAATGCTCACAAATGTCTGAGTTTTTGAGACCCATCTTGAACATCCTCTGTCAAGAGTTTTGAATTGTATTAGTTGTAGGTTTGGACTTTTGGTTAATTTAAAGGTATTTAGACAAATTTCTGACCAGAAGCTTGTGTCTGTACTTCTGCCTAAGTCTGCATCCCATTTTGTTGTTGGAATTGAGACTTCGTTATCTAAGTTGCATAAGAGTTTGTATATTTTGGAGAGAGTTTTATTCAATGAAAAATTAATCATAGAGGTAACTAGTTCTGGTAATTTTAAGTCATTGTCACTGGATTTAAATGTTTTAGTAATTACAGATTTAAGTTGCTGATATTCCAAGAATTTATTTATTCCATGGTTTTCTTGTAGTTCTTGGTGTGTTATGAATCTTCTGTCGATAATCAAGTGCTCGAGTAGTCTTATGCCCCCTGCTTGCCAAGCAGGGAAGTGCAACATTTTTTTATTTATCAGGATGTCTGGGTTGTTCCAGATGGGTGTCATTTTGCATGGTAGTAGTGAAGAGTTTGACATTTTAAGAAAATCCCACCAGGCTGTTAAAGTAGTACTTATATTACTACTCTGGTAGCAGTCATGTTTTTTTATTGTTGGGCTTATAAATGGTAGATCTGACAAGTTGATCTTTCCACAAAATGCCTGTTCCAGATCCATCCATGGGTTGGTTTCTGGATTGTTTTTTATCCATCTTAAGAGGTACTGCAGTCTGTTGGCAAGAAAGTAGTTATGGAAGTTAGGTAATTCTAAGCCTCCACAGCTTTTTCTAGATTTTAAAGTTTTTAGACTAATCCTTGCAGGTTTATTGTTCCATAAGAAGCTGGATATGGCAGAGTCTAATGTTTTGAACCATTTTAGTGGTGGTTGTGTGGGGATCATTGAGAACAGATAATTAACTTTGGGTAAAATGTT
This sequence comes from Adrianichthys oophorus, assembly GCA_036245035.1. Classification (NCBI taxonomy): domain Eukaryota; kingdom Metazoa; phylum Chordata; class Actinopteri; order Beloniformes; family Adrianichthyidae; genus Adrianichthys; species Adrianichthys oophorus. Next base: position 9,315,267 of record BSAI01000106.1, read on the forward strand.
CATTTTTACTGTGGCTATCTTACCCATGAGTGACAGAGGCAGGTTGACCCAGCGGGTTAGATCATCCTGTATACTTTTCAGTAATGGGGTGTAGTTTAGTTGCACCAGTTCTGATAGTTTCGGGGAGAAATAAATACCTAGATATTTGATATTGCCTGATTTGACTGGTATTGAGATTGTTTGCTCAACATTACCATTCAGTGACAATAAAACTGATTTGTTCCAGTTAATTGAGTATTCTGAGATAGAGGAAAATTCATTAATAATTGTTGTTGTTTCACTAATGGAATGTTAATTGTTTAGAAAAAGTAATATGTCATCAGCATAAAGACTAATTTTATGATTACTGTGTTTTGTTGTAATTCCTTTAACGCTCTCGCGCTGTCTTATTGTTGCAGCCAAAGGTTCAATAAATATAGCAAAAAGAGAGGGGGAGAGTGGACAACCCTGTCTGGTCCCTCTACCAAGAAAAAACCTGTCAGAAGTCTGTTTGTTGGTTCTGACTGATGCATTTGGGTTGTGATATAATATTTTAATCCAATCAATGAAGGATTCCCCAAACCCAAACTTATGGAGGGCAGCAATGAGGAACTTCCAGTTTACTCTGTCAAATGCTTTTTCAGCATCCAATGAGAGTATGGTTGTTTCCTGGTTTTTAATAGTGGCAAAATCTATTATGTTAACAAGTCTGCGGACGTTATCACTTGACTGTCTACCTTTGATGAATCCAGTTTGATCATGATGAATTATATGAGGAGTGATTTTTTTCCATTCTCTGCGCGAGTGCTTTGCAAATAATTTTTACGTCTGCATTGATTAGAGAAATGGGGCGATAGCTTGAAGGAATTGTGGGATCTTTTTCTGGTTTGAGAAGGAGGATTATGTTAGCTGAATTCATGTGAGGTGGCAGTGATTGGCTTTCCTTGATAAAAGTAACCATTTTATAAAAAGTTTGTGCCAGCTGTTCCCAGAATTCTTTATAAAACTCAGCAGGAAAGCCATCAGGCCCTGGAGCTTTGTTGTTGGGCATCAGTAACAGAGCTTCATGAAGCTCAGCCAATGAGAGCGGAGAGTCTAAGTTTGAGCTTTGATCCTCATTTAATCTGGGTAGAGTTACATTATTAAGAAATGAGTTAATACTTTGTTCTGATGGATTGACCTGTGATGTGTATAGGTTTTTATAAAAATCTTTAAACGTTTTATTGATTTTAACCGGTTCGTGAGTGACAGTTCCTGTGTGGTCCATAATAGAGGTAATTGTTGATTTTTCTTTATTAATTTTAAGCTGATTAGCTAAAAATTTACCCGATTTGTTTGAGTTATCAAAATTTTCGAGTCGAAGTTTTTGTATTTGGAATTGTGTTTGTTTATTGATGATGTCATTTAACTGAAGCTTTAAATTTTTCAGATCTCCCAGAATGTGTTCTTGTGCAGAAGCAGCATAAGCAGCCTCTAGATCTTTGATTTTATTTTCTATTTCTAATAAATCTGCTTTCTCTTTGTGTTTTTTATTTGTTGAATAAGAAATAATTTTTCCTCTCATCACTGCTTTTGCTGTTTCCCAAAGAACACATGGTGAAATATCCGGAGTATCATTAAATTCTAAGAAGGTTGCCCACTCTTTTTTAAAGAATTGAATAAACTCTTGATCTTTTAACAGCGAAGTGTTAAACCTCCAGGTTAAGCCAGAAGGTGTGGGTATATCTCTAGAAATATTTACAGAAACTGGTGCATGATCACTAATGATAATTGGATGAATGTTGGAATCCTTGATATCTTTTAAAAGAGAATTACTGACTAATAAATAGTCTAAGCGAGACTGTGAGTGGTGAACTGGAGAAAAGAAAGTGAACCCTTTAGTGTTTGGATGACATGAGCGCCAAGCGTCGCAGAGACCCAACTCATCCATGTACTGCTTCAAAATACTTGCAGAACGCCATGTGCGCTGGTGTCCTGCTGTGCTGAGTCTGTCAAGTTCAGGATCAAGGACCAAGTTGAGGTCTCCTCCTATAATTATTGTGGAGTCAGCATGAACCGAAAGTGAGGTGAAGAATCTGTGAAAGAAGGAGGATTCATCAGCATTGGGACCATAGATACTGGCTATACAGAAATCTTTATTCTGAAATGATATGTTAATAATTACAAATCTGCCTTCTGGATCAACAATTGTGTTCTTATGAGTAAATGCAATATTTTTATTAATCAAAATAGCAACTCCTCTTTGTTTGGAGTTGTAACTATCTGAGTAGATGAATGGGAATTGTGAGCAGCACAGGAGATGATCGGCTGATCTGGATAAGTGGGTCTCCTGCAGTAAAACTAGATCTGCTTTTAGATCATTCAGATGATTGAAAACTTTCAGCCTCTTTGGCCCAGAGCCAAGTCCACGCACATTCCAGCTAAAGATGTTCAGACTGGACATGACTACACTGACTGAGAGTGTTATGCTAAGTAATGCGCATGCGTCTGTGAGTCCTGTGCGCGTGCCCGCTGACCAATGCGCAGAGGAGCGCTGTGTGCTTGTGCGCGTGAATGTTTCCTGGCTGTGTGAGTGGCTTGTTGTATGTGTCCTATATGAGCCTATGTGAGGTGTTTGCGGTATGTCGGCGAGTGCGTGCGGGATCGCGTGTACGTGCGCATGTCTCGTGCATGAGTAAATGGGTACTTACCAGGGATGTGTTGCCTTTAGTTGATTTAAATATGAGGAGGAGGGGGGGGGAAGAGGGGGGGAATAAAAAGAGGAAAAAAGAAAAGAAAAATAAGAAAAAACAAACACAACAAAACAACATAAACATGAGAGAGGAGAGAAATAAACTGATTTAACGAGATGGAGGTGTGGATGATTGATGAGCTGATTTTCCATTAATTTAAATCAGTTTAGTCGGTTTCATCAGCGCATTATGGAGGTTCTGATCGCAGCATCTGAGGGTCTTCAGCGCAGCCACGGGGTGATCTCGGGGTCCCGAAAGAGCCGTCCATCAATGAAGAGTTTGTCCACTGAGACAACCGCTCGAGACCCGGCGGTGAGGTGCTTCCTCCTCAGCGGGAAAAGGATCTTCCTGCGCCGGAGGATCTCCGCCGGGAACTGGTCGTTGACGCTGAAGTGTGTTCCCTTCAGCTCCCGGCCGCGGCTCCTCACCAGCTCCTTCTGTTTGTAATGCTCGAATTTAGCCACTATGGGTCTCGGACGCTGGTTATCAGACCTCCTTCCTCCAAGTCGGTGCACTCTATGGAAGGAGATCTTCGGGACCTCCTCCTTGGGGAGCTTCAGCTGGGCCTCCATGAAGGACTTCACCGTGGCCTCCGGGTCTTCTCCCGCCTCCTCTGGAATCCCAGAGATGACCAGGTTGTCCCTCATGCTCCTCGCCTGAAGATCCAGGAGGGTTTCCTTGATGGAGCGGTTCTCCTCAGAGAGACGAGCGGTGTCGCTGCTCAGAGTCTGGACGGTCTCTCTGAGGGCCTGGTTCTCCGCTGCGAGCTCCTGCACCTGCTGCTGGCTGAACTCCAGGGACTCTCGCAGGCCTTGGAACTCCTTATGGAGGATCTCCAGCAGGTTCAGGCGGCAATCAAGGCTGGAGAGCTTTTTATCTATGGACTCCAGGATTTCACTGATGCCGCTGCCTGGAGAAGAAGCGGCCCCGGGAGAGTCTTCAGGACGGCCGCGTTTGGAGGAAGGAGTGGTGGTGTTTGTCTTCCCCATGACGAAGGTATTATAACACTCGTCTATGAAGCTCTCCAGGTCCTCCAGGCTGTCAAGAACTTAATAATCTTTTTAGAGGTTTAGTGAATATTGTTATAATTATGACTTATATGGCGGAAAAAGAAAAGCAGACGGAAATGTTTGTTCAACCGCTTTTCGCGCCGCCAAGTTGACTCACCACACACGTCTCGTCGACTCTCGCGATACTCACAGCATCTCACTCCTCCCACCCATCCAAAAAGGTTTTTGAATTTTTCCCAACTGAATTGTTGGAGGTGAGGGTGGCGGTCAGGGGAATACCTCGCTGATGACCTGCCGCCCTCAAACTGGGTGGATGTTATCACCATGGCGACCACCTTCTGAGGAAGGCGCTGCCTCCTGCAGTCAAAGTGTGCTAAAACAGCTGGTCCAAACAGACCCGCTGGTAGGGACGAGGCGGTGCAGCAGAGAGCGGCTCTGCTGTGATGTTGAATTAGAAGTGACTGGTGTAATCAGCGTCTGCGGCTCCTGCTCTGAACCTTCACTTCACCGGGACCATCTCAGTGTTCCAGTGCTGGCGGCTGTCCTCAAGGCTGCTGGGAGTTCCTGCCGCTCCTCCAGAGCTTCCTCGCTCTCACTGCTTCCAATGCTTTCTGGAAAGCCGTCACCATCTGACAGAAGGTAGTGAGTGAAATGACCACGTGTGTCACGATGCTGACCTTTCCGCCGATGTCATCCTAAAACGAGCTTTTTTGCTTTAGTCTGATGTCTTTTCTAAATAATGCTTGATAGAGCTTCAGAAAGTCCTGAAGTTTTTCTTCTACAATTCAAAGCTTTCACTTCAGAGCAGTTACAGAGCAGGTTACACCATTACTCCATCCATCCGTATATAAATCCATCTATGATATCCCATCTATACCATTTCTCAGTCAAGCGGCTTTACTAACGAGGCTCAGGATCATTTCCAAAATAAACATTTCTGAACACAGTGCTCAGAGGAACACCAACATTAGTCGCCTGCTGCAGATTCCAAAGACTCAGGAATCAACTGCACGGATGAGGACTTCCTCCTCACAACCGAATGCAGAGACCTCTTTGAGAAGCTCAAACTTCAGCTAGAAAGGGATGTGTGTTTTCCTCTAAGGCGGTCCGACCTCTGATCCACCTAAAGGAGCGTCCAACACCTGAAATTCTGACTCAATCAGAGCCGACACAAAGCAATAAAAGCTTCATCCCAGCGCGTCATTCACAGGTTTAATGGTGGAGTGCTAAACTCATTATTTTCTGTTCGTTTCTCCAGCGGTGCAAACCTCCAGCTCGGTTGGCCTCTGAAGAAATGAGCTGTGGCTGCAGGCAGACCTTCACTGTCGGCTGGAGGAGATGAGGAGGTTCACAGAACCTGAAGGCTAACCCTCCTGTCCAACACGAAACAGCTACTCCAAATGCCTCAGACGTTATTTTACAATCCCCATATTTATTGCAGGAGTGAAAACTGTCTGCAGATGAAGAAAAAGCGTTTTCAGACCCGAGACACAAACGTTCCTCACAAACCTGCAGCCAGAACCACACAAACCAACAGTGGAGGTAAAAACACAAAGTTTGTGTGTGTGTGTGTGTGTGTGTGTGTGTGTGTGTGTGTGTTTCTATCTTACAGTAACGTTCACACAAAAATAAGAGTCCTGCTTTCAGTTTGAATCGTTTTAGATTACCACCGGCGGTGATGTGCGGTGAGCTGCAGGATTGATGAGACGATTCTGTGATTCCATCGAAACCAAACGTTCAAGTTTTCAGGATTATTCAAATAGCAGCAACACTAGAATAAATACCAAAAATATTCCTAAACTAATGGACACAGAGACCACAAACACAAGAAAAACAAAGCCTTTCCACCAAACACACTTGATCTAAATATTGGATGATTTTAAACACATGTACACGTGACCTTTTGCACCAAAAGGTCAAAAAATAAAAATAAATCTTTAATTTTAATTTAATTAGCTTAAAAACTGGAACTTTAAAACTGCTTTACTTTAAAATTCACTTTTTAAAAGCCCTTTTTGACATAATGTAACTGTTTTTTTATTTAGTCCAATCTTTCCTTTTAAATTGTTTGTCCAAAGTAAAATATCATCATAAATTATATCATAATATTATCTCAAAAGCACATTAGCATCATACCAGCATAATATTTTATTCTCACTTTCATTATGTTAGAACTATTTATTAACTGTTGAACACAGAGTCATGCGATACATATCTTTTATGGCACAATGTAAAAAGTCTTTCATGAAATAAGTGTTGCTATGTTTGTTACATTTCACAAACGTGTTGAATTGATGTTTCAAACTTAACACAGTTGCAGCTTTAGTACCGTTTTTAGTTAATTAAATGTTATTCATACATGAATTGTGCTTCATGTAGCTACGCGTTAACTTTGCAAAAATACAAATAAAACTAAAAGTTTACATTTTACAAAATAAGAATTAGGTGAACTGTTACAAACATGTAAATATAATATTTTGTAATTACTTATTTAGCTATCAAAAACATGTAATAAAAATATATGAATCTGATTGAATTAATCAACCTTTAGCAGAACCTTTTTGTTTTGATTTGAAGACACCATACTATTTGAGAAGTTATGATGTAACTACAGTGTAATAAACACGATTCACATGTTAATTCATGGCTAACTACTGTTAACAGTGTCATAATTAAGCGTTTATTCATATTTCCGATTGCAGCTCTGCAACAAACTACAAAAACTTTCCACTGAAAGAATCTGCCTCATAAGAAAGTTCCCATTTCTTAAGATCAGAGAAGGTCGGAGAAGGTTCCTGGTGTTTTAATTGGCTGAAACATCAAACCTGACGACTTCATTAGAGCGTGTGCGGACAGATGGGGGCTGCTGGAACACTTCTCATCTGGGAGACACTCTCTGCTCTCTTCATCCTCCGTCTGTTTAAATGGACTCGTGTTTACTTTCAATCAAACCTTGAAGTTCTCATCTGTTCTGCAGCAACAAGTCAGAACCAGCAGATCTGCAGATCCATCAACTCACCAAACTCCGAGGAGGACAAAAGATGTTGGATTTTTCTGAGTTTAGATGTTCACACCTGCTTCTTACACGTTTTCACGTGTCAGGTGTGTGCACGTGTGTGCTGCAGTCAGCTGGACTTCAGTGGGGTCCAAAATTGCCATAGCAGGAAGTGAATTGCCCACATGCTGGCTGCTGGTGGGGAATGAAAACAAAACACACCTGAATGACTCCAGCTCCTATGAGACATTCTGGAGATGACCTCCATTTGGGCACTTTTATGGTGCAGAGCCGGAGAAACGTGGAGTCAAAGGAACTCTTAAAGTCCAAGCAAAACTCAGAAAAGTAGACGGAAACCAAAGCAAACCCAAGCAGAAGATAAACAGACTGGATCAACAATCACAGCCATGACCTGCAAACTGAACTGAAGCTGGAAGAAGAAGTCCTCTAGCAGAACCAGAACCAGTCATTCTTTCTTCACTGGATTTCTTCAGCTGGATTTGATCTATGTTGCAGAAATGCAGCCTTAAGGAACTCCAACTGCAGTAAAAAAAAATCAACTATTGAAGATTTTAAAGGATTATTTTGCCCAAAAAATGCCTTAAGGAGGAACACATGAACTTATTTGGTTAAAATGTCTTTATCTTTTAAAAATACGGTGCTCCGTAGTTTATAGATGCAGCAGTTATGCATCTCCCTGCTTCTCCTTTGTCTTTTTGCTGTTTCTCTTTAGGGGTTGCCATGACAACCATCCGCTTCCCTTTATTCCCATCATCAGTGTCCTCCTCACTCCGAGTACCGACACCTTTAAAGTCCACCTTCGCCCCAGGTTTCTCCACCCCTTAAGATGTTCCTCCATCTGCTCCCTGCTTTCACGACAGAGAACGGCGTCATCTGCAAACATCAGTGTTATATTAAGTCATTATCAAACGTAAATAACGTAAACTTCTGTGGCGTTTTTCTACCTCGTTTTACAGTCACAGTCCCATTCACCCTGAAAGTACGTTCAGGACGCTGGCGTTTATGCGTCGCTACGCGTAAGTCCGGTTGCATGCTCCACGTAGAAAACAGCTGTTTATTGAGGACACGCTGGAAGCTCAACTGGTTGAAACTTCTTGACCCTGAATCCCGACAAACGCAATCATGAGGGAGAAATTCATTTCCAGCTTTTTCTGCCCGGCCGGAAAACCTTTGAACGCCAAGAAGGACGTCTGAAGGAACAGAGCTGGGAAAACGGAAAAGCCTGGAGCAAGATTTGTGGAATTTGCACCGCTTTGACTTCCTGCTCCCAGCCTCTACCTATTGTAGGTGGCGGACGAGCGCAGCAAACGGTAACAACACCAAAGAATCGCCTCCCTGCTGACTTATTGTCTGGCGTGATCACCTGCAGCTGAGCGTGTTTTTGAACGTATCTGTGCACACACACCGACTGCAGCTCTGCTGCCTAACACTGGCACTCACCTATAACCACAGGGAGGAATTTGGCGTAGCATTTCAACCTTATTTCTGTCTGCAAAGTCCTCATCTGTTGTGGTAACGACAACACTTCACTAACAACAATGAAAGCTGAATAGAACAACAAAAACACCAACAAAACCAGAGAGCCATCTCTATGTTCAGGTTTTTGACACCTTTAAGGCCCCAAAGTTTCCAACTAAACCTGAGCGTTGAAGGGAAAAAATAACAGATATAGACATGGTACATGTTTTAATGAATGAAGGGATTTCCTTCTACCAGTTGCATTTTAAATTAATTTGGGTGGACCTCTGACCCAATGAAACTGCTCCAGCGGGATGCCGGATTTTATGGCTGGAGAACTGGACTTCATGGTGGGTGAAATGCCTGAAGAGGCCGGCTGATGGCTCGCTCACTGATTCAGTTGGAGCCGCCATTTCAGCTGAATTCACCTTGTTTTTTGGTTCGTTTGTGTTTACATGGATCCCATTTCTTCTGACCCACTTCGTCGCTACAAATCTAAATAGATCCGTTTGGGTGAATCCCACTTTGCATTTGTGTGGTTCAGGTGAAGCTTCCACCTTGTTGGTGAGTTCATGCGGTGTAAACCGAATCGTTGACCCTGCTGATGACACACGGATCCAACATCCAATGAAAATGGCTCATTTGGGGCAGATTTTTCACGAGTTTTCTGTATTGTAACAATGAGATGCAATCTGAAGAGAAGGATCTATTTAATCCTGGCCTATTACAGGTGGATCTCAGCTCTTCACCATGCAGCTGACCAATCGTCAGATTTGGTTTTTAGCGGTGCCTGGAGGCGTTGCACTCAAACCTTTGCACGTAAACGTTCACCGAGTAGCTTTCCCGATAAACGCTTCCCTCCAAAGTGCTCCGGCCTAAAAATAAGGCTCCCTGAATCATTGATGGGTTAACAGCCAGAGTGTTTCTGCGGGGACAAAGCAGGCTGGCAGGACTGCAGGCCTCAAGCAGCTGCAGGACTTTTAATGGTCTCCCTGTCACTGCAAACGTCTTCCAGCTTTTCTGCAGCCGCAGCTGAGAGGGGGGTGGTCTAACGGAGGAGGAGAAAGACAGCAAACTGATGGCAGGGCGGCAGCGACGCAGCTCCCTGAGGCCCTTTGTGGAGATAAGAGAAGCTGATGGATGTAAAATGAAAGGAGAGGCTCTGACTGCAGAAAAGAAACAGGGTTTGATGCTTCAGGGTTTGAAGCAAGAATATGAAGAAAAAACAAAATAAAACTGTTTGCCTGAGGCTGTCGTCAAGAAGCCTCTGATTCAAAGGAGGAAACATTCAGATCATTATTAAACATCTATTTTACGCAGCTTAATGCGACCTCCACCTCTGCAGCGCACACTTCCAATGAAAAGTCGACGTAAACATAAACAACGTAAACGTGTAACTTCTTGCTTTCATGCGTCACAACACTACTTTCTGCAACCATTTTTGAGCTGTACGTATAAACCGTCCGGCCGTTGCGCGCTCGTTTAAAGTTCAAACCGGTTGAACTTTTACTAATCGCGGACTGGAATGTGGTGGTGACGTTTGGACGGTGTCCCCTTTCATTCACAAAAGTGTCAACCGTAAATTGTGGTGGACGGAAGTATTGGGTAGCAACAGTCCAGTGGGAACACCGTGGGCCAAAAGTATGTTTCCGTAAGATCAGCGCGTTTAAGAACGGGCGCCGCATGCCCGCTGGAAATGTAGCATAAGAAGTAAACGGGACATTTGACTAATAAAACTATGGAGGAGCATCCAACAGAAAACCGTCACCGGAGGATTGATGGACACTGATTGTTGGGGGTGGAGCAACCCTGCCCCTCTTCCCGTCACCTACAACTGAGAGTTCTTTGTTTACTCTCCTGCTAGCTCACAGCTTACACCCCCCAACCCTCCCAACCTATCATAACCAGTGCAACAAAAATGGTGAGCAATATCAGAGCCATTTTGGAGGCAGGTTCAGCCCAGACGACCAAAACGTACATTATCTGCAACCGTTTGATTTAAAAAATACTCAGAAAGTGTATTTTAGGCTGATTTTGTTTATACATGTCCTCTATCGTGAGAAAAAGACCACAAGAACATGTTGAAAACACCGGAGTGTGTCTTTAAGACGGACCAACATTTTTGCCCATCAGGACCAAATGAGTCCAGTTGGAAGATGTGGTCTTGGTCTTCCAAACGGACTCAGTTCAGTTTGCTTACAACTCCAGCCGTTTTGGAACTAATAGGGTGTTGCAGACAGACGTTGAGGAAAGTAAATATCTGTGGAAAAAAAAAAGGCATGAGCCATGCTAAAGCAGCTGTTGAAGAAAACTTTTTAAATGTATGAAACCAACATGGTTTTGTATTTTCGAGCGCTGGCCCAGTGTGATGGATGGATGGATGGATGGATGGATGGAGAAAAATAAACAGAACCAAAGTAAAAACATACAGGTTCTATGGTCAGAATCAGACAAAGGTTCTGGAGCAACAAATCACAGCTTGGTCATTCTTCTGACAAACTGATCCTTGTGTTGCTCCTAACTGGACCCTTTCGTCTGTTTTTTGAGCCACAGGACGATAAACGTTCAATAAATGTGGCGTTTGCGGCGGCACAGAGTTGTTGATGTCGGGTCGCAGCTGCTTTTTCTTTCACACGCAGGACCGACTGCTCGCTGTGCCGCCTTTGACGAGTCAGCGGGTCTGGCCTTCGCTTCTAGCCGCAACCTCTGATAAGGCCCGACAGACCATTTACCCTCTGATGTTTCTGCATGGCTTGTCACCGACTGTGTTGCTGTCCGTGGCTCTGCCGCTTCAAAAGTCAAAACGAGACGTGAAACGACAACAAAATAATGGGCAGAAGTGTGAGAGAAACCAACACAAGCTGCTGCACTTTGACACAGAGTTCAGGACATGGCGTTTGCAGCACAGAGAGCAGCAGACAGATGAGGAAATGTTGGCTCTCACAGCAGCCTCAGTGTCCAGTAACAGCCTTCTCTTATTGGCTCATTCCTTTCACCGCCCCACGGAGCAGCCCAATCCTGCAGGGACTTCTTATGCAAACTGCTGCTGGGCAAATATTACAAACCAGGTCAGAACAGAGAGACCTGGTGCCTCAGGGGGCTCTGCAAACACCAGGCTGGAGCGCCACGGTTCCACATTGATCCTGTCCTAAGGCCAGACACAACAAAAACTCAGAGTTCCTTCAAAAAAGTAAAATGCGATTTCTGTTCTCGTTGAAAGTAATGACGTTCTAATCAATAATACTTCCTATGAAATGCTAAGCTGGCCCGTCTTCTCCAAATGTGAGTTAAAAAGCTGTTAATGTCAAGGTGACCCATCTAAGGCTCAAAATGTTCTTCTCTGAAGTTAATTAATCCTCGTTAATAACTTAAAAACTCTGAGTGGGATGTGTGTCGGGAACCGAGAGCAGGAGGATGGGCTTTTGGGGTCAATTTGAAAGTTTGATAAATTCAACAAAAACATTTCAACTCAAGCATGACTTGAACGAATGGACGATGAACAACTTGAACCTGGTGGGACAGTGACAGACGGGCAACAGGAAAACAAAAGGACACAATCCCGGGCTTTAAGGAGCAGACAAAGTTTCTAGCAGGTATTACATTGTACCCTAGTAGTCGAGTGCAATGCGGTTGTGGGTTCTAGTCTACAGTCAGGTCATGCCATAGACTCCAAGAATGGAACCCCATGCCTCCTTGTGGACACTAAGCAACCCTACAGAGAACCCTACAATATGCTGACGATACTCTAGCCTTATCTACTACTACTAGTTATCTGTATCAGGTGAGTTACCCAAAGAGAAGCAGCAAGAGCAAAGGTGCAAAGACTGGAATCTTCCACACTTCATCCAAAATCATTGTATGAAATCCAAATGTCCATTTCTCTGATTTGGATAAGTCTTTGGTGTTAAAAATAATTCTAGATCCCCTTTCTTTCCTTTCCATCTCGATGCTAACAAGAGAATCGTCGTCTTCAGAATGAAGGAGGCAAACTGGATTGTGAGGACATTCAGTCTGAAGCAAGAAAATGAACAAGGGGGATCCTCAAGACTTCTATACAGCAAGTGAAATATAATGCACAGACGATGCAAAATATCCAACCGTCCGTGTTCCACAGGGATGCTGGAGCCTATACTTCAGAACAAAGGTGGGATCTACGTCGGACACGTCACCAGGAAACAATGTCTATTCTGTTATAAATTAAAATGGACTCGTTTATGTTACAATATAATCAGCCATCACTGTTCAGTCCCCACAAACATCTGCAGCGAGCGGGATTATCTGACCACATTGTGTCTTTCAAGGCCATCATCCATGTGGATTAACGTTTTGATTTGGAGCAAATTAAACCTGACCATAATCTATTCCTGAGGCCACCCAACCGGTTTGTTTCAGTACTTTTGAAATATATCGACATTAAATTTTATGCCCTCCACAGCTTCTGGTCCATCATCATCCTCTTACTCACATTAAACAGTTTTTTCAGTTCTTGTCAGCTCAAATGTTGATTAAAATCTGCACTGTCGACCTGAAATGTCCCGATAAAGAGCTTATTTCAACTTCAATCTAGCAAAGCCAAAGGTTGGAAATCTGTTGCTTTTTCAGACACCAATGAAAAGACGTTAACCTGATAGTTTCCAATGGGTTTGTGATATCAAGCTCACATATGGCAGTGAGTCTGAATTTTGAACTCCATCCATCCACTTTCTAAACCCGTTTTGTCCCTTTTGGGGTCATGGGGCTGCTGGACCCTAACCAAACCACTTGTGGAGGAAGGCTGGGTACAATAAAGTAGATTGAAACACAACAAACAGCGGTTGCCATCCTCATTCCCAGCATGCACAGGGTGACTGGTGAGAGGAATGACTTCCTCCAGCCGGACAGAAGCTGAACTCACTGTTGAGATCAAAGTAGCTTTAGGCCAACCGCATCTGAGAGAGCAGGAGAAACAAAGAAACACAACAACAAATCTGTAGTAAAACTTTAACTTCTGTACACGTCAAGCCAAGAGAACAAAGAGAGATGAAAGGATGATGAGAAAGATCTCTGTTTAGACAGCGGGCATCTTTGGGGTGTTTGATATTTGATCCGTTCATTTCAAGAAGTGATGCAACTTTAAAAAACATTTTGGGTTTTTTTTTCTTTAGAAAATTACATTTTTTTAATATAATTTTGTCTACAAACGACATACTTATAACTAAAATACCACTGGGAACACTTTGAAAATGGATCAAAAGATAATCGGACTTCATGGAAAGTTCCGGAGCTCCTGAGCTAGTTTCGCCGTCATTCTGTGACACGGTAATCCTGATTTTAGGTTGACGCGTTTGAGGCGAGCCCTCCATCCACAGCTTCACCGACGGACGGTGCCATGCCGTTCTTTTTCATTTTTGTACTCTGAGTTGAATTTAGAAACAAATTTGTTTAGTTCAAGCATCAAATATTAATAGCTGTACATGAAAGTCGATAGGAAGCCATTTCTTTTTTAACCACCCTCCAGTGGTCATTTGAGGAACTACAACATTTTTGGAAAAACTGTGGGGTTGGAACTAACCTTATTTAACAGACATACTTGTTGATTAGGTGTTTTCCTTGAAGACTGGTGTTGTTACTAACTTTATTTTTGGTTTAGCGCGACACCTTGGTTCTGAAGGATCCACTTTTGGGTCTCATCTTTAAAACATTTGAAACTGTGCGGGTTTGCGGATTTCACCCGCTCAGTTTCCATCAAACGCCTCTTGGTGAAGCTTGCTCCAGGAATCTGTTACAAACCGTTTTGTCTGCAAAGTTCGGAGCAGACCCCTCTTTCACGGCTCATTGCGAAGTAAAAAAAAAAAAAAAGTCTCAGAGAAAGTGCTCATTTGGCTAATTACTCGGAGGTAAGCCTTTCCCGCTGTGGTCATTGTAAAACCTCAGTCCCCTGCAGCAAATCTGCCCTCGAATGAGGCGTCTAGAATTAGAGCAGCCAGCTTTTCAACCTCTGTCCCTCTCTTAATGTTACTTGAAGCCCGAGAGGATTACCGCCGTGTAAATCCTTGTGTGGTTATGCGCTCCTGACATATCATTTTCATGTCCTAATCTCCCCGCCTTTACAGCGACAGATTAAAGTCACAGAGGGGATTAAAATCCACACGACAGCTGTCTTGAATGGAGCGAGGGAACAAGCGGAGGTTCTGCGAGCGGGCAGCTCGCCTCTCATTATCTGGGTTATTTATAGTTATCCCATTAAAAAAAAGAAAAAAACCAGCAGGGCCGAGCTGTTTAAGAAAATCTGCTTTTCTTTGGGTTTCTGAGATCAGATTCTGGTTTTTCTTGGTTTCGTGAGAAGATGGTATCTGCCAAAGTTTGCCATGGAAACGTTGGAAACTGTAAAAATCTGTTTCCTGTGTCTGGCGTTCGATGGCGACGGCAAAACCGACATTAATGAAGCAGAAGGTCAGCCTGGGTCACACCCAAACACTTCCTGCCATCACAGCTGAGATGGTTTTGCTCTGTGGTGGAGCCGAGGCGCAGCCGTCTGTGGTGGAGGACCAGGAACCTTATGGTCCTCCTCCAACTCCAGAAGCAGACCGCCTTCAGGCAGATGCCACCACGCTGGTGTAGCAGATTCCTGCACAAAGGAATGAACTCCAGGAATATTTCTGTTCAAATAATCTGCAGGAAAACAAACGGAAACCTTTCTGTAGGCCTCACCGCTACAAAGACGACCAAAGGAGCAGAGGCAACATTCAGGTCCTAAAACTGACCTTGTAGGATTTGTGTTTTACTGTAGTCATTTACTTCTCAGGTAATTGCATTGATCACTGGGAACGCTT
The DNA here is from genome assembly GCA_036245035.1 of Adrianichthys oophorus. Lineage (NCBI taxonomy): Eukaryota > Metazoa > Chordata > Actinopteri > Beloniformes > Adrianichthyidae > Adrianichthys > Adrianichthys oophorus. The sequence goes on from BSAI01000106.1 coordinate 9,330,274, forward strand.
TTACCATAGATCAAAAGATGATCGGAGCGAGACTTCGATAACTTCATTTAAACCTGCAGCTTGACGTCAAACATTTACCGTACTTTCTAAGGTCACGTGTTTTAAGGTCATTGTTCTTGGATCTTCTCTGCGTTGACGATGGACTTGTTGACGGTCGAACACAAGACAACTCGGCGTGATATTAGGCCACAATGTTTATTCAGTAGTGTTGTTTCAATTTACAGGTACAATACTTTCAGCTTTGTAAGACTAAATAAAAAAAAAAAGTTAGCTTTACGGTCACGCTGCCCCCACCCCACCACCACACGCTCAGGAGGAGCATGTTTCCACATAGGCACTTTGAAGGTTTCAGACTTGTGAATATACACATATATAAACTTATATATACTTTAATATCATCTCATACGCTAACCAAGAATAAAAACTAACATATGGCAAACACGTGGGGGCGGGGCAATAAACAGTCTTTGGGTGCAAGTGGGTGTGACTGACCATGTGACCTCTAGATGTTGAAAGAGCACAAAACCAGGCAGACCGAAGGAGCCACGAGGTCACAAAAAAAAAATAAAGAGCAGAGGGCGGGATCTAAAAGTCATGTGACATGGCTGCAGCCACTCTGTGAAGTTCACACCCAGCAAAACATAATGGGTGCAAGAATGATAACGGAGGCCTCCAGGCGTTGAGAAAACTTCAGGAGTGTCCGGAGCACGCAGACTTGAGCGTGTATCAGACACGAGCGGAACTGTGAATCTGTGGGGGTTAAAGACAACAGTGCCCCCCTCAGGTGAAAGCCGTACTGACCGTGTAAATCTGGGAAACTTGCTCAAGCAAACGTGCAGGTTGATGTGTTTTGAATTCCGATCTTCTGTAGACAACAAAAAGATGGAAGCCGACACAAAGTAACAGTGAGAAACTGACTGATCGCCAAAGCAAATACTGAAAGGCATGAATGAACGGCATTAACGTGTCCGGACTACAGAACAGCGACAGAAAAAGACGCTCCTTCGAAGGGCAAACAAGGATGTTAACGGATGCTTGTTTCCACTCCAACTTGCGCTTTTATGCTGCTACAGTCAGCAGTGCTCCGCGGCAGAACTCGTCAAGAGCCGGCTGTCAAGGGTTCAAAAACACAGAAGAAAAAAAGTCTCTGCAAGGATGCTAAAAGCTCTCATTTGACCTCTGCCATGTTTGGCTGCTGCTTGATGTGCTCGCACAGCTTTTCCTGGACTCTAGTGGACAGTCTCTGGCGATGTTTCAGCCAACTGGGCGGGGCTTTATGCATAAAACTCCTTGGTGGGGGCCTTCTGGTAAGCTGCGCCGGAGGGCTTCCTCTCCCCTAAGTCGTAACTCCCCTCGTCCTTCTTCCTCATGCGGTAGACGAGTAGGAGGATGAGGAAGATGGCAAACAGGAAGCCGATAACGCCACCTGCAATAACAGCTGAAACGGAGGAAAATGCGATTACCGTCATGAAATTTAAAATCTGACTATTGAGTCAAACTGGGTAAAAAACGACAGAGTGATTCTTGCCCATCAGTCTGTCTGTGATTGGTTGGCTTTTGTGGCACATTTGTAATGCGATGCCCTGCTCGTTCTGAGCACGAGAGAGAGAGATTGTTTTGAGTGCAAAATGAAGTATAAAAAAAATGCAAAAAAAATCTTTTGAGCACACAACATTTAAGTTTTACACTCAAAACAGTGAGTGTTGTGCTTGTAATGATGACACAAAAATTACTCCATAAAAAACGTTGACAATAAAGAAGGTTATGCCTTTAAAATAAACCAAACCATCATCAGCGAAGATGATGACTTTATATACTAGGGCAGTGGTCCCCAACTTTTTTCAGGCTACAGACTGGTTCAGTGTCAGACAATATTTTCATGGACTGGCCTGTATGACATCTGATTTTTATTGGTTTGTTTTTAACGTTCAAGTTTCTCTTAAATTTTAAGGGTAAAGTTCATCTTCATCCTCTGTAAAATATTTGAATCTGGTTTATAATTTCTTTGCACACTAGATTCGCTATAGAAAGCATTAAAATTTGATATAGATTTTTGCTTAACCCATAACTGTCAAAGTAAAAGCTGAAAATTCAGATGCCAACTTCAGCCTTGTCTGATGCTTGAGGTGTGACAGAAAAAGACATTTTAAAAAAGTCACTGAAAATTGTATTTTATACGTATAATCATAAATGTTAACCCATCATTTGAGCAGTTTTATTTGGAGCATCCATGTAACATGATGCTAAATATCATGCACTACTACTATTGTCTGTGAAAACAACCAATAATAAATGAAACTTCTTTCAGAACCAGATTACAATAAGGGTCTGGTGCCAACTGTTCCATGTACCATACAGGTCCAAGGGGTTGAGGACCCCTGCACTAGGGCATTATTTGTACAAGGACATTTTAACAGGTTTTCTACCCAACTTTTGAAATTTGATATCATGAAAATGCGAACTTTGTCCCTGAAAATATAGTTTATTTGTTTTTAATTGGTGGCATTGTTGATTAATGGCTTCCACAAATACAGCGCTTTCAACGTTCTTCAAAATGTTTTCACATACGATTGTAGCAGAGTTGCCCTTCACTGGCAATAGCTCAGCCACTGTGAGAAAGGTGGGTTTCAGTGCCTTGCCCAAGGGCACTTTAACATACAAGGTTGGACAGAGAGGGAACCAAATTGACAGTTCAACCGCTGCTCCACAGCCACAGGACTTGATTTGATCGTTGAACAAGTGTATCAACATTTTCTCATCAGGTTGAATTAGTTCTTCAAAGGTTATGACTTTAAAGGAAATTCCCGTCACTCTGCACCAAAACACAATCACAGCTACCCATATGTTTAAAATAAACAACTGAAAACATGTTTAATACTGAAGGAAATAAAGTATGTAGATGCTTTATACAATTTTACTGCTTTCAGCATTATTTCAGCTACATAACATCCTTACATATTTGTCCTAAAAAATCCTGTGTTTAGAATTTTCACATCATGTCAACCTGTTCTTCATGTTCTGCAATATTGACTTTCAGTTTGATGAACTCTAACTGAAGTCACCTTCTTAAACTGTAGGTTTGTTCCATTATAAAACAGTCGTTTTTACTTTTATTATGTCTGCTGGCAAACCTTTGCTGACTGAACTACAGACCTGCATGTAAACGGGCTGCAGTTTACAGCTTAGAATCTAACTTCAATAATACATTAAAATATAACTAAACTTCTATTGAATAGTATTTTTAAAAATGATATGGTGTGTTTTAAATCAACATTACTGTCAACTATTTTGACTTAATCACAATAACAAATATTTATAAAATAATAAATCATTTATTTTTGAGTTTTGAAATTATTTTTCAATCTATATTCCTTAAATATTCCCTATCCTTTCATTTATTTTGACTTTCTATTTTAAACTTGTTCTTAACATATATCATGTTAACTCTCTACAACCTCATCTTTATTTTTTAACTAACGTATCCTCCGGACCTTCATCTTCAGCTTTATTCTCATTGTTCACTTATTTTCCCAACATTTTTATTTCAACTCTAATGTAGATTTTAATGAATTTACATGGATTACCGAAAATATTTTCTATGTTTTTGACTTAATTCTGAATGGAATGACTGAAGCTGGACTCCCACCTGCCAACACCTCCGTTCTCTGGAAAAGGTTCTCTGAATGGACCTCAACGGGCTCCGGGGCAGAACCTGGAGAACCAGTCGTCCTGCTCTCCTGGTCCTCCGAGACTGGAACTGGAGACTGGTGGAAGAAACGAGGAGAAGGTTAAAGGGAGGACAGGGAAAGAGAGTTGGAGTTTTGAAAGTCAGTAGAGACATTGAACTTCTTCTGTGAGGAAATCTAATCCTTTGGATAGATTCATGTCAAAAGGATCCAAACATGAACGTTTTTTTCAAATATCTTTCAGAAACGATTTGGAAACTCCAGAAACTGTCGTGAACATTGTTGAAATCTCCTTAGTTTTATGAGTCAAAACCTCAAACACAAAGATAAGACAGAAAAAAACACAATTTTCAGAGAGCTTCAGAGACATGGAGGAACGCAGGTTCAAACAACAACATCAGGCAGGCTGAGGACACAAGCTCTCCTTCAGATGAGACAAGTTCAATCCAAACGGTAACACTCTGGGTTTAGGAGCATTTTCTTCTGACTTTTCTACTGCCTGGTTCCACTCTTTCCCTAGAAGCTCCACCAGTTCCTGGTTTCTTTAGCTGGTTAGTTGGATGTTCTTCAGGAGATCTTACCTCAGTTGTGATGGGCTTTTTTGGGAAGTTCGGGGAGCCTCCGGCTTTTGGAATGAAGTCTTTCCCGATGATCTGGGTGGGCTGAGCTGTTTTGGCCTCCACAAAGACCATGCTGGTAGTCATCGGCGCCTCTTCCTGCTCTTCCTCCTCTCCTCCGGCACCTGTAATAAGAGCAGCTACCAACCGTCAACCAAACCCAACTTCTGGTTACAGAACTTCACACTGAGCGGATAACAGTCTGAAGTTTGGATTTTGTGTAGGTTCAAAAACAAAATGAAGCCCGGCTGCAAAAGAATGGCTTTACCAGCGGCAGGAATTGAAATAACTACAGAGAAGATGAGGAACAGGCAAAAAAAAAGTGAAGGGAAAGGAGACACGGTCAGATGAGGCACCGCTATCGAGAATCTGTTGCTGCGCTGTGAGAACGTACCCGAGCCGGATCCAGAGGTAAAGTCGTCGTCATCTTCAGGGTAGAAACCTCCTGAGCCGGGCTCCTCCAGGAACAGGTCATCACTTTGTGAGGAGGCCTGAGCTGCTGCTCTCTAAAAACACAGAAAAACGTTCAGGGAGGACTGAAGTTCCACGAGAAACATGAAACGGGTTAATCCCAAATTCAAAAATAGAAGGAAAAGCAGACACATTTGGTGGATGCTGTCCAGTGGAGTCAAGTGGAAGGACGTTCGCCCACCGTTCCTATGAGGACTGGATTGATCGTTTATATCAGTAATGAACTTACAACCACAGATAAACAATTGTGATACCTCAAACAAATTTAAGTAAAAATTGAATTTTTATATCCGAGGACTGACAGTCCAGGGTGTAGCCCGCTAGGGATGTCCTGATCAGGTTCTTTTGGGCCCGATCCGATTCCGAGTAATTTGATTTAGAGCATCTGCTGATGCTGAGTCCCAGTCTGATACTTTTCAGATTCAACAGAATCAACAGATCCAGGATGTCCCACTTTTTTCATGAACCTTCTTTTCTCATCTAACATGTAAACAGAGCACTTTTGTGAAGTAACTTGAACAATTGTAAAAATAATGCAACTTTTGCCTCAGAAAAAAATGATTATCTAATATCCATAGCTGATTAGTTATGTGAGAAAGTTTAGTGACTTTAGCTTTAAATTCTTCAGAACTCTTTTTACTAAATGTGATTCATATCCTCATTCAAAATTCTTAAAAACTAATGATGACTCTGTTGTAGCATAAATATGATGATTAGTGTTCATTACTAGCAGATATAGAACCATTTGTTTATTTAGTGTTTTTAAGTTTATGATATTCTCTTTTTTTTAAACCTCTCAAGACATCACATTTTGGGTTTACCACATGAGTTAATTTTCTTAACTAGGGTTCTGCCAGAGAAATAAAAAAAAGGCATATGAAAAAGCTGTTCGGATCTTAAGGGGTTAAATCTCAGTGCTAACACTTACCACAGGTAGCAGCTGCTGTGCACATTAACACACATTAAAAAACAACAAAAACCTGATCTCTTTGCTGTTGAAATGCATTTGTAGGTTGCTGTTTGCATTAAGACAGGTCAATAAAGACACTTGTTGTCTGTTTAAGATGTTTTTAAAAGAGTTCTTGATCCCGGAAGTCAGAATCTGTGAACATCTCACTAGCTTGACTGAACTGTTTTTGTTAGCCTTCTGCTTGAACTGCTGCTGTATTCTGCTGTGTTGTTGTGATCCGTTCATGACATGCAGACTTGTAGCGGAGTATTTGACCAGAATAATAAGGATGAAATATAAAGCGTCAACCTAAGTCGTCAACTGTCAAACGTGATTGGGCTCGATTTCATGTAATCGGATCGAGGCATCCTTATAACCCGCCCTTCGCCCAACAGTGGCTGGGATAGGCTCCAGCAACCCCGTAAACCCGACAGAGATTAAGCAAGTTCAGAAATGGATGGATGGATCAATTTTTCATCATCGTTTTAGGTTTTGTTTCAAAAACAAAGTCAGATTTTAACCATGTCTACAGTAAATGCATTCATTTGTTAGCAGTTCAGTCAAAAAATCTCATGTAAAGTCTCCTTCACAACAACAAGTTCCAAACAAATTCATGTATTTTCAGTTCAGTGAAGACTTGAAGCGTTTGTTCAGAAGAGGACGGAAGAGCGACCAGTTCTAGCTATTAAAGTCATTCTTACAATGTTATTCTTCTCTTTAGTAACCACATCGTTGCAGTCGGCTCAAACACAAAGATTTCCTGTTTTTCACTCTGATCGGCTGCAGACCAGCAGGAAGGGGGTGAGTTTAATGTTTCTCACATGACATCAGGCAGATTGTGCAGCCGCGCTTTTGCATTGCATTGCACTGAAGCCACAAACTCTCCACCAGAACTAATCCCAGTTAAAGTCCTGCACAACAGCAGCACGGGAGGAAACTGCCGCTCCAACAGCTCAACTGAAAGCTGCCGACGGAGCAAATCAGGAGAACATTTGGTCCAGAATGTCTGCAGGAACGGCACAGTCATGTCAAGAAACAACCATTCCTCCTGGTTGAGGGTGTGAGAACATTAAGGTCACTGAAGGTCAGTCTATGCTCCCTGAGCTGGAGGACCACAATGATGACACTTCTGATTCTTGCTGTTGGTCAAAGTGAGTGGGTTTAACCCTTTAACCGTTTCTGATCACTCACTGATCCATAGACGAGCTGTGGAGCTGCTCCAGAGACACGTCTGACTGCAACACAGACAGAAACCCTGCAGTTCTATCACCGCCAACCCAGTTTGACACCTTCGACACGCATTGACCTGCAGGTCCAAACTCGTCAACAAGAGTAAAATCTCCCCCTTTATACCTCACCCACTGGACCCTTGGTCAGATTAATCTCTTATTCATTTCTAAAACAACCTGGAACAAGGCACAATTAAGGGGGGGGACGGGGTTTCCAACTCAGGCGTGCAGAGTCACGGACAACGCTTTGAACCGTCTTCCACTCTGATCTGGAAGATCAATCAGGATTTTCATGTTCAACCTTTCCGATATTTCTCCAGCTCTAGGTTTTCTAAAGACTGAAGTCAGAGAGCTGCTTCAGAGTCTGATACAAACACTCCTTTCTCCTCAGCAGGTAAAAAATGTTTATAAAGACGAGCAAACCTGGGAACCAAACCACGAGGATGAAGCTAGATCATTTTTGGAAAATCCAATTAGTCGCATTTTAAGTTAGTCTTCGACTTGACATTCTATTGTTTCAGTCTGAAGTTTCTGTGGCCTCCATGCGGGGAACCAGAAGGACCAGCATTCATTCCACCTCCTCCATGAACACCTGACAGCTCGTACATCTTCTCGGCTCTGACGGAGCGTTACAGCGTGGCTCCACCCACACCTCATGGAAAAAGGCAGTGACTCCAGTCTTCAGCACAGACAGTTCTTCATAAAGAAGCCGCCTACATTCTAAGGCTTGGGAAGCTCCACACATGGGGACCAACCAGAACTTTACGGGAACGACTCTTGTTAAACAGAGGTGGACCTCCTCAGGAAACTGTGGCTTTGTGAAACTGTAGACTGTGGGAAACAGTCTCAACCTTACAACCTCTGCAGTGCTGAGGCGGAGCAACAGAGGATCTCCTCTGGCAGACTTTGTTCACGTGAGCATCCGACCCCCCCCAACAATCAACACTGCACAGCTGGAGATGCAGAGCTAACATGAGCTGCAGAGATCTTTGTCCTCCAGCTGGACTAACCTCAACCGGCAGGAATCTGATCTCCATCAGGCCTCCTGCTGCTGCCAAAGCATCTGTGAGGGACATGAGGAAACGGGCCTTCTTCTATCAGCTGTAATGAATGGAGCAAGTAAAGATCGATTCACTCCTTTAGGAGCAAACTTCTCCCTCGAGCCTCACAAACCTAAGCTCGACGACTTCATTAGAACAGAAAATGTTCTGCTGACAGTAGGAATGACAGGAATGATCCGGAATCAAAGCAAAAATTACTGGAGAACCAGACACAGAGGCCCGTGTGAAGACAAAGTCTAATATTCATAAACTCAAAGTGCCAGATTCTCTGTTTACTTTTGTATTTAGTTTAACTTTAGAATCAAATGTTGACAAGTCTAAATAAGGAAAAATCAAGAATGGACTCCAACAATGACCAAAAGGCTGAAATTCCAACAGGGAACTTTGCAAACATTTCAACTCATGGAACCCCACTTATATTTGTCATTTGATACATGCGGGTGTGGATAGGTGCGGGTGTGGATA
>BSAI01000106.1:9338761-9358599 GCA_036245035.1 Adrianichthys oophorus
ATGCGGGTGTGGATACATGCGGGTGTGGATAGATGCGGGTGTAGATAAATGCTAGTCTAAATGTATGCTAGTGTCGACGCCTGTTTGTGTAGATGCAGTTGAACTCATACTCCGGCCTTTTCCTTAAGAGGATTTGGACTTGGTGGAGAAGTGGGGCAAACAGCAGGTGCCGTGTGAGGGGGAAGACCAGGAGTAGGTGGTGGAGGGGGGACAGGCGACATCATTAAGAAGCAGATAACAAAGGAGGTGAATGATGTCAGGGAGAGGCATGATGGGAGCTGAGCGGCAGGTGGCGACCTTTGATCCCATTACAGAGGCTTAATCCTCAACTGTGTAAGTCAGGGCGAGGAAGACGAGGCTCCTCCTCCTCCTCGCACATCAGCTCCTGCTGCCTTACAGGTCTGTAGTTCTGATCCAGAACAAGTCACATGACAGCTCTGCCTTTGTGGAGAAGAGCAGCAGGAACACTGAATAGAGGCTACAACTGAGCCACGCCCACAGCGCTGCTCAGCATCCTTAACCAACCTTACCTGCACAGGTAAAGCACACCCCACCCCCATACACCTGACTTTCATCCTAGAGCAGTAAAATGGAAGAGGAGGGATGATCACAAATGTGAAGAAGCAGCACAGAAAACAGTGAAGACAGGAGCAACAGAGGACCACCTCCTCGCATCTCCTCCTCTGAAATGCTGTAGTGTTTTTCTGCTCCTCAGTGACTCTTCCTGGGAACTGTGCGCTCTCCTTGGTTAATAATTAAAAGGCGGTTATAAAAAGTGATGAAGAGCTGCAGCTAATTAATCTGTGATGAAGCCCAAAGACTGCAGGAGCACAGAAGCCTCTACATCGAATGCATGACGAAAAGCTCCAGTGGACTCCTGAGGAAGAGCTTGGACCGGGTCTCCCTCACAGTAATGATGTTTGGTAACCACGGCGCTGCCTCCAGCCCCTCTGAGGATGAAGGACAGAGGAGTCAAACTGCAGCCAAACAAACCCTCGTCCTCATCCTCGGCACAGGAATGCGGCTGTGCTGCGACAGTCGGCTCCCGTTACACACCAGGAGGAGTCCACACAGAGCGGACGTTATGTCCCCCAGCTCCTGCTGGTTCCAGTTTGATGCTCCCACCGTGTTCGGTTTCACAGTCACAGGTGCAGCACTGTGCGAGCCCGCCTGACGGCTGCAGGTCCGCTTGCTCCTGGAAGTTTTTGGACCTGGCGAGGCAGGCGGCTGATGTGCGAGATCAAAAGCGTTTGTATTTGGGAGCACATAGATGCTCAAATGCATCAAAGCAGATTAGCATGGGCAACGTGCACGAGCTGCTACTAGAGGCATGACAGGACACCTGCAGGTCAGGTGGGGCTTCTGTGACACCAAACACTTCTTCATGGGGGAGTAAGAACTAGTGTCCAGAAATCTGGACTCCTTTAAGCCCACTTTCAGAGAAGATTAACTAGTCACAAACAACAGACCTGATGGGCCACCAAATAACAAGAATTTTGTCTCATTTTGCAACAAATTTGTCACAAAAGATTTTGTTGAGAAATGTCTCCAAGTATGCGTCCGACATAAAATTCTCTTTAATACTTGACCAGATTTTTCTATAAAAGGGCGCAAAAACTATTAGTTTGAAAACTTTGTGAAGACTTTATAAATCACAGCGTTTTTTTTAATCTTTAAATGATAAAAATTATAATCAAATCCTCAAACTATATAAGTGAAAACAATCACTTTTATATATTTTTTCCTTTCCTTGTATAAATTTGAATCATTTTTTCATTAAATCCAATGACTTTCTGAATTCTTTTAGGATGAAATCAAGTTTTTATCCTCGATAGGATGCATTTCAGAGTTTCACACGCTCCCCCCTCCACGGCTGTGCTTCCTCCTCTCCTGGGTTCAAAGCGTGCTTCCATAAAGCGATGAAACAACATCTGCTGCAACTATTTTCAAACATTGCTTTATGTTTTGTTTGTTTGACCTGAAAAACTTCACCCAGTTCCATACAGACCAACCAGCTCCTGTCGGGAGGTCCTGAACCATCTCAGACTCAGCGGGAACTCCAGAACAGCTTTTATTGTGAAGGAAAAACCCCAGAAACTGCATTTTTGAAGACAATTTTTATGAGATTGTAGTTGATCTGTGTGCAGCTTGACACCAAATAAAATTAATTGATTTATTTTAATCTGCACAAACTTGATATTTGGAGTGAATTTCTTTAGCCAAAAAAAAAAACTACAGGAATGAATTTAGTTTTCTATTACTTTTCTTTTGTATTCTTTCATTTTTTCCATTTCAAATCTGTAATTTGTGAAAAAAAAAATTTAAAAAGTAGTTTTTGTCCCTAATGACTGCTATTCTTTGCACCTTTTCCACCAATAATCATCAAACTCACTGTTACATTTCTCAGAGTAACCTCATGTCAATGCAAACTCCGCTGATAAAAGTCTTCCTATTTCAGCTGTCAGATCCTGTCAGAGAAGAATGAATGTTCTCTTTGCAAAAACTCCTTAATCTTCCCCCTCCTCCCCCAGAAAACAGTTTTTGTTCCCACACTTGCTCCTGAGGAGCTGTCAAAAGGAGCTGGCTGAATGAAACCACCGTTGGGCACAAGTAATGCAGCTGAAGCGGAGTTGCGTTTCGGTCTGAAACGGCAGGCGGAGAAAAGTCGTTGTTCTGGTCTGTCAGCAGAACTCGACTCACACGAGCAGCAGGTACCTGCATGCACATGGCTGCCAAACATTACAACATGTGTGATTCTACTGTAGTGATAACATCTATTTGAAAAATCCCAGTCCCCCTCCCATTACTTTGTGCCAATGGACTCTTCCGGGAAGCACCGGTTCAAAAACAATAGACTTCTTTGCAGAATAGCAGCAAAGTTCAGCACCACGCCACAAACTTAAGTGATGGTGCCATACTATGCCGTTATGCCACACTCTTGTTGTTAGTGGGTTGCGTGTAATGGGAGTGTAGGTAATACACAAGCACCCATGTGACTCCATCAAAATATCCACTTTGTCTAATTTCTTCATTTCTAACTTGTTGCACACAAGGAGCCCGCACCTATCACATGAAAAGAAGTAACAGGCTCCTTGCGCGGTGCGCAGGGTTTTGGGGGGCCTGAAAAAATCTACAGGACAAACCTGCATCCCACCTACCCGCCTATATCCCGCCTGTCAGGAGGGGCAGATGCAGAAGGTGGGTGGGGGGGGGCAGGCGTACTGGACGGAAAACCAGCGCGACCAAGACGACAATGAAGATTCATTCTAGAGGTCCTCAAAGTAGCAGAACGAGGATAGACTTGGCTAACCTCAAAGTTCTCGACTTTGTTCAAGAAGATTCTCTTTAGTGAAAATCAACCTGCAAAGTTGTATAAAAGTCTATTCAGAGAGTGAGATCCAAAGTAAAATCTTGATCTTCTCTAGTCAAAGCAGCCTGACTGAACTGGTCAACACCATCTTTTACCAACAGTGGACCGGTGTGGCTCAGATCCAGGTCCTGGCTGGTTTTCTCCATGTTTGCAGCCTCCTACGACGCCTTACAATGGCAAGCACGTCTCACCCTGAATATTCATGGAGAGCCCCCTTTCTTCCTCCCTCTGGAGCTTTCTGAGAGGAAACACCATGTTCCCCTGAGTGCATCTCCTCTTCATCAGACCTTCATCTTCTTAAGGTCCTACAAAGGAAGTCAAACCAGTCAAACCTCGGTTATGGACCATAGAGGTCTACCGATGTTTACTACAACCTGCTCTTAGTTGCTTTTCTGATCTTCTGCTTCTTCTTGCTTACAGTACCAATACAAGTACATCAACCATGAACACAAAGGAGCTCATATTAAGTCCTTAACACATTAAAACCGACCTAAAAAGTAGACCCAGCTAATTTATGTTAATTGTGTAAGCACTTTATTATTGTTGGGTGTTAATCAGTGCATATTTCCACTACAGAATCTGCTAGAATTGCATTAATTGCTTAAACGGTTGAAAAAGTTACTATAGTTGAAAGAACTTCAACACTGGAGCTAAAGCTAAAGGATTAACGCGAAAAACGTTGGAATGACGACAAAAACACAAAACTCCCAACAGTAATTCTCCTTGAGATGCATGACCCCACCACTTAATTTTAGCCACGGCAACAAAATCACTTTAAAAATATCTTCAACACAAAATTCAAATATTAAGAAAGTTATCGGGACGCAATGGTTGCTAAGAAGAATTATCAAATGTAGAACCGCTTAAGTTGCAATAAATATTGTCTAGACATAGAAAAAGAATCTGGTGGCATTTTGAACGCCATTTGAAATGAACAACTTTTTAACATTTTGGTTTCTGGGGTTAAAACTGAAAAGAAATTGCACAAAAATATGGATTTTCTACTCCTGTGATTAATTGGCGTCTTTCTTCTATTCTGTCATCTTAGAAACAAAGTGGAGGATTTTAGGTCTAGAAGGTCTGCCCTTTCCTGCATCCTCTTCCACTTCAGAGATGCAGGAGGAATACAAACGTCTCCTCCTCGTTTCTCCTCAGAGTTTACAATGAATGAACCTCTAAGGATAGAAAAAAAAAAGAAAGGCGGGGCCAATCAAAGTCCCACAGCTCCCCCTTCCTCGTGAGCTACTTAGTAACAGTATTGGTGGTGCGCGGCCTCCCATCTGTTTTCTTTTGTGCGAGCTGCTGGTCTTCAGAGAGCCTGCCAGGGAAACAGCCTGCAAGGAGGAGGAGGAGGAGGAGGAAGAAGAGGAGGAGGAAGGGAGTCCTCTCAAACCTACAATTGTCCAAACTCTACACCAACACAATGTGGGGGCGATGAAGCAACCACATTTTTATTGGTGGAAAAATAGAAGCACCCAACCACTTCTTCCATTTCCCCGCCTCTTTTCAGGCTATTTAACTCTAGAATCAACTGAGGGACCGCCTCCAGACAAGAAAGCTGGATCCAGATCAGTTCCAGACGCATACCACACTAAATCCACACCATAATCCTCCCCCCACCAAAACTTTTCACAATTAAATCTAAAGAATACCGATCTCCTGGAAACCCCCAAAGTCCCCTATTATTGGTAGGCCTTAGGGATGGTACATACATCGTCAAGTAGTAACAAAGAGTACTTTTGTACCATAAACATGACTATTTTTGAAAAACTATGTCCTAAGTAAAGCTTTTATACGGGTCCGTTTTTGTGGATCCAAAAAAACAAAGTTTGAAGTTCCTAAAAGTAATTGAAAGAGCCAAAAAATGGTTTAGCATCATTTGGGCGACCCTTGCTGATGGGGGTGGTAGAATGAGTGTAGTCAGAGGTGTGTTGTTCGTTTACACTTATCCAACCGCTTTGTTTTTACAAGTGTAACTGTTAAGTAAAATAGATTCATCTTTGGCAGATGTGATGGTACCAAGCAACAGTCCTTCTGATTGGCTAAAATGAGTCAGCATTACTCCAATCGCTGCCACTCATGGGTTAGCGAATGTACAGCAGCGCTAAGAGGTGTTTTATGAAGGTTCATGTTTATGAAAACTGTTTTGACAACGATCGTGTACAGGGCATTTTCTGAAAACAGAGTGGAGTGTCGACTCTTTTTTTTTGTAACCTCTTAACACAGATGTTTTAGCCCCTGAGTTGACATTCCCTCGATTACTGTAGCTCATCTTTGTTGACACAATTAACGTAATTCCAAAGGATTCTGATTCAGTTGACTGTCTGGTCACTGGAATCTGATGGCCAACTGGAGCAAGATCTAAACTGCTGCTCGTTCTGAGGAAGAAGGAAAACTTTAAGGAACCTTAACTTTCTGAAGGACACAACTTTCTTTTCTACAATTAAGTTTATAAGAACTTAAGTTAGCTTTGTCCATGTTGCTTTTGTCCATTGTGCTTTGTTGCACATCTTTTAAGTATGTGATATAAAAGCTTTTTTTAATTATTATTACTGCTACTTATTTCTTGCTGGAGCTTTACAGTAGGCAGTACTACCCAAAAATCTATACAACTCTTTACATTCTTTTGTAATGTTAATACATTGACAAAGGGGGAAAAAATCTTTTTGTTGGTACTTTCAGGTGGAACCGTAATTGTTTCTTTTAATTAGTCGCTCCCTTTCTTGGTCACTTAGAAAAAACTGAATAATTTCTCTTCAAATTATTGGCAGCTTTGAAAAAATATATGTTTTTCACAATGTTTAAACAAATATGGAAAAAACTTCATCAAATTAGCAACTTTCTTTAAGTAAATCCTCCTCTGTAATATATCTGCAGTCGGTTTAAACTTTCTTGGTACATTAGATTTTATGTAGTATCCATTCAAACTGTGATACAGTGGACCTCCAGGTATTTTTGGTCAAATGGAGAATTTTTTCATTTTTAAGTTGTCCTTCTGTTTCCTCACTGACTTTTCTACGCAAAGACACTTTCCAAAGGTGTTTGTTATTGTGTTAAGTTTGCTAGCTTGAGGGTTTCACTTTAACGTTAACACAGGAGATGTCGCCAGCAACACCTAAAATCTACACTTCTATTGACATACCGTAACTCTTCAACCATTTACACAATCAACGTGAATCAGCTGATTCAGAAAAAAAAAGATTGCACTGTTATGCCACACGTTGCTAATGTAAAGCTTTGGATCAAGGCGCAAAGCCTCTTTTCTCTGCAACAGAATCCACTGGAATTACTTTAATTGCGTAAACGGTTGAAGAGTTAGAGTGAACGAACGAATGTCAACACTGGAGCTACAGCTCTGGTGTTAAAGGGGTTAAGTCGATAGCACATGTAGTTAAGAAACGTGACGGAGGAGAACGACTTGACATGCATCAAAAACGAGTCATAGATTTAAACGGAGAAGAAAAAACAGTCCTTTTTCAAAATAAAATTTCCTTTAGATGACAAATGAAACATCAGTAACAAGTGAAGCGTTTTCATTCTTTCTTTGCAGCCCATGGCCAAGTGACCAATGGACTGATACTGTTTCATGGCCTGGGGGTTGGGGACAAAAGAATAAAAAGCATTATTCGTGTGTGTGTGACATTTCCCTTCTTTTTTTTATTTTCTACAAGGCCTTTTCTCCATGGAACACAAATATTTTTGCATTAGCAAGTTTAAATCAGACACATTTTTGTGGGTTGGACTCCCCTTTTAGCAGATTTTTTTTTAACTTGGGGGTAAGACCCCGTTCTTGTTGGACCCCACAAAGACATTGATCCCATAAGATATGGTCCCCTCAAGGAACAAATACAAGCACACATGAGGTGAAACAGCTGGCAAACGTGAGCCCAACCTCCTCTGGATGTGAAGGTAAGCAGCAAAGATCCGCCCCCTTGAAGGCTCCATTAGCGATTGCGTAATGATGGGAAGATGGACTGAGTGGCCCCTGGAGGCTCACAGTGACTTCACAACAACAAACAAACATCATGCTTTTATGCTGATAAAAATTAAAGAACTTTCAGGAGGTCCATTAGAACCAAACAGATCTATGGACCTTTGGGTGTTTCAGAACCTCAAAACTCAACAGAGATGGATCCAAAATGAATGTGTTGATCGTCCAACGACATGTCCAGACTACTTCAAGTTTCCCTTCCAACTAAATTAGCTTAATGCTACATATACACCGGGCATGCGATGTGCGTTCAAGAGCGGGCTGAACGCGGGTTCTTCCACCAGAGACTACCCCGTACTAGCGTATGTACTCGTGTAATGTTTTGAAAAGGACGCAGCCCATACGTCACTACCAAATCCCTGATTGGTCAAAGTTCAACTGGTCTAACTTTGAATACTCATTCAATGGCTGAAGGTTTTGTACATAGAGCCTGAAAATTGACTTAAAAACGTGCGTAGTGATATACGAACGTGACACTACGTTCACACCAGGCATGTGTTGTGTGATTAAGAACACGCAGTTTCATGAATGTGCGTTTCGCCCATGGTGGGAATGTAGCGTCAAGAAGTGAGACTCGGGGAGGGTCTTTTTATCTTCTTGTTTTTCTATTGTTTACAAGCGCGTGTCCGTCATCTATAGTTGGAAGACGCTTGTTGCGAAATGTTGAAGCGATGCAAATCTTGCTCCAGACTTTTTCTTTCACAGCTCTTTTTTTTATATACATTACAGACCATGATCACTTTTCAATCGGTTAGCAATTCTGTGGACGATACTCATACCTCACCACCAAAGTTGAGTCCCCGACTGGTCAAAGTTCAGCTCTTAAAGTTCAAGCAGTCGAAAGTCCAACGGGTGGACTTTCAGTGGGCGCTCATTGAACGCCCGGTTTGTAGGTAGAGCCTGAAAACTGACTTGAAAACGTGCGTAGCAAAGCGTAATCGCAAGAGTTTTGAACATGGAAGTTGAACGCACGTTTACGTAGGCTTTTCATTGGAAGTGGCCACTTAAACATATGCTTCCAAGCACAGTGTGAGCGTAGCATAAGGTCACCCACATATCTCCAGAGCGTGACACGTTTAATTAAGAAGGACTGCACAACATCCTGCAGAACCAGACCCGAGGTCAGGAACGGTTAAGGAGTTTTCAGCAGTTATTCAACGATTTACAAAATTGGTCTGAGGAACCCGAGAACGCCGAGCTGCTTTCTTCAGCTGCTGTTGTTTCACAACCATAAAGAGCAGAAAGAGGAACTGAAGGTCTTTTCATTCCAGGTCTGCAGTCCTGAAACTTAAATCTGAGGCTGGATTTACAAACAGGAGCCGTGAGAGTTCTCTGTTTTGAAGATGGAGAACTTTTCCTCATGAAGCTCACACCTCCTCAGTCTAATCACAGATAAGCTTCATCTCTCTGCGAACTGATGAACTGACTTTTTCACCTGTAGGTATGAAACTGGTGACGTCAGAAGGTAAGCTGACCCGCGGTTTGGGTCTCTCAGCTGGAAAGGTTGTACTTTTTCGAACCGTCCTCACTTCTTCAAGCGGACGGAGATGCGCGTGCGCGGCCGGGAGAACTCACCGTGTCCCCGCAGAGGAAGACGCTCAGCGCGACGGTCAGAACGATCCACGCACTCCTCATGGTTCCTTCGCACGGGTCCAACAGCCTTCCCCTCCTCTTCCTCCCGCAGTTCGGAGACGTGTTGCACCGGAGGGGGAGGGGGAGGGGGGGGGGGTTACTCCTCCTCCTCCGCCTTCTCCTCCTGCCCCTCCGCAAACCTGACTGAATTTACGCAAACAAGCGCGCGGCGCCCCCGGCAGCTGAAATCCCCGCGAGGACACGTCGCTGGCTCTGAGCGGGGAAGGGCAGACTGAAGCGCGGGCGCCCCGGCGAGCGTGTGCGCTCCTCTTCACTGAGTCACCGGGAGAACTCGCGTCAAAGCGGCACCAACAAAACCGTCCAGAGCGCCGCGCGGCCGTTACCCGAGGAGTCAATCACGCGTCCGCGTGGGCAAGCTGGTCCTCCGGAGCGGAGTCAGCTGATCATCAGCTGCACACGGAGGCGCGCGCTTGTGCGGGGTCTGAATTTAGAGTCACGCGGACAAAGGCCGCCCCCTGCTGGCGCGAGGGAACTTCTCTGTGACGTCTTTTAAATCAAAACAAATCAAATGTTTAAAAAATGAAGGATTTAGGATATACAGACCATTTGTATTCACAGAATATATTTTAATCAAATCTCATATTTAACTAAGTGAATTATTCAAAGAGTTTAATAGTTCATCTTTTTATTTAAAAAATAACAAAATTTACGTTTTACATACATTTACAATTTTAACACTTAATTTATACTTCATGAAAGTTTTTTTTCACCAAAAACATTTTAAAATAATTAATGGTTATTAATGAAGCCATATTGAGAATCTGATCTGCTATGCAAACACAGCGGTCAGAAATGTCAGGTTTGCTGCTTTGTTTCTGTTTTGTGGATTTTTTAAATGTATTTAGATGTGTTGTTTGTAATTTGTAACTTTTTTTTTTTTAATAAAATGGGTCCTTTTTTTCTATTGTCTGGATTATAACCATCACAGTTTGACCCATGTTCCACAACTACCCGCTTGCTTTCAACATCATTGAGCAACATGCCATGAAATTCAATTTCTACGCTGATGATACTCTGACCTTTGTCACTGAAACTCAGGTCACACCTGTCCGTTGGGGGTTTGATCTCATTTGGCTTCCATGGTGGGGAACAAATTTTCTATTTGGATAATTTAAGGGAGTTTTAAGATCTTTGTTTAACTTTGGCGGCATTCAAATGTTCATTTTACAGGCTTGAGCTCCTGCTTATTCATTGAATTTTTTTCAAAAACAAACAAACTTTAGTGAATTGTGATTTGTACAACCATTAAAGACTCAAAAAAAGTTTGCAACAGACATTCTTTGCTGCTTGAGAACGCATTGCTCAATTGCGCACGCTACACTTTCGCGTTCATCTTCATCTGCTGGGGTCACTTTATGAATCACCCCGCCTTCATTTCACCTTCATGCCATTAAAGGTATCGTCAAAGCATTCACGTTCCCCCACAACAGTCTCCCATCCCCCAGCCTTCTGAAGTTCTCAGGCCTCTTCGTCAGGATTTAAGTCTCCTCCTGGTGTCCCAGATTATACGGCCAATTAGGACTCAGGCAAAGCCCCTTCTGTTGTCGGTGTGTGCACGTTTGTGTGTGTGTAAGGCCACACTAGGACACGTGATGACCCAGAACACTGACCCACTGAGTACGTTGAGTGGATTGTGGTCACAAATTTATGTGAGAAAGGGTATATCACCATGGGAACAAAGAAGTGGACTTGTGAACTCTTAATAACAGACACTTTAAGGTAACAAGTTAGATAAACAGAGCAGTTAGGAAACCATAATGCAGAGTATGTCAAACAGTGTTCAGCCTGTAAATATTATATGATTATTCTATTTGACAGTGCTAGTAGCCTTATTCATTTTCCTCCTCCGTTTTAATCAATTTTCCTGCACTTATCTGTGATAAACAACACTTTAGTCACGTGCT
This sequence comes from Adrianichthys oophorus, assembly GCA_036245035.1. NCBI lineage: Eukaryota > Metazoa > Chordata > Actinopteri > Beloniformes > Adrianichthyidae > Adrianichthys > Adrianichthys oophorus. Next base: position 9,349,680 of record BSAI01000106.1, read on the forward strand.
CCACGTGGATACTGCTAGCATACACACCTTTTGAAACAATACCGGCTGTAGACATTTCACTCGGATGAGCAAACACTGCACCTCTCCGCTAGATTCTGGTGGTTTTTAGCGTGGTGTTTGGACAGGTTATTGTTGTTACTGCCCTTACAAGTCACATTTTTGTTACATTTAAGACAGCGGGCAGTGCCTCCATTTACTTTGAAAAAATACAGCCACACTTTGGACCTATTTGCTTGCGGTCGTTCTGCCATCCGAGTGCGTTTGCTGTTACTTGTTGGAGGAATACCAGTATGAGGTAAGATAACTGTCAATAAGAAATCTATTCAAAAAGACAAAATTATGCACAAACAAAAATTTTGCAAAAAAATAGGAATACAACATTTAGTTTTTGGTTTGATATGTCTGTTTTGAATATGATTTGTCTTTGTTTTGAATAGGACTCCTGCTTGTCTTGAATACAAATTTTTCCTGTTAACAAACTGTTAAAAATATGTCACAGGCAAACATATCGAGTCCCAAAGCATTGATTCAACAGAGTGAGCATGCGAGGCTCAAGCTATTCATTGATGATGTGCCTTATAATCCGGTGCGCCCTATGATGTGGAAAATATGGTTAACACAGTTTTTTTGCACTTGTAATCCAATTTCTTTGGGGTTTTTTTTATAAAGGATGTTAATAAATTAAGTTCTAAGTGTTGTAAGAGTGACACAAATTACAAGTAGAACCATAAAAACATGATTCTGGTGTAACGTTCTCCTCCTCTTCATTGGTTTTCCATCTGTTCCTCTAAAGGTCTCAGACTGATGCGGCAGAACTGACTGAGAGGTTTCCCAAGAATGGAAGAACTGGAAACACAAAAAGCTTTGATTAGGACCTTTATTAAAGAGGAACATTTGTGCTTCAGCTCTGAGGCTTGTTGGTTGATGTTACATACTCTGCTTCATAGCACAATGAACTGAAAAAGTAAGTATTTTGTTATCTATTTAGTGTGTTACAGATGCATGACTGTGTTGAGTTATCTGGTGTCTTGAACTCTGCTAAAATATGTTTTTTGCAGATCAAAGAGGCACACACGAGTGCCACACAGTTTGCTAGAAAAACTTCTCATCAACCCTTAGGACCAATTGCATGCCTCTTGGTTTCTCTAGACATTCTGGGCAGTGTAGTTTAACTGTGTAGTATAACTGTTTTCTTTGAGTTATGTGTCCTATGAAAAATACGTTACTTTTGCGCTATGAAGACGTGGAGTTCCATTTTGATAATGAGGGCAGTTTTCCGTAGAAAAGAGTTGGTGAAGGTTTGTGCTTAACCCTCCTCTTTTTCATCACTATATGAGCTCTATTTGACTCTGGTCAACGTGCTCCACCTGCTGGAAGATGGCTGCTCCTTCGATCGCTCCATCAAAGCTCTCCAGGAACAAAGGTTGGCCCATGGCAGGCCCTGACTCTGCCCCCGGCTCCTCGCAAACAGATGTGGGGAGCGGTCTTTGGGTGAAGGCAGGAGACAAATCATCAACGGGGATCGCTGTGAGGCCACATGGCTGAGGTCCAGCATAGTTCTAGAGACAAGTTCAGATGAAGAAGATGTGTCTTTCACGAAGCAGCTTTGCTCTTTAACCCTGTAAAGCCCATTACATCAAAGAATTGGAAGAAAATAAAAAAATTTTAATTAGATATCCTTGATAGTATCAATTATGAGACATTGGATGATTTGGTACATTTTTGCTCATAACAAAGTTAGTCTAAGGTGCAAAAATAAAGTTTTGAGAAGAAAAGAACCTTATTTATCATTGTTTCAAATTTGAGCAACACAAGTTATACTGCATTAAAAATAATTCATAATTAACAAATGTTGCATTCTTTCAGTACAATTAGTCATTTATTCTATTGTTATTCATATTGAATTTGAAATATGAATAATAATAGATGAGTAATTCTCACTGTAAAGTTTGGAAAGTTAGCTAAACTTTTCCTGCCCAAAGTGTTTTTGAGATTTAATGGAAGCAGCCATTTTGAAATGAGCAGGAAAAGTCCTTCCACTGCCCCTAGTGGAATGATGATGAACTACAGGACAGAAAACATGGACCAAGTTATTTATAATGGGCTTTAAAGGACAGTTTTGATCATGGTAACGAGACAGGAGTCTAAGACATGTGTGTATCAAATATGATACAAATGGTTATATGTAGTTAACAGAACTTTTGTATTTCAATGCACCTTTGACTGGCTGGTGCAACAGCTGAGGTTCCCGCTGACTCTTCATTCATCTTCTCTTTTATAGCCGTGTTAAAAGTGTCGGAGTAGAGCAGTCGCCCCACCTCATGTTGGATTTCCTTCATGTGCGTTCTGCTGAAGGCCACCCAGGCGACGCAGCACAGGAAGCTGTACAGACTCTAGATCAATAGCGAGGCAGAAGGTCTGACTTGAAGTAGACATCTCTCAGACAAAGTACTGCTGGCTCGATTCCTGACTTCCTCATTGATGTTGATGATCGAGGTTGATGTTGGTTTTTGGACTCCATCCACCAATCACATCACCGATATGTCGCCACCAAAGCTAAATCCCCGACTGGTTGATGCAACATGAATATTTGTCCAACATTAGATTTGTAAAGCCCAGCAGTAAAACTTGGGTAGTGCATAAACATTTTTGACATGCTGCCCTACACTCGTCAGCCATCGCGCAGCACCAACCGTTGCCATGTCTTTACACTGATGCAACATGAAAACTGAACACCTCCAATATGCAAATCCCTTTCTTTGTAAACACAGCATTAATCGTCTGTGGTGGGTTAGAACAGATGTGTGAATGTGTTGTACTTCCTTGTCAAAGAGGTCTCAATACTGGAAGCTGCAAACAAACCAACCATCAATCAGTAAACTTTAGGTGATGATCGTCTTTAGCACTTACAGCATGCAGTAGACTCTCTGTTTTGTTGACACATTTGTGGATTCTGGAGAAGAAGAAAAAAACGTTGCAGAAGTCTGATGATCAATCAATCCATGTTTTTAGTCTGACTGTTCTATTTTTTTTTTTTTAATCCAATCACATGTCACATGGGGGTATATTGACAGAAACACTCACCTGGGATACTGTGGATGCTTTTCTGTCTGCAGGTCCGTCATGAGGCTAAAGTAGCAAATAGCTAGCTTCCTTTGAGCCGCTTGTAACTTAGACCAAGTCAGCATGTTCTTCTGCTGGTCAGAGGCTGCGTTTTCATTGACCCTGCTGAGCAATGAAAGAAATGAAAATATTTGTGCAACCATAAAATATAAAGTCACCTAGCTGTTAGCTTTTCAAAGCAGAGACATGCTAATTGCTAAAAAATTTTAGGGTAAAGTGTACTTGTGGGGGTGAATTATTTGGAGGATTCAGAGTAGTAACTAGTAACTAGTTGTTCAGTTTTTCAAAGCTACTGTTTACATTCAGGAATGATCTCATAGGAGCTAAAAGACTTGCGAGTTAGTGCTACTCCCCTTCTAGCATCCAGTCAAATAAAGTTCTAACTTCAGTGGTTTTCTGAGGAAAGACACAAACACAACAATCTCTAAACTGATTTCCAGATTAGGAATAAAAAAAAGACAAAATTAGGTCACTAGATTCCAGCTGATGTCCAATGTTTTGCTTTCAGCTAGCTTATTTGGGATAGCCTAATCTCTTAAAAAGAAGCAAACCATTTACCGATTGAATATGTTGAAAGCAATGTGGAGTCTGATATCTTGCCCAAAGGCATGATGACTGTGTAAACTGGGATTTGAACCACTGACAAGATAGTGAGTCTAGATAGGGAGACTGGCAGATTCACTGAAGAAGAAGTTGTTAGCACCTATTGCTAATAGTTTGAGAAGCAAAAAGGCTTTCCAAGAGCCTTATATGACAATTCTCTTCAACTGTTTGTGACTATTTATTTTTTTTATGTTTTACCAACGTCTTGCGCTTTGTGTCTCTTGTGTCAAATACATGTTTAACATATGTACATATGTTAAACATGTATTTTAAGTTAGGGAGGAGTTTTCAACTTTTATGCAAGCTAGAAAAACTTAGAAATGAGTGTTAGGCAAACTCAAGATAATAGAAATATGAAGTTTTGGTGCTGAATTTAAAATGTTCCCGAGGTGTGTTGCCTTAAAAGTTTTAGCTCTCTTAACTTTCCTTTTTTTTTTTTTTACAGTGTAGGGATAGAAAAGCGCTAATTATTCAACTCTGTATCGTATGGTGGCAAAGCAAGACATTTGGAGTTAACCAAAGCAAAAAATGAGCAGTTTGCTGATGATAAATGGATTTATTTAGAAGATTGTGTTTCTGCACAAATTAAATAAAAGTTGTAACTTCTCAGGAAAATGTCAGATTTCTTTTTGTTGTGAATCATTTAGTGTCATTTAAAAGCTCAAAATAAATCCTTTCAGAGAGATTTAAAAACTGGTTGCCTCCACTGACCCTTCCAAAGCTGCTGGCGTCTCCAGTTCAAGCTCAAAGAAGCAGCTCAGGTACAGAAGCAGGGCGGTGACGACATCATCAAGCTCTTTGCTCCTGAGCACAGAGGTGGGAATCAGGTTGTGCTTCCATCACTCGGCATTTGTTGATGAAATATGTGAATCTCACTTTAGGATATCCAAGAAGCAGGGCGGAATGGGAAGCGCGTGGTTGTCCTGCAGCAGACTGACTGCCACCTCTGCAACACATCAGGTCAAAGGAGACAAACACTGGTCTTAGAAATGTTTGCCTTTACCTGCTAGTAACCTTTAAAATCAAACCTTCTGAATGACTTTTTAAGCTTCTCTGTCATTCCATTTGAGTTTGCTACCTCTATAAACATTTTCAGGGGTCCTTATGCTGTTTAATTAGTTTAAAACAACACAGCATGGAAAACGTCCTTAGATAGTTAGGTAAACGTAACTAAAACCCTCATGAAAATAGATTTGTCTGCATTATATGACACTTGCGTTTGACATCCTGCACTGTGACGCTTTCTCCTTGTCGCTCCATCAAAGAAGTCCTGAAGGTTTCCAGCTCAGAGGTTCCCATGCTGCTCGTGCTTCTAGTGTGACGCCCCCTATGGTTGATGGCATGCACTCCAGCCAACCTGCAGCAGAGTACAAGTGAGTCTGTGCCACACTCACCACAGTCGCTACCAACACATTACCCACCATTCCGCCCTGAGCTGAAGCTCCAGGAAGTTGGTGTCGGGCTGGCTCCGCCTCCTGAGGGCATCCTCCTCCTCTGCACGACAGTTACTTCAAAGAAATAGATTAAAATGAGAAGATGGAGATCATATTTGTGTGTGTGTGGGGGGGGAGTAAACATTTGCTGCTTCACAAACCAGTAAGCAGAAAGTTAATGGAGTTAAAGAAGAAAATGCTCTGTAAGCTACAGATGTTGAATAAGAAATCACTTTTTTTCCGTAATCCTTTCTCTGTAAAAAGCTATAAAGAGCAGTGTTCATTTTCAAGAGAAAATAACCATTTTAGATTCTACAATGGCGTACAGGCCACCATTAAATAATAAATGAGAACATTTATAAGAATATACAGTTCTGAAATGACGAGATAAAAAGTCAACAATTTATGAGGATCATAATAATATTAGAATACTAATTTATGAGAATTGTAACGTTAAAAGTTGCAGTTTCAGAAGTCATAACTTGAAATTTACAAGAATACTTTTTACTGATAATTTTACAACTTTATTCTTGCAAATTTTTGACATTTTTCTCATAATTTTTTTACTTTATTTACATAATTTTAGACTTTTCTTCATACTTTTACAGCCTATTCTTATATATATATTTCTTTAATAGTTTGTTGAAGTTTTACCTATTTTGTAAGAATACAACTTTGTTTTCATGAAATTACATCATTTTCAAAAAAAGAATGACTTCTTTCTTGTAAAATTACGTCTTATCTCTCTTAATTTTACAACTTTAGTCTTCTAACACTCTTGACTTTTTCCTCAAAACTGTACAACAATATACTTATACATTTTTTATCTATTTTTCATTTTATTGTAAGTTTTGTATTTTTTCCCCCCATGCTTTTACTTTCTTATTCTCATTAATGTATTGATTTATTTTATTTATTGATTGTGGCCCTAATACTCCGTTGTAAAATGCAGATGAATCACTGAACAAAATAAAAATCCTATTTCAAACGACAAAAAGAAAGAAATTACAGAAACATACATCATTATTTGTAATTTTTACCTTTATGAGCTACTGTAGAAAAAAAGCATTTTTTTTAATTTTAAGTTTTTTTCAGGCATGCAGTGGTTAAGTCCATACTGAAAACCACAAGTTTCCTGTTTGACCTCCTCCTCTCCAACAGAGAGACTCAATTAAATATCACCATCAGTGAAGAGGAAGTGACATCATACATCAATTTATCAACTCTGCTAATGTTCTTGTTTTGTCAGAAGTTAATTTTTAAAAAAATCTATAAAATTGAAGGACAGGAAAAAAACACCTGACAAACTCCATGTGCTGAGTCTCGTCACTCCATCTCCAGCGGCCAAGAGGCAGTGCACCCACCTGGAAGGCAAGAATACGTCATAAACCTATACAGTCAGTTCAAATTCTCAACCTAAATGGTCCATTTTCTGACAATACTGCAAGAATGCTGATATATTTTGCTCATGGTGTAAACCATATTATACTTTCTCTTCATATTTTTTAACCCTCTTCCATATTTTACTCAATTTTTCCCCTATTCCGTGTGTTTTTCTGTAAACAGAGAATGTGCGTCCTCTATTAATGAACTGTTTTTGTGTGTAATGTTAGTATAATAATAAAGCGTGGTTAAAAAAATGTGAGAGATCAGAAAACCTGGAAACTCACGCTGTCTGTGTTCGTGAGCTGTGCCTCCATCTCTGTTGTTATATTCTGTATCCAGGCAACCGCCAGTGCTGGCTCTCTGTCACTCTCTAGTGGATTTTTCATGGTGTTTAGCCAACGCACACAAGGTGCAACTTTATTCTCAGTGGCTGCTCAGAAAAGTAGCATTGGTTGGATTGTTTTTAGATAATGCAATAATGCGGAAAAACAACCCATCCATTCATTTTCTGATCCCACTGAAACCCTGTAGGGGGTCATGAGGATGCTGGAGCCTATCCCTGCTACTGTAGGAAGAAGGCAGACCCTGATCAGGTCGTCTGTTGCAGGGCCACACACTAACATGCACATCTGGGGGCAACTTAAAGACAACAAATAACCTATGAAGCATATGTTAGGGTTGTGAGAGAAAACCCACACATGCAAAAGGAGAACGTGCAAACTCCATACAGAAAGGTTATTTTTTTCCTCTTTACTGCTCTTCTGTGAGATGGGAAAAAGGGTTTCTCTGAAGGGGAGGAGTGCCACAAGTCCCTTAAAAATATTTACTGACTGCAGCTTCTTCCTGTAGATGATTCGGTTCATCAGATTTTATTTGGAAAGCTAAATATATATATATTTTATTGATGTAATTCAGGCGCAGTGGTTAGCGCTCCTGCCTCACAGCAAGAAGGTTCCCGGTTCAAGTCCTGGCTGGGGGACCTTTCTGTGTGGAGTTTGCATGTTCTCCCCGTGCATGCGTGGGTTTTCTCCGGGGACTCCGGCTTCCTCCCACCGTCCAAAAACATGCTTCATAGATTAATTTGTTACTCTAAATTGTCCGTAGGTGTGAATGTGAGTGTGCATGGGTGTGTGTTTGTGGCCCCTACGACGGACTGGCGACCAGTCCAGGGGTGTACCCTGCCTTCGCCCATGAGTAGCTGGGTTAGGCTCCGGCAACCCCGTGACCCCGAAAGGGATAAAGCGGATTGGAAAATGAATGAATGATGTAATTCATTAGATTTTGTCTAAAAAGTAAGATAACAATTTTTCTAACTCTCTTTGTTTTTTAACTAAAGGCTATTTTTAAGATTTGGCAGCACATAAAAAAAAAACCATTGACGTCAAAAGATTGATGCAGTTACCAGGTTTCACCAGCAGAGAGCAGGTTTTAGCAGCTAATCAGAAATTAGGAAATGTAGTCCTGAAGGTGTTTGTTTATTCCAAGTGTTTCGGTTTAAAACTTCATCAGATTCAGTCACAAATGTTAATTATTGCTTGTTTTATTTACTTTTAGTGCTTGTGAACACTGCACAAAGCCACATTCACTACTTTTGCTGCTAAATTTGATTTACAATCATAATGAAACTACAGAAATCAGGTATTTTAGAACATTTTTTAATTTCAAAACAGAATTTTTAGGGTTTTTGTGAATGTTGATCAAATTCTGCTTTTGTATAGTTTTTATGTCAAGGATGATCCCCAGAGCTGTTTCTCCTGAAGATCCCTGTGCAGAAGAAACACACCATCAGTGGTTCTGTTTCCTGTCCATGTTGGATCCAAAGATTTTAGGTTCTGATTGACTGGAACCACCTGATCCAGATAATCAGCAGGAAGCTGAAGAAGGAGAACTGTTCTGACATACAGATGGTTGGTGTGGAAGATCATACCCGAAGAACACGGATCCAGAAAGGAAGTGGGCGGGGCTACATTAGATGAAAAACAGGTGTTATTTTAGTCTTTATGTAAAAAAATTAGGCTGATTATCCAGGGAGATGTTTTTAGACGCAAATTTCACTTTATGTATTCTTATTTTCACTGAGACAATAGAAAAAAGTCCCCTCATTTTATTCTTGTTTTTATTTTTGTCCTCTCATAATATTGCAGTAAGCATTTGAACTTGATCAGAGACTGACAGAAACACAGCAGAAGTGACCATCAATCAAACACAGCAGCAGGAGAGAAGCTCACTGGAGCTAAAGGGCGACTAAATGTTCTTATGAACCCAAACATGGAGACGTGATCACTGATGTTTTTGTAGAGCTCTTTGAAATAAATAAACCTGATCTCTAAACATCATCTGTGTCTCCCATGCATTGTGATGAATAGCAATCAGGC
>BSAI01000106.1:9358609-9420814 GCA_036245035.1 Adrianichthys oophorus
ATCAGGCTACAAACATTATCTGTGTACTGATGGTGTACTGGGGGTGTAACTGCATGTCTAATCCGATTCCGTTAGAGCTGCCACCTTGTCTCTGCCTTTCCAGCTGCTTTTTTGTCTGGATCGGGTGTGTTCAGTTGATCAGAATCTGAAAACACCTGACCCAAGAAGAACAAGCAGGGTGGTGGATCTTCAGGAACCAGGATTGAGCATCCTGGGGAGCCTCAGTTTGTTCTCAGCTCAAACATCTCGTGGTTAGGCAGGAGCTTGCTGCTGTGTTTTGATTGGGATTTGACGAGTCATCTTTAAAAGGCAAACACAAAACCATCTTTAATGAGGAAGAACCCCATATCCGGCTTCAAGGACACAAGTTCTTCAATTTGCTGTTAATTTGCTGAAGAGCTGTTCTTCAGCATGATGAGATGAATGTTCTCCATGAAAGAATCCAAGCCCCAGTTTCTCTGTCTGTCTGTGAGGGCGTCCACCGACTGCAGCAGCTCCACATTACAGCTGCTCCCTGAAACAGACCACCACAAGATCATCTTATGTGAGACAAGAACTTCCAAAAGTCAAAGACCACCTCTCAGGAAAAACACCACATAGAGAGAGCATCTCTCAGAGACCTCTTTTTAGAAAGACCACTTCATAGACGGACCATCTCTCCGAGTGACCATCTATTAGAAAGACCACCGTTCACACGTTCACACCACGCTTGCCAATGTGCGTTCAAGTAAATGCTTTCAATACAAGTCTATGTAAACACACAAATATGTGTGTTTTGGACTTCTGCGTTCAGAACGTTCACATTCATGCGTCACTACGCCAGTTATTAAGTTTTCAGGGTCTATGTGCAAAACACACCCTATTGAATGTTAAACCAATCGACCAATCAGAGACTTCGATTTGGTAGTGGGTAGCATCCTGTTCAAAACATGGAAGTGCTAACCGCTTGAAAATTGATCACGGAGGAGAAATGAATAACTGCCGTTTGTGCAAAGATGGAATTATACTGCGGTGGAATAGAGCTGTGACAGAAAAAGCCTGGAGCAAGATTCACCAGTTTCACACCGCACTTCCAGCTGTGAGTTCATGTGTTAGAATCAGGTAGTGACAAACTTATGTGAACAGTTTACAGAAAGACCACTTCTTAAAAAGACAACTTTAGGTTTTTACTTAAACATGGAGGTTCTGGACCACATCTCTGTGAGTGAACTCATCTGCAGCTAAAATCTGTCCATTCACAGTTTGTCATAATCTGACGTCAGTGAGCACTTGAGTGACTGAGATCCACCCTTTGCGTAGATGCCGCTCATTTAAAATCTTGGAATGGTAAAGATCATTCCAGTTTCATCATCAGCCCAAGAAAGAATAACCTGGTGATCTGTGTCTACGGTTTCACAGATCATTCAGAAGTTTGAAGTCTACAAGACTGTTGCCAATCTCTGTGTCAGGAGAACACCAGAGGCCTGGACTGTTTTCCTGGAGGAGATGTTTAACGTGATTTCACTTCTGAAGGCTTGAACCTGCTTAAATTGCGTGTGGTGCTGAGTGGTACTGACCAAACAAGCTGTAGACTTGTTCATTAGGAACGAAGAATGGAGGACCTGCAGCGGCACAGTCACACGTCAGGAAGAACTCTCAAAAGAGAAGGTTCTGGTGAGTTCTGAGGGTCAACATCACGCACAGACGTACCTCGAATCTGGTCAGGGTTATATATGAACGTGTCCAGCAGATACCTACAGTCTGCGTCCATCAATGAGATGATGAGAGCTGCGTACCTGGAAGCAGAAGAGCATCAAGCAAATGAATATCCAGACCATCTGGACTGAGTTATATCAGGTTCGGGCTTACTTCTCTCGGTCCTTTGGACTGATGGCCACCAGAGAACCTCGGTCCCAGATTGCTCCAAAGTGACCAGCAATAGAACTGAGGGGAGGAACAGTCACTGTGAGATGTTCAGGTACAATCAGCAGCAACAAGGGGAAGATCTTACCTGGAGAATTGGAACAGGTCGCACTGGTACAAGGAAATGTTCTTCTCTGGGTTCTGCAATCAAGCAAAAACAACCAAAGGTTTAGCACCAGCAACTTCAAGGAGGACCCATGGTAGCATCGGCATTCACCTACCCTAAAGACTTTGGCTCCAGGGATCTCAGGCAGTGGCTCCTCACTGAACGTCATGTTGTTCTCCTCAAAGAACTGCCGAATGCCCTTCTCGGAGATCTCCACGCCGACCACAGAATGACCCTGATCCGCCAACCTGAAGCGAACAAGGCAGATGCTAGGTCACGTGACCTAGAAACAGAGGGCTTGACCGCATCACTTTGAGGTTATCATACCACTTCATGTCAACGGCTTTCCCACAGAGAGGAAAGAAGAAGCGCACTCCCGTCCGCCCGTTCAGCACTTTGTCCAGGTTCTTCTCCAACATTCTGAGAAAGAAGTGAAGTGAAAGAACGCCAACGTTTGAGATCATTTTTGACAATATATCCAAAATATAAATAAATGTTTGTGTCTTGAGATTTCTAGTCAAGTATTAAATCAAATGGAAGAAGAACAGAAATACTTAGCTACATACACACCGGACATGTGAGGCGCGATCAAGAACGTGCTGAACATGGGTATGTGAATGCATTTTTAGTATACGATGTTAACACTGGACCTACGCTAGCTGATTCTAGCGTATGTACTCACAGTTGGAAGAGGTTTGGTGCGAAATGTCAAAGCGGTACAAATCTGGAGAATCTCGATCTGGGTTTTTTCCTTCACAGCTCTATTACAAAATATGTAAGACTTTGTCATCTAATTCTGGCTGGGGACAAATTCCAATTATTAATATCTTCTTCAAGATTGATTTCAACTGACTGGTATTCTGTGTTTTAATCCCTACCAAATATAAGTCCCTGATTGGTCAAAGTTCAACTGGTTTAACTTTTTTGTGCAGTGGCGGTGTGTTTAGTACATAGAGCCCAAAAAAGGACTTGAAAACTTGAACGTACGAGTTTGAACGTGAAAGACCGAAACGCACAATTGCAAACAGTTTACTTTTCATTGGAAGCAGTTGCTTGAACGCACGTGTCTGAGCCTGGTATGAACATAGCAGTAGCTTCAGTTAGATTTAGAGGTGTTTGCGACATAGAGACATAAAGTTCTTGAAAACATTCAGTTCCAAAGATGGCAATCCACACTTTTTAATGCCTTTTTTCCCCTTTCCTGGATGCGCTGTGAACCTGCTGGTCTCCTGTCCTCCCCGCAAAGGCCATGGCCCTACCTGTGCACGGTAGGCTGGTGGAAGCCAATCCTGTCCTGCTCCCAGCGCTCCTCCCACTCTCCTAGTGCCATGACCCGGTCGGCCTGCTGACCCAGCATGCTGCTGATGTTCACCTGGGCACTCCTGGTTGTAAAAAACATATGAAGGTGAGCAGCGAGTACCTGGAAGATTTCCATTTGTGACCCAAAAAAGGTTTAATAGTATTTGTAAATAAAAAAAAAAATAAAATAAAATACACATTCACAACATCACCATGGTAACCACCTGCAAAAATTCTGTTGGTACAATTATTAAAGGAAGTGCTTGTGTTTAATATTTTAGAACACACAAAGAGCTATACTGAGGAAAACATTTTTCCACTGATGGGAAGAGCGCCACCTTGAGTCAAACTCAAACATCACAGTGAGGACAATTTATTTTTGAACAACAAATGAGAGATTAACTTTGATCCCCCAAAGAGAGAAAAATACTCAAAAGCACTGTAAAAATACTGGATTACTTAAACAATTTTTCCATAACAGCCTTAAAAATGTAATGTTTAACAGTTTGTAAAATACAATTTTCTAACTTCAATACACATTTAAGGAAAAACCTCAAAGGTATAAAAGTTCTCTGACATGGAACTCATTTACATGTCATCTAATGTTACCCAACTTAGAACGTTGGAAGAGGCCGAGCAAAACATTGTTGCTATGAAAACATTTGACATGTACTTTGATGAAGAGACCAAAATTGACACACACATTAGTCAGCTCCAAAGAAGGAAAAAATCAAATGGTTGCTATGGTCCATCACCTTCACACAGGCTCTTGTTAAAGTCGGAATGGAAAACTTTGCCTTATTTCAGCAGTTCAGTGGCAACATTTTTTACGGTTTTGTTGGTTTGTGAAGGGAAATATTAAAACAAAAGTTAAAACATTGTAATTGTTCAACTCCGATTTATGTTATTTGTCTTTTTAAGGAAAAAGAAACTCAAAAGCAATACACGTTTTTCCCCTGAGATAAAAATATGTAGAGTAAATTCTGGTTGCTATGAAAAAGTTCAACATTTACTTTAATGAAGAGACACAAAAATCAGCACAAGCATCCATCAGTTTGAGAGATGGAAAAAAATCAAATGGTTGCTATGAACCATCACATTCATCAAGGCCTCTGTTACGGTGGGAATGGAAAATGTTGCCAATATTTTAGAAAATCAGTGGCGAAATATTTTGTGTTCTGTAATTGTTGGTTTGTGGAAAAATATTAACAAAAAGTAAAAATATTTAATTGACATTTGAAAAATATATCCAAATTAAATGGAATCATAAACCAAATTAATCAATCTGTGAGTGACACCCAGCTCTAAAGAACTTACATTTTAAAAAAGATCAGCGATGAGAAAAGTTTAGTTTAGTTACATTATTAGGATAAAAAGGAAAATATCTCCAAGAACAAACATGCCCAACACCTTTTTAAATGTTGTAACTTTTATTACATTTAAAAAGTTAGAATATCTATCTTTCTGATTTAAAAACGTAACCTTCTTATCTAAGATCGGGACATGTAGGAGCCGTGTCAATCATTGACTTGTTTGAGTTTCCAGCACATCCGCAGACGCGACTGTCAGTTATCAGCGCGCGCGCTTCATCCATGCGTAAAATCTCCTCGTCATCAGACATCAAGACGGCAATCTGCGGGTGCTTTCAGAAAACCGCAAGAGCCGAACCTTGCTGCTGGTCTGGAAACTGGATCAGAACACTTTTTATTTTAAAGTCTGGTCCAGGCAGCACGTGGAGGTCGCGTGCCGGGATCGCCTACCTGCCGGCGGCTACAAGACACAGAAGCGAGTAGAAGAGCGCACATGTAGCCCTCATGGCTGTCTGACCAGAAGCGGACCTGTCTGAAGTGGACCGGGCTCCGTCAGGCGCTTTTCAATGAACACACGGCCACGTGACCTGAAGGGGGGTTCCTAAGTTCTGCTTGACCGAAAGCCCGTTGACCCAGGAGTTCAAAGAACCGCGGCAGACAAACATATACTATACGAACCCTCGATCGTGAACCACACTTCCGTTCACGTGATGCCCCGCCCCCTAAGGACCAGTGTCAGCAAAAGGTGTGCCTGACAGTCCGAGTTCAGGGCTGAAATGTGAAAAGTTTGTTTTTTGTTTTTTGTTTTGCACTGCGTTCAAGGCACACTCGGAGAAAAAGTCAACTTGGCAGAGAAAACGATCCAAACGATTTGTTTTAGCTATGTTCTTAGAGTACAAATAAAAAGACAAAAATGTTCAAATTGGGTCAATTTATTTGTAAAATTATTGTTCATAGGTCTAGCTGTGTTATTAGGTGCAAATAGGAGCAAACAAAAAAGCCGTCTCTTGTAACGCTTCACCTTCGATATTTTTTTTTTATTTTTTGTTTAAATTAGTTAATTTGTACAAATATTAATCTACTCCAATAATGTAAGTCAAGGCGTTCTTTGAGATGTGTGTGGATGTAAACTATAGAATTAAAATTAATAACGAAATGAACAATTTCCTGTTTTTCAAAATCCCAACAGTAAAATGCTAAATGTTAGAAAATCTCAAATGAAGCTGAAAATGTTGTTTTTCAAAAATTAACTTGGATAAAGAGAAAAGTATTTCAAACTTGATGTCAAACATCCTCAAAATAAACTTCAAATCCAACAAAAAGTTAATTTAGATTTAAATCATAATCTGTGTTAAAGTGATCAGTTTGTTTGTTGAAGATTTTATTTTTATAAATCGTTTCTTTTTTTGTAGTGATAATTGTCAATAGTGTAGAATTTCAACATTTCTAGGAAATGTTTCTGTGGGACACAAATCTGAATGCTGAAGTTACAGTTTGGACACCTCTGTGATTTAGTCAGGAGGGGGCGCTGTTGCACAGATTAGAGAAGATCTCCAGCGTGATCATCCTGAAATAATTTGTTTAGAAAAATGCTTCCTGGATCCAATCCAATCAGACATCCTTTTTGATCTTCATGATGTCTTTGATGTTCTTGTTGCTTTAAAGTTTCCTTTGATCTTTGTTTGATGTATTCTATTTGTTTTTACATTCTTTTTATTTTTGTTTCATTCCAGTGTTTTTTTTTTTCCTATTGGGATCTTCCACACTGAGCCGAAAAGTTCGATCTAGTGGGGATCTCCGGATCTGGCGGCTTGCTTTGATCTGGTGGTGGCGGCCACTGTGATCATGGGGAGGGGGGGTTGTTAGTGGCCTGATTTAATTTAATATAATTTACTCACTTCAGCGTCAAGCCACATTTCTATTTATATTGTCATTTCTGCCATGTATTTCACTGTTTTGTGTGCGTATTATTGGGGGGGGGGTCCTGTTTTATCTTTGTTATTGTTTATTTTTTTATGTGAACGTTTTTTTTTCCTGTGCAGCACTGTGTGTTATCAAGGGAATGAACTGTGTTTTATAAATAAAGTTAGATTTTGAATTGAGCGCTTCCAGAAGCTGAGACGGCTCTGAGGATGAAACAGGTTTTGTTTTTCTTTCAGGAACATTGACGCTGAAATCAGCGCAGCGTCCAGATGTGTGCGTGTTTTGTTTTTTTTTCCTTGTTTTTGACGCAGCTTCTTATCCAATCAGCTTCCGCGCGGGGGCGTGCCGAGCAGGGCTGTTGTGGATGTGGAGAATGGGACGTTTATCTCGCACATTCATCGGGGGCATCCCGGCGGGAGGGAGCTGATCCGGCTGAGAGGCTCCGCAGATTCCGCGCGCACCGTGAAAGAGTGAAGAGAGGAGGAGAGGAGGAGGAGGCGCGGCGGAGAGGGAGGAGGAGGAGGCACCTTGTTCTGGCAGAGGTTCGGTCCTCCCAGCTTCCACATCCCGAGCTGCGCTCGCCACATCCGCCACAGACAGAGGTTCTGGTCCCCGCGCTTCCTGGCAGCTCGCGCTCGCTCGCTCGCGGCTCCTTTGTCTGATCTCTGCTCTCCGGCTGCGTGCACGCGCCCCGCAGCGCACCTTGATATCGTGATGGAGCGGAAGCGGAACCGCGCGGAGACGTGAGCGGAACCCCGGCATCTTCGAGGCCGGCACGCGCCGCCTGGTGTACCCGCGTGGCCGCGAGCTGACAGGAGGTCACACCTGTGGTCAGGTGCTGGGGGGAGGGGGTGTTTCTTGAGGAGGCAGTGCGGATGCACGCGCTCCTCTGGCGTGTCAGTCCGGAGCGGAGAGGCGTCACCGCCGCGGGGAGGAGTCGTGGACCCCCGCGCGTGAATCCGGCTCTAAATCACAGCCGCGCGCGGCGACGCTGGAGGTCAGACGTGGAGGAGCTGCTACTGCCTCCCACAGGTAAGAGGGCACGCGCTCAGACTCACGCGCCAGTTCAAAGCAGTAATGGACAATCAAAAGAGAGCGAGGTTTTATTTTGAAAGGCTGTCTTCTGAACATGAAGCATCATCAGCAAACAGGACATTTTTCAAAATCACTTTCAGTTTTTAACATTTTTGAGTATTTTTCTGACTTAAAGAGGGTTCATTTACTTCTTTTTTGCTTCTGACTTTTAAATTATTCGAGTAAAACCAAATAACAGAAACAAACTCCGTTATTTGTCATCTCTGAAGTGCTTAGGTTAACCACACGTGGGTTCTTGAACACACAAAGTCCATGATGTTCACACTGTACAAGCAGAGAGGGGCTTCTTCTTCTACTGTTTCCTATCTCGTGTCCGCCATCTACAGGTGGAAGAGGCTTGGTGCAAAATGTCGAAGCTGCTTTTTATTTCACACTTCTATTCCGATACATAAAAGACTTGGTGTCATTCAATGCTGACTGGGCACAAACAGCACCACAGTTGGCACTTCCATGAATTAAAAGGGACGCCATCCATACTCCACCATCAAATCCGAGTTCAACTGGTTTGACTTTCAATGCACGGTCACGCTGTAGAAACTTGCGTGAGCCTGATAGTTTTGAACGAGGAAGTCCAAAAATGTACACGTGTTTACATTGACTTTTCAGTCAAGTGGCCACTTGAACGTGCGTTGCCGAGGGCGGCGTGAACGTAGCTTCACACGATTGGAAAGGCAGCCGGTCAAGCAGAGGAGAACCAGACCATCAGGTCAGCAGACAGATCTTCAGGTGCATGGAAGAAGAGCTTTGACGGACCGCTCTCCAGGAGTGGGAAACACCGACTGCACGTCTGCAGGCTATAATCACAGCTTTAATTTTAGCTGCAGCTAACCACACTGCAAGATTCCTACTGACCCACAAACTCATTTTCCCCGCCGCGGACGCCGGCAGCTGCGGCCAGAGAAAACACAGATGCTTTCAAAGATAGATGAACGTGCGCGCGCACACGCTTGGGGACAAACCGCCGTCACCATCCCTCTCCCTGTTGGTGCAAACCTTCACTTCTCCAGGCAGGAGCTCATGGTGAAAGCGCTGGTGATCAATGTTTCACAGGAACACCAGATTAAAGTCAATTTTCTTTCTTTGGTTAAAAAAGTTCGACTTGTTCCAATGAGATCAAACTTCATTGTTCCCATTTGTTCTAGTAGGTTCTGTTTGCTTTAGCCAGAGGAGCAGTTCTTTTGAAAGTTCTGTCCACCCACCAAATCCTACCTCCACAGGAAATGGTGTTCGATTGGGCGTTTATGTCCATCCAGACGTGCAAACAAACACCCGAAGCTTGGGACTTTGAGGGTCCCTAATACAAGGAATACCATGTTATGACGGAGAACTAACAAAGTGGGTGTGGTTTCCTCCCTAATGCGGTCTCAGAAATAGCTTAGAATGAACTTGAAAGAGAACTTTTTCTACTGTACGTACAACAACCAGTATTCTTTACCGGGTCATATTTGAACCATAACACCGTTAGACCTTTAGAATGAACTTAAATGGTGAAAAAAAAAAAAAATCTGCGTTAAAATGATTGTGACTGAGGATTAGATGAAGCCTCGTTCCAGTTCAAAACCATAAACATACTTAAACAGGAAAACGGGTCAAGTTGGACCCGAATACAAAATAACAGTTAAGCAAAAGTGTCATATTCTATATCTAGTTACGGTTGTAGGTGCAGATGAACGGCAACACTACAGGCGACAGCCCCCCCCCCTCACTGGCATTAAGTCAAAGGTGAGCCAGATTAGACACAAACATACCTGCTGCTCCTCGGGGTTTGTGTGACATCTCCTTATGATGGACAGCAGTTATTTTTAAATCTGTCCTGGGACGACAGCGTCACTCTCTTTGGTGGGGGTGTCTAGCCCTTAGAGAGCAGAGAACCCAGCCCTCGGGGTCTGGCTCTCAGACCATGTTTTTACGAGTCACGGTGACAGGAAGCCGAATCCCTGAGGTGAGAGTTTTACGGTTCAGCGGGCGTCTGCAGCGTCATCTCAGAGTTTGAGGTGGAAACGGTCCCAAAAACAACCTTCCTGACCAATCACACCTCCGACTGACGAGCACAAACGCAAACCCACAGCTGGAAACAAGTGACCACTTTCCCCTAGAGGAGGTTCACTCTGCAAATAACCAGTGAACTGTTAGAGGCACAGCATGGAGCTCTGAGGGGTTCGGACGGTTACTGTTACCGTCAACTCCTTCATCCCTGCAGCTTTGTAACCTCCTGAATCCTCACTGAATTTGAGGGCCAAGAAGAAACATCAACAAAAATGTTCAAAAGCTGTCTGTTTACATCCTGATTAAATTATGTCTACACAGGCAAAGGTCAGTTTTCACGTTTGACCTTCAAGCTCCAAAGAAAGCTGAAATTAAAAAAAAAAATGAAATGGAGAGAAGTGGGATCTTGACTGTTGGAAAACAGAGACACCAACAGGGACTAACGTTAAAACTCTAGTGGAAGCAGAAGTGGGATCTGTTGGAAGATTCTACGGAAGCTTGGAAGACCCAACAAAGGCTCGAATGGAATCTCAAAAAGTAACTATAATGCAAACCAAAAAAATAATAATAATAATCATCTCTAATAAAAGCTTGAAAAGAGTTTCAGTTCGTTGGAAGCAGAAGTTGAACCTGCAGAAAATAAAAGGAAAACCTCAATGGAAGATTCAATGACAGTACAAGAAGATGAAATGGAAATTTGAAACAAGATTATTCAATGGAAACTTTGGCTGTTTCAAGGAGACGTCCTGAGAATTTTTTTATTTACAGGTGATACACATTATTTCAATTTCTTGACACCTTTAAAGTCCCACTCTGATCATCTTTTGATCTATTTTCAGTGTTCTCAGTGGTCGTATGACGTGGAAAACGTCTAGTTTTCTCAGACATAGTTTCTGCAAAGTGGCAGTAGTTCACAAGAAAGTCATTTCTGAGCTGTAGGCGGAACCACTGGGTTGGAGCAATCCCATCCCCTCTTCCCATCACCCTTATATAAGAGCTATCTACAGGGTGTCCCATAAGTCTCCATATGTTGGAAAAATAAACATTTGTTGACATAAACCATTTTTATTCATATAAAATGACTGTCATTTTGTTGGGAACACATTTCAATTCGTTGTTCTTTATTCAAATACGTTCTCTTGGGTATCTGAAATATAAGAGAAATACATGTTAGAACCATAGATGTATGGAATGTATGATGTGCTATGTGTACTATGTATGGAAAATTATGGGACACGCCGCTAGCTTATATCCCTTCACACCCCCAACTCGTGCAACAAAAATGGCGAATGATATTGGAGCTATCCAGACGTAGTTTTAATCCAGATTCCAGCTCAGAAAAGGAAAGTAAAGACATACGTGGATCTAAGAATATACCAGAGCAGGGAGCTTATGGCCCATCCAATGTATTTTATGTCACAAATAAGCTCTTTTTTCATCTACTCCTGATTCACAACAATTTTAATAAATAAATACTCAGAAATGCAATTTTAAGGTTAATTTTCTTAATTTACTTCCTACAAGCTACAAGAACGTGTTGAAAACACTATTTTCCTCGCAGTGGGTCTTTAAAGTGACTTTGTTCTGTGAGGGGGATGGAAGTATATGCCGTTAGTTACTGATTCTTAAGATGAAGACATTCTGTGAGTTCCAAAACAAGACTTTCTCAGTGTTGGATTTTGTCTTGGACTGTTTTAGGTCTAGAAATAAGGTGACAGGTCTACTGGATTAAATAAAAGACTTGCATTCCTGCCACATGTGAGGGCATGTCCGTCCAAAACCAGCAGCAACTCACCCTCTGGGAACAATGAAAGTTGCCAAGCTTTCACAGCAAAAGATTGCACATTGGGTCGTCCGATAAGTGACGTCGACCTAACCGCCGCTGAAACTCATCAGGGTTATGGCTGCGAGGCAGAAGCGCCCAAGCAGCCGAGCCAGCGGCAGCTCAGGTAAATCTGTGTGACATTTTAAAACACGTGCGATGAATTATACAAAGTCAGACCTCAGGGCTTTTCACTTAAGAGCGGGGCGCTTTGCCTCCTTCTGGTGATCTGAGTGTAACCGACACTCAAGCTGAGAATCACTACCATCATTCTATTAATAACAAAGTCTTTTGCTGTGGGCCTGCCACCATTTAACCCTACAGAACAGCAGCATGGATTTGAATCCTAATGAAGGAGGAGGCTGGGTGGTGGAGGACATGGATCAGAGGAGCACCCAAGAAATCTATCCTTCCTGAAGGAGTCTGAATTATTGATGAGCAGCATAAGCGGCGATCCCCCCTATCGGATCCACTGTCTCTGGAGCCAGAAACCACAAACGCACAAAATGTAGCGGACATCTCCGGAAACTGTGGCTTTCTGCACAGAGACCCGATTGTGGACCAGAGACCCAATTTAAACCAGAATTTTTATCAACAGTTGATGACATCCCACCATGTTACCATGGAAACCAGGTCACCTGTTAGAAGAGAAGATGCTACAGGATGTGTGTGTAAACTTTTATGCTATCTTGTGTTCTTTTTCATTCAGTCCCTTTGAAACTGCTCATCCTACTGGGGGGTTCATGTATTTTCTGATGCAGCAACTTATTGTCTGTTCACCGTTTTGTTACCATTTCCTTGTTTCTTTTTATTAAGTCTTTTTTAAAACTTTTCTTTTTTTTAATAACTATGATCCCTTCAAAATTGACCTGAGTTTGTGAGAAAGCAGCACTGAAAATGCTTCCAAAATATCACACAGAGCTTCATTTAGTTCTATTTTTAGTGCTACGGTAAAAATTCAAAAGCTCTTCAATGTCCCAACATTTTTTAAGCCGTTCTTTTTTCAATGTAAAGCAAAACTGCTAGCTCCACAGGCTAATGTTAAGCTTAGTCAGCAACTGATCAGATTAATAAAGTCTACAACATGACTCAGCTTTTAGTTTCAACTTTTCATACTACTTTAGTTACAGTTGGAAAAGTTGTAAAAATATCAACTTAACAATGTAAACAAAGACCAGGATAACTTATTTCAGTACCGCTTAGTTGATTAGCTTCCATGTGGTTAATAGAGCTTCATGCTTTTTTTTTTTTTAAACAATCTATTTATTTGGAGAGCACTTTTCATCAACATGCGTAGAACGAAAGGTGCTTGTCATAAAAAGCATATAAACCAGGGTTCAAACAATAAAAAATCGTAAAACACAAAAGGCTAAAAACAACAACTATTAAAAGATGAACATAAAATGATAGGAAACCCTGTGGCTAATTTCAGATTTTTTTGGAATTATTAAAGTTGGACATGTTGATTCAGAGTTTCCATCAGCTTTTGGAGTGGCTGCAGGATGCAAAGAACCACAGCTGCAGTGATGTGGTCAAAAATGTTGCTGCAGCAGTTCTGATGCGTCTCACCGTGCTCTGATTAACTTGTAATCACAAAGATTGAATGTCAATGGTTCTTAATGGAAAATGCAACTAGGAAGGCTGCAGATTATCTGTGCACAATACAAAACTGTGATTACGTTGAGGTAGGGTTAGGTAAAACGCAAGTACTAGCTTACTGACTGCTAGCCATTCTGAATAGATTGCGAGACCATTAGCTTACACACAAAAAAGAAGAGAAGGTCAATAATGCATAAATATGTACTGTCTTCATTCAACAGCATTTTTCATTTGTCATCCTCATATTTCATATCATTCATTCACTTTCGGACAGTAGCTTGCAAACACTTGCAGATTATTTGGTCTGTAGGAACGGAAAATCCTCGTCCTTCATTGTTACAACTGTCTATGTTTGTCTACATGTTGCAATAGCTTCATTTGTCATTTGTGTGTCATTGGTGTTCAAAAATACCAATCCTGTAATAAAGATGTTACTGATGATTAAGGTTACAGTTTCTAACTGACTTGTTTTGAAGCTGACGGAAAATTTATAGTCCAATCGGAGCTATGCAGAAGGCAGAGAGACTCATGTATAAACGTTCATTTCCTCTGAGGTTTGGAGGTTCTGAGCACGTCGCTTGTTTGCTGCTGATGTGAGCTCGTGTTCAGAAACTCAGCAAAGGAGGAATGTGAAGGAGAGGAGAGAGCGACCAGGTGAGGTCTGAAAGCTGCCTTTGTGATTCATTTGGCAGAGGGAACGCCGTCCGTCACGAAGGGGGCCCCCCACATACATGTACACACACATAGGCTCTGTTGGCCGGTGAGTCGATGGGGGAGATGTTTGTGGTTAGAAAAAACGTTGAAAGTCTCTCAACCTTGAGCAGAAGTCCAACGGTTTCTAGTTTTCTTCTGCATCTCTATACTGCACGCAATTCTGCTCATTGAAGCTCTAACCCTCCAGCAGGTAGGTTTCACAGTCTGAGGGAAACAGGAGCTTCTGTAGCATTGCTTTGATTCCTTCTTTGATAGTAAATCGAGAATGATTTAGTTTAGTTGAAAGACTTTTACCGGCTGGAATCAGAACCAGGCTGTGCAAAATGTCCAGGCTGGTAGGGCTGGAAAAAGTGTTGGTCAGTCTTCTATCCATGTTCTAATACAAGTTCTTGTCTGTTTTGTCTTCTAGGAAAAGTCTTGCAGAAGTTCACCAGGTTGGGTAGGATGAGGAGGCGAGCTTGGCTCGTCTCAGATGAGGAATCGGCATGTTCACACCAGGGCAGAACTCAAGAGCTTGGGCTACATCTTTCTCCAAGCTGAAGTGGATGGAGCATCTCGAGGAGGCCTCGATCTCCCCGTTAATGTTCCACCCTCATTAAAAGCTGCAGAAGTGACAACCCGGAGAGGCTGCAGTCGAAGGACCAGGTGGATCCGGTGGACCAACAACAGCCCCCATGCAGGCGCGTAAAAAGTATGTTCTGCTAGGCCTGTGTGCGTGCTGCTGGGTGCTGCTCTTCTACTGTGGTGGAGGAGTCCAGCTCCGCCTGCTGCGCTTACTGGTGCGCCAGCGGGGGGATTTGGTGCGTCCCTGGCCCAACTGGACCGACCGGGCATTCTTGCCTCGCTATGCCCACTTGGATGAACTGCAGATGGAAACAGGGATGGCTGAGTCCCCACGCCAGCGCCGCCAGGCATGGTCAGCCATCTACAAAGACAGTCGCTGCCGAATGGAGACTTGCTTTGACTTCTCCCGCTGCCGGCGCAGAGGGCGGGAAGGATTCAGGGTTTACATCTATCCCTCAGAGAAGAGCGACCGTGTGTCAGAGAGCTACAGGAAAATATTGGCCTCGATAGCTGAGTCACGCTACTACACCTCTGACCCACGTGAAGCATGCCTGTTTGTGCTTGGCATCGACACTTTAGATCGCGACCAATTATCAGGACAGTTTGTGCCCAACGTGGATGACCGCATTCGTGGCTACCCGCTGTGGAACGACGGACGGAACCACCTGATCTTCAACTTATACTCAGGCACTTGGCCTAATTACACAGAGGACCTGGGATTCAACATAGGACAGGCCATCTTGGCGAAAGCCAGCTTGAACACGGAACATTTTAGGCCGGGCTTTGACGTCTCCATACCACTCTTCTCCAAGGATCATCCGCAGAAGGGTGGTGAACGAGGCTGGCTAGTAAGAAACAGTACACCACCTCGAAGGAAGTACCTGTTGATGTTCAAAGGGAAGCGATACCTGACGGGCATAGGCTCTGACACCAGAAATGCCCTCCATCACATCCACAACGGGAAGGACATAGTGTCGTTGACAACCTGTCGACACGGGAAGGACTGGGAGAAGCACAAGGATGCGCGCTGCGACCACGACAACCTAGAATACGAGAGGTAAGACGTCTCACGTGTCAGAGACATCAAGTAGCGCAAATGTAGAATTTAGTGCCATTGTCCCTTATGGTTCTTACCAATCTACGATCAAGCAATGACCGTCATATACAAGTCCACTTACAGATTGTGTGTCTTGTGCTGAATGGGTGTTCAGTTTGCAGAGAAGGGCAAACGGACGCGCATGCTCTTGTAAGAACAAACATAAATTTGCCGAGTGTAATGAAGCGCAGAAAAGGTCAGCGCAGAGGAAAGCCGGCGGTTGTTTTTAGTCTCACCGTTTATTTTTAGTGTCCTTCCTACAGTTGTTTCCACATCCACTTTAGTGAAGACAAAGCCCTGGAGTGGAAAAAATAGACACACAGGACCGAGTCCCCCGGCTTCATACACAGAGATGTAATCTTACTAGCAGTTATTTCAGCACGTAACCTTTAGCAGAAGTCCGAGAGCAGCTGGAACAAAGCAGCGCACTGCAACACGATACAAGTTCTCACCTCTTGTGGGCCCTTCCTGCAGGGGCTTTTCAAGCTTCATACCATTGTAAAGTGAACAATGAGACACATTAGAGAATACATAAGACATGTTTCAGCAGCTGAATGATGGAGCATCAGCCTTCTTTGAAGGTTGCCACATTCTGTTAGCCTGCAAACATGATGTTTTATGCGGTGATTTCACCACACTGCTGGCAGGCGAATAAACCAAGCTACTCTTCTGCAAGGGCAGCTTACCTTTGACACAAAGTGTTTGATGTACTAGGTGTTGATCCAAAGAAATTGTCTGTAATACTGTTAAACCCTCCCATGATTCATTTCAGTTGAGTTTCATTTATTTTTAATGCACCAACGCAAGAAACACACACAAAAAAATTAAATCCATTATTGATGGCTGCAAATCTACTCCACTAGATCATGGCAGGAAAACTACATTATCTTAACTGTATCTTAATTCAATTCAATTCAATTTTATTTATATAGCCCAATATCACAGCCATAGCCGTCTCATTGGTTATAAAACAGACTAAGCTGAACAAACATCTCTGCCCTTACACCCTCCTTCGCGGTGAGGAAAAACCCTATCTTTTTTTTTTTTGGGGGGGGGGACTAAGAAACCTCAGGGTTGCCCACAAGAAGGAGAGATCCTCAACCCCGAACGGACAGGTGATATGCTAGAACTATTAAAGAAAAGTGAGCTTAATTAATTCTATAACTACATGGTTGAATAACAAGTATATGTCCAATAAACAAACACGTCTAGATAAACAGCTACAACTAAAGGTAACAGCTAAGCATTAAATAAACAAAGACATGTTTGAATAGTCTATCAGATGGGCTTCATCCAGTAGGAGTTGTGGTAACAGCTGGGGTTGCTGGAAGAGCCAGGCGAGGTCACGGCCAAAGAGAGAGGTGGGAAGAGCCAAGGAGAGGTCACAGCCAAGGACAGGAGCACAGGTGATCCACCTGGAATCAGAAATCTAGAGGGATAACATGTGAATCGCACTGCACCAAACAGAGGCATGATAAACCAAATAAAATAAAGCAATGGCAGATGGCAAGTGATGTAATGAAGATTGCAGGTGGAGAGAGGGGGGGTGCAGACCCGGGTTATGGTAGGGTTTATTGTGAGATAGGTAGAAGGTTAGTAGAAAAGGAAAGAGAGAGATGAAGGAGAGGGGGTTGTGGACTTGAGTATGTTGTGTAATGCAGATGGGACTTGGGGGTCCCGTGGAGTCTGAGTGAGTCCAGTGGGATCCAGTGATCCCTTGAAATTAAAGGTGTTATGTAATGTTGTGCAGTTGGGATTTGGTGGTCCCTTGAAATGAAAGTGAGTGCCATAGGACATAAAGTCCCTTAACGTGCATGTAGTGTGAGGGAAGGGTGGAAAAAAGGAGGAAGTCTTGAGGTGGATGGAGTTTGGGGGGGGGAACTGAGCAGGAGCGAGCAGAGCCAGCGCAGCAAACCCAAATCACAGCAGGTGAGGCAGAGGAGCAGTAAGTTCAATAATCTCTGATTACTAGCTAGCCTGGCAATGAACAGGGAAGACAGAACCAGCAGCAGCATGGCTCAGGGTCAACCAGGTCAGCTTTAACTACAAATTTTATGAAAAAGGGTGGTTTCAGCTCTCGCCTAACAGACGAGGAGTCGGTTAGTTCCAGCTAGACAGGTGATGAGGAGTTTATGACTCAACACAGAAAAGACAGTAAAGAAACATAACTGTTTTGTGTTACTCAAATCTTCAAATGCTGCTCGTTGACATAAAAAGCCTATTGGTTATAAAGTTTGGCCTATTTGACGCTAGCTTATTGGTTGAATATTGTCAAAGGATCTTTTTTAACAAAGGGTCATTCAAGGATTGGTAATTTTTTAACTGTCAGTAGCTATGGGTTACAGAGTTGGTCTGGTATTTATGGATGCATGAGTTGGATAATAATCCATTAAGGCCAGAAGTTTCATCTAAGAACAGGAGCTTTGCATTGTGGGTAAGTGGGTTGTTACATCTGCACGGTTACATTTTTAAACGTCATGAATGGTTAAACATTACCCTGTTCACATAGTTGAATGGAGCTATCGGTCTGCCGGGAGGTCAGGTTCTGATATGAGAACCTTTCTGCCCAAACCAGCAACGAAACCTCTGCTTTGTTGACATTGGGCCTGGCAGCTCTGAATGAGCTCATTTATTCCACACTGGCGCCCTGGTGGGTTGGGTGGGAGATTGCGGGCCAGTGAAGGGACGGTGGTTGGGGGGAGTGGTGCGGCCTTAGGGTGGTGCTCGACAGAGCCGCAGTCTAGAGGGTGTGAACGTGAGAGATCACAGAGCGACTGCAGTTTTTCTGTGGTTTCTCTCAGCGGGTGGGACAGAGGAGTTAAGATGGGACGATATTTCTACAAGTTCTGAGTTTTTCATGTGAAATGCTTGCATCTCCGTCAGCCTGAGCGGACTAACATCAGGCGTCAAGAGCTAATCGAACGTCTCCGCTCACACTCGTGCACAAGCTCTTACAGGGTGACTTCAGGTTAAGGAGGCCTCGCATCTGCTGCACCGGCAGATTAACCCGGAGGGACCTGGACATCCAATGACCCGAATGCCCAACAGGGGGGGGGTCACCTTTTCATAACACAAATTTCCGTCATGATCAAGAACCTGAAGGTTGAAGGAGACTGGCAAAGCAGCTCAGGTTAAAAGTAGATCCACTTCTTTCTCTGATGTTTTTTTTTGTACATTTTATCAAAATAATTAAAGTTTTTTTTTAATAGAAAACAAGAAAAAAATTTATTTGTTTCTGATGGTACTTCTACTTATTTTGTTATTTTAACTAATAATTACATACATAGGGGGAGGCTTCCACTTTTATTTTCTCATAATGTGAAAATATTTTACAGAAGCTCAATATCAACATTTTTCTCACAGTATTTTTGCTGATATGCTATTATTACATTCTAACATAAAATATATTTTGCTATTGGAGAAAATTTTAAATTACATTTTAATTTTGTTAGATATAGGGAGTGGGGGCCCAAGCCAACCCTTTGTCAGAAGTGTGGCGCCCCTATGTTAGGGCATGGAGGTGGTCTTGGCATGTGCTGTCCGCAGGGCTGTTTGCAGGAAACTGGTATTTTCCTAATTTAATAACAAACACAAATCCTTCATGTTTGAAACTTTATTAGCAGTTTATTTGTAACATTAGTCAGTTGCTGCGTATTATGTAGAGCAGGCTTGGTGCGTGGGAATAACTGTTGCAATGAATACATATTTCAAGTTAAGACTCCTGGTTTTGTCTATTTAAACAACAGTCATCCTCACATGCCTTTTGGCAGCGTTGGTGTTCGTCATGCGTGCGTTTACCTGCAAAGACTGACCAGGTGGCGGCCTCGAGGCACCAAGCAGAAGGTGGAGTTGTGAAGAAGCTCCTGGTAGCTACCTTTTTTTTAACATGCACTTGATAATCTTAATTTTTTTCATGATATTTTTCTGTATTTTAAGTTATTGATCATAAACTGACCAATCAGATGCCTCAGTAGACATATGTGGTCTCACGTTGAACGTTTGATACATTTGATTGACAGATTTTGCATAGCCCATTTTAAAGTTGGACTTTCAACTAGTTCACTCCTGATTGGCCAGAGTGTTTGCCAAAGACATGATGACTGTCTTAGACCAACTCGGACTAATCACCGCTTACTGGCGTCATCTGGTTCCAACATGGTGACATCCAATATCGTGAAAAAATGGCGACTGAATTGACTTTATTTGGTTGGAAAACACATTTTTCTACAGGTGACATCACACTCACTGTCTAGCTCTCATATGCAGTCAATGGGTAGACACCATCTCTTATTTTGAGTCAAGACCTTAAAAATGCTACACGAAACAACACGATACAGGTCACAGTCATGGTTTACCCCTTCATGGATTCGGTTTTACAGCTAAATGCTGAAATCACAAGTACACTGCTTACCTGCTCTTGCGAAACATAGCGACATATGCTTTGAACAGAGTTTTGCTCAGTTCATAAGAGTTATATAGTTGCAGAAGCACTGTAGTTTCAAGCTCCAGCCATAGAGATCACCCGAAATCTGCACATGGCGTCATATTCTAAAAAACAGTACTAATTATCCAGTTTAGCACGGTCAGTTTTGTCATTTCCTCTTGTGCTCAAACTTTCTTTTCTAAATTTGCATATTTTGCAGATCAATCACGGCAATTCTTGCAGATTTAAAGTGCTGCGCCGCTTACATCTATGTGCCAACGCTTCAAGTTACTTTTGTTCGAACAGTCTTCTTCATCAAAGCTTCTCCAAAGGTTCTCATTATTGAATGAATTTGGACGTTTTTCCTTTCCTCGATGGGTTGCAGTTACTAGCTTGTCCCTCTTTAGTCGCATGACAAATTTTCCAGGCTTTGTTTGTTTTCAAGTCTCTTTGACTCCAACTGTTGACCCTTCCTTTCCAAATTTTCCCAGTTTCATGGTCAGTATGGGGATGAGACAAAAAGTTTCTTCCATGTTATCTGCTGGTCACACTTGTAGGCATTTGTTTAATCGTTTAGCGCTGGAGCTTTAGGTCCAGTGTTGACATTCTTTCAACAACTGTTACTCTTTTTTCATTTTTGGAATTAACGTAATTCCAGTGGATTATGAAATGGAGAAAAGTAGCCTTGCACTTGATATGCAACATTTTGGTAATGTGTTACGCCATCAATTCACTGATTCTGTTGATCACGTAAATGGTCGAAGAATTGCGGTGTGTCAAAGAGCATGTGCTGTTTAGGCGTTGCCAGCGACATCGCCCGTGTTAAAGGGTTAAAACACAGTTATAATAATTTGGCCGTACTGGAAAAATCTGGAAATGAACAGTTAGATTATTTTTGTAGTGGATTGAACAACAACATCCATCTTTTACTGTGTGTCTTTATTATGTCTTTTGGCTTGGTTTGATGCGTTATATCCTTTGAGTAGACCTCCATTATTTTATCTAATCAATAACTAGAATTGATGAACAATCTAAACTATTGGAAACCAAAAATTCCTGTTGTTCGTTTCGATTTTTTAAATAAAGTAGCAGTTGGATAACAATATTTTTAAGAGCAGAAGGAGAAAGCCAAATGAAGAGAAACAGAAAGTGGTAGGAAGTACTTTTAGGGTTTAAGTAAAGGACTGGGGGGGTTGGAGATCTAACTCATTCGCATCCTGAAGAATAGGAGGCTATTGAGGGCACAGAGGAAGGCTAGAATGAGACATGCCGGTCAGAGAGGAGGGAAAACAGAGGAGAAGCAGCCCCATGGCCTACTTTCCCTGATTTAGTCGTCTCAGAAAGAAAGAAATATGTACAGTGAATATCAATGAGCATGTTTGTGAAACAGAACATGGAGGAACCACACAAAACACATCGTTTGGGGTTCCTTCTGGATCAACTGGGGGTGTAAGTGAACCAGTGGTAGTCCATGGGAAGCAAAGGGGTAAGAACAGCTCACACAGTTCCTCCTCAGAAGCATCTTTTGCATTAAAGTCTGGTCAACAGTCTTCTCCGCTCTGATTCTGTCGCTCTGCTCCCACACAAGTTATTCTGGTTCTGGCTTCTTCTCAGCATCCTGCTGACAATCGAGCAAAGAGTAGAGCGAAACTGCAGAGAGCCTTAAGTTAATCTGTTAGCACATTTGACAATAAACACAAGAAAAAAAATGTTTTTAATAATTAAGTTTAGATCAAAGCAAAATGTTAGTGTTTTTTTAAGGATCTTTAGGTCAGATATGAGCCATGCGACCCCATTACAACTGTCTAAAAATCTGAAGTTAGTTTAACTCTTAAATTGTTGGTTTCTTTGAAATCCTGTTTCATCATTTAAGACCATTCTCCAAACTCCTGCACTTCCCTGTTTTTTTCTGAGATTGGAACCACTTGAATTTGTAAATATTTATTGAGATGCATCATGGGTAAAGCAGGCAAAGCCTGATGGAAGCCACAGTTTACATTCCTTTGTCATGAAAAAAAAAAAACAGAATTATTGCCAAACATGAGCTGGTTGTGAGCTGCATGTTATTTCATATTAAATATTTGTAGTCCAGCCTCAAAGCCTTCATTGTTCCCTGACCCAGTGCTGAGTGTCTAAAAAACCTGGGCTGTCTCCTTTTAAGAGCCTCGTCTCCTGCTTTTCCAGAAGAAGGATTTTTTTTGCCAGTCAGAACCATGCTGTTGACACATAGCAGTCAGACAACACAAGTCACTCGTCCTCAGTGTACTCTTTTTAAGTCTATTTATGCCTGTTTTTGGCATCATGACCAAAGATGAAAAAAGATTTAGATGGTATAGTGTACTAAATCGGATGTGAAGATTAATTTTGATTTAGACATGTTAGAGCTGGGTGGCTTTCTGCAGTACAAATACACTCTTTTTTTAAACAGCATTTGTTTTGTCTGCTCCTGATTCATGACAATCTAAATAAAGAAATACTCAGAAATGCAATTTTGAGCTTAATATTCTCTATACATATCTTCCACCATCAGAAAAATGCTATAAAAACCTGTTAAAACACCAGAAACACAATTTGCATCAGAGTGGGTCTTTAAAGACTCTTTCCCTTTATCAAAGTTGGAATTTTTTTCAAAGTTTTTTTTGCCCAACACTTGGACACATTAGATGTGTGCAGCCTGCCGGGTTTTGTAAGAGGATCCATTTGATGCCCTGCTGAGATGCCAGCCATGCTTGTAGAAGATCATCAGCTGTAACCGTCAGTAGTGAATCTTCCTGATGCCGTCCAGCTGCTGTGGAGGTCAGCGGACAAACGCTCTGGTGATTGACTGACTGGGGCTTCAGAGCACTGCTAAAAGAGTGTGGATGCTTTGGCCTCAACACACCCAAGCCTGTCTCCAGTCACTGATATCTTCAATGGGTGTTCTTGGTATTTCAGGTTGCTAATGTTGGCTCGTGGAATCCCTCGCTGGTGTTGGTGTCATTCAGTGTTGTCATCTGGGCCTTTGCGGAGTCAGACGACAGGCTACATCGTCACCAGAGTGTTGCTACATTTCTTCAGACTAACTTAAGCAAAAACAAAAAAAAGGTGGGGCAATACCAGCATTAAAGAGGCGAGACAGTGTTTGATAAAATGCCAACGGTGTCACGTTACCTGGTGAAAAGCTAACTGTAGCAATAATAATAAAAATAATAATAGGTATGCTGAAAACAGCAATAAAGAAGGAAGGGAGTGGCAAAGATAAAAAGCTAACTTTAGTAACAACAACAAAATTAATTTCGATAACAACATAAAAGAGGAAAGAAAGTGGTAAATAAAAGGCTAACAGTGCTCCATTGAAAAGCTAAATTAGTCAAAAAAAAGGTTAAAATACCTGAGAAAAGGGTGAAAAAAATGGCCACAATAAAATTTTTAGCTAATTAGTAGAGTATGAATACTGCAAAGAATAGAAGCAAAGTAAAACAACACTAAAAGTGCTACATTTAATGCAAAAAACACATAAGCAAGTTAAAAAAAAAGGTAAATGATCAAAGAGAATTGGAAAAATTTATAAATACAAAAAACTATTTCCAAAACTGAACACTGCAAAGGTGCTACTTTAGTATATCTAAGTGTAAGTCATAGAAAAGGAAAAAAAAGAAAGTCATATGTAGCCACAAGAGCTACAAAATGCTAAATAATCCAAATGAATGTTTCAACATTTTTTACTTAATGTTTTGATATTCAACAAAATTTAATACAGTTTGAAAATTGTTATTTTAAAAACATGCTGCAATGCTAAACATGCTAGCTTGTCGGTTTGTTGGTGGCTAACAAACATGTTTGCTTGTTTTCATGTGCTAGCTTAAATGCAAAAATGTAAGGTTTGTGTAATAAAGCTAAAAAAAAACCCAGCTTAATTGTTTTATGATTTGTTAAGTTTGTTAAAATCCAGTGCAAGAAATTGTGGTAAATGTTAATATTAATGCCTCGGAAGAACAACCTACAATCGGGTCTAAATGGTAGCAGATGTTGTGGTTTGAGGTGCAGAGATGCATCAATGTCTTGTTTTGTTTCAGCTGTAAAGTTGATTGGTTTCTGGTTAATGAACTCCGTGAAGCTGTTTGGAGAATGTCAGACGCTGGAGGACGCACAGGCAGGTGTCAAGTCGAAAAGTTCACATCGTTAAAGTGAGGAGAAGCAGATCATTACTCTTAGACATTCAGAGCAAGCTTTGCAGCAATTAGACTGTCCCCGGCGTTCTGAGGGTTTCCTCTCAGGACTCCACGCTGCTCAACACATGAGGAGGAAAATTAGGTCAGAAAATGCTATCGTGGAAGTTGCCAATAAGATGAAAAGGCTTTTAATATTGCCTCCTTTTTTGCTGCTTTGAAGTGGAATGAAGCGCAGTGATTGGCTGCTGAGACGAGTGACTGATACAGATAATCCATCAACGGTCTGCTTTTTGATAACTCTGCAGGGATTCAGGTTAAACAGGGATTTGTATGTTTTTGTTCATGGGAAGGTCCTGATGGATTTTCCTTCACCAACACGCACACGCAACGGTTCTCTGCAAGGAGACGCTTTTTACCTGGGGGTGGATACGCGTGCATGCGTGTCCCAGAAAAAGAGCAGTTTTTCTGCTGCAGAAGCAAAGAAGGGACATGCAGATGATGATGAATTACTCCGAAGTTTGGGGCTGAGCTCCCCTTCAGGGATGCAGGGGACTTACTCTGTCGGCCTCTTTGTCCCGTTTGATGAATGAGGAACTCGCTGCAAGACCGAAAGTGCTGCTGCACAGGCGTCCGGTTTCACACTCACAGTGAGAAAACTCCTGCGGCGTTCCGAGGCTGATGTACGACCTGATCACTGCTTCCCTGGCTCTGCAGAAAAACCACCGAAAAGTAAAGCTACCATTTCAGAAATAATGAGACGCTCCAAACATCTAAAATAAATTCAAGAACAAAAGAGAACCTGTCAGTCGGCTGTTTTGGGACTCTAAAGAAATTCGGTTAGAGCCGTCATCCACACATGGAGAAACCCTCGAATAGTGGAGAGCGTTCCAAGAACGAGTGACCAATCTGACGACAAGGATTAATCCAGGAGGTCATGGAAAAAGCGGAAGGTCCGAACACGGTGGTGGAAGTGTGATGGAGCTGCAGCAGAACGATTCAAACAGTAGCAGGTGCACCTGAGAATGAATCAAGATGAAAGTTCCTTGTTTAAATCAGACCCAGAAATTCATGATAAAACATTTCAGTGAAACAACCCTTTATTAGGTTCCTGGGACAGTTACTTTTTCACCCAGAACCAGGCGGGTTTGGACATTTGATATTTGCCGTATTTTCCACATTATAAGTCACTCTGGAGTAAAAGTAGCAGCAGCCATTGTTTTAAGGCCATTGTTTTCTGCGTCCTGATTGGCTGTTGTCCTTGTCAGTCAATCTCCTCTGTGCTGTTTCTCCTGTACAGAAGGCGTCCAGCTTCCAAGAGTTACACAAATCTTAGATCGCAATCAAATCTTTGTTTTTATTCTATAATACTGGACTTATTTCTGAACTTTGAGAGTTTAAACAAAAAAAAAAGTGTGAAAATGTTCATGTCTGTCTGAGAAAAGTGTAGAAAGCGTGGGGTGAAAGGTTTTACAGCCTTAAAAAGAACACCTGTAAACAATAAAGTTGACTTCTTTGTGGATTTTGTCAATCACAGATTATATTTTATATATATTATATATCTCTTGAGATAAACGAAGGAACTGTCTGTGTTCTCAGTATTTAACAGGAAGGTTGGCTCTCTGTGGGATCAACCATCCTTCTCAATGATGAAGACGGTGCGGCCAGCACTTTCTGGTCAATTGGCTAAACTTGTTCAGGGTTCAGTTTTGAAAACATGGAGAAGAAAATGTCTCATCAAAGACGTTCCCAGCTCCAGATGTAAAGACTGAAGCAAAACTGTTGGAGATCACTCTCCTGGTTTCTTTTCACGTCATCTGGGTGGATTTCTGCCGTTGACCTCTGTATGGTTCAGTGTTTTTGTATCGACCTTTCACCCAGATATTTCCCCCATGCAGATTTACGCCCTTCTCCTGTCCTTGTCGAGTGACCATCTTCTCCCCAGACAGGAATTTTCGGGGTCCGTTTCCCGTTTCCAAACTTTGCTGCATTTCTCCTCTCTGAAACCCAGTCCAGACAAAGCATGCTTCCTCGTCCTGGATTTTCCTCCACCATTGTTTTCTTTGGGAAAGCTCTTTGCTTTTTAAGCAGATGAGGCGAAAGACAAAGGCGTGAACACCTGCTGCTCCCCTGATCTGCGGGCCGAGCGGTCCAAACAGGGGCGCCGTGGCGTTTCCAGCCGGGCTGCAGTGAATGATCTCTTCCCAGCAGGGATCAATGGAGCTTTACCATCAGCGGGGAGGGAGGTGAAAGTAGGAGTAAAAGGAGAGCTTTTCCACGTATGAGCAGGAGACTGTGTGTCGGAGCTGCTGGTTTGTCTTTATTCCCCTACAGTCGAGTCTTTTTGTGTTTTGTGTGTGTTTGGGCGCACGCTCTCCTCCCTGGAGCTGCGGAATGCGATAGCGTCGGAGCAGAAGATGCTCAGCCCTGTCATCTCCGTGTTTAATTAACTTCAAACGTCGTTTTGTCTGATCTTCTGCTCGTGAGAGCGTCTGCCAGCACCAGACAGTCTTTTTGAACACAAACCGCTACAGGAGTGAGGTTGTAATCCAGTGTCCCACATCATCAAATTTACACCTCCATGACCTCAAAGAGCCCACCTTAGATCCACATTTCCAAAGTGTTCTGGCTCTCCCCAGCTGCTGTGTTTGAACACTCCACTCCTTCTTCCGCTCCCCATAAAAGCCACTTCAGCTAAAGAAAAACCTTAAGTGTGCATTCGCATGCAGCGCACTCCTCCTCCTCTGAGAGCTCCTACAATCAATAGGAGTGAGATTCAACTCCTCTGAAGTCTCCGTTAATCTGAGTGTTTGCAGTTTGCTGCAGCGATGCACCCTTGTGCAGAACCGCTGGCTGTTTTTCTCCATGAGATGAAACTTTGGCAGATGTTTTATTTAAAAAATAGCAAAGAATTGCGTGAAAACATGGCGTTAGCTTATCCTGCAGACTCCATGAGTCTGCATCAGCTGGTTTTTAGGAAAAGCTGACTGTCATTTGCCAAGGAGTCCTGCTGGTTCTGCAGAACTGCAGATTGATCCCTGTCTGGTTCTGTTTGAAGACCCTCACAGTGTCCTGTGTAGCGAAGATGATGAAGGCTCATCCTCCTTTCAGAGAGGAGTGTTTCTCTCAGCGGGAAGCATGAGAGCTGCTGTGTTGTTTGCTGTTCAGGCTGTTGAGCAAAAGAGTGTCGGGTCTGCCGCCAGCAGCTTCTCAGTGGAAGGTTCTGGAGAGGTCTTGGAGAGGGTCCAGCTGCCACACACTGAGCCCCCTGTGTGCTGGCGCTGAAGGAGGCGGCCAGGAGGCCTGCTCCTGAATGGGGGCGTTGTGTACATGTCTTGACTCGACGGAGAGGCTTCTTTGACATGCAGGAGGTCTCCTGAAGCAGTGCTCGCGGTCAGGTGACTATTAAGAGGTGTGACCAAATTGTGAGGTTTTCCCATTGACTTCCAGAATGAAGCAGATTTGAAAACAAAATGACCTGTAGCTAGGTTCACTAAATAACCACTGGGAGGGGCAGTTTTTTAAGCGGTCCAACTTTACAGCAGAAATAAATATAAAAAGGTTCCAAAACTTTTTTTCTTTGTGAAGCTATATTTATTTATCAGTTGTTTTATATTTGTCTTCAAAGTTTTCCGCAAACATAGTTGCAACGGTCATGTGACCATCAAGGGTTGAAGCTAAATCATGAGGTTTTGCCATAAGGGCAAACTTCCAGAATGAAGCGCATTTGAAGATGAAATTACCTGGATCTAGGTCAGTTCACTAAATACTCTTATTGGTTAAAGTGGTTCAACTTTACAGTAGAAACAAAAATAAAATGGCTCCAAATCTTTTTCTTCTCTGAAGTTAGATTTATTAGTAATTGTTTCATTTTATTTGTTGTTTGTCTTCACAATTATACATAAAGTTTATGCCGTTTTATTGACAGGTGTCTTTTTGTTCGTAGTTTGTTTAGGCAAACTTTAAGCTTTTTTTCATAGTTGATGGTTGTGTCAATCAAGTGTTGGAGGACAAATCTAAGCCCCCCGCCTTCTGTTTCAGAGTTTAAAAACAAACCCCGACAGACCAAATGTTGCAGTTCCTCAAATCACCACTAAAGGACTGCTTTGTTAAAAAGTCAGGGTTTACACCAGTTCCACTCAGCAATGGAAAAGAAGGCAAATGATGACACGGATGTCACTTCCTGACTAAGTCAGGGGAAAGGTGAGAAGTGGCGAGGGAGAGAAGTGGCTGATGGGATTGTGGGTAAAAGCAGAACAAAGCTTTGAACGTTGAACGTTTTTCTTTTTGTGCTCCTTCAGAGTGAACCACACATGCTCCAAGGATTAGATGTTCATTTCAAAGCAGCAGGAAGTGAAAAATTAAAAGCATGTTCTCTTCATCTATTGAAATAAAATGATGCATGTTTATTTTTTTCTTTCTTCTGAGCAGAATTTAAGCATTTTTACTTTCTTTCTGTAGTTTTGCAGCAGATGGGATGTTCTAGTTAAAGCAGGGTTCCTGTGTTAGAGAATTTCCCCTCTCCGGTCATGAGATGGAATCATCTACAGGGGTAAAGAATCAGCCTGTGTTGTGGCTGCCGTGAAGCTCGCTGAGCCTCGGCATTGGTGCACCTCTGCAGCGTGACTGATCTGCAATCAGGTTCTCTGCATTTAAAAATAGAGGCGAGTGAGGTGAGGCCGCCTCCTCTTCCATCAGAGCGGGATGCTTCCTCGCATCTGCGATGCCAGGGACAGAGAACCGCAGACAAACATGGGTGAAGCTGCAGGATTTGCAGAACAAACGCAGAGCAGCTGCATCAACAGCAGGGTGGAACCTGAAGGTGTGGTTCCACTTTCAAGTTCAAGTTGAGGAAAAGTTTGCTTTGTACTCATGTGCGCCGCACCTCAAAGGACCAAAAAAAAAAAAAAGCTGAAAAACAAACCATCCCAAAGTACAGCAGGAGTCTCCTGTGCTCTTCCTGTTGACGCTTCACCAACAGTCAGACTCTTTCTGGGAATCAAACCGTTTCGTTTACAGTAAGAAAAGCTCAATTTATGCTTCTAAACAGAGCCTCCATTCATGCCGCCACAGCGTTTATCAAAACCCTCGGAGCCTTATGAGTGGGCTGACGGCACACGGAGGAGATCAGATTTCTGCACACAAACTTATATTCATAGCGCTCATTTCTGTCCAGAAGATCCGTTTCCAGGTTCATCCTCCATCCTTACCAGCTGAACTTCTGCACTGAAGGCGACCTCTGTATGACAAGTCAAAGCTCAAACATTACTCAAACTACAAAGTCAGAGAAGGAAAGGTCTCAATATTGGCTTAAAGCCCCACTCCGATCATCTTTTGATTCCTTTTTAAAAGCATTCCCAGTGGTCTTTTAGCTCTGATTATGCTGTTTTAACCAAAAAATTTTTTAAAACGGTGTCGATTTCTAGGACATAATTCCTGCAGAGCGGCAGGATTTCATTAGAAATATACCTAAGTTGTGGGGAGGGCAGTTGGCGCAGAGCAACCCAGAACAACCCCGCCCCCTCTTTCCCTCTTCGTTGCTCTTCGAGCTTGCGGTCCGCCCAGCTTATTTTTTTTACACACAAAAAAGCTTTTTCAAACTCAATTTTTTCATCTGCTCCTGACTCACCACAATTTGAATAAATAAATACACAGAAATAGAATTTTAAACTCAATTTTCTTTCTATATATGTCCTCCATCATCAGAAAAAATGTCACAAAACATGTTAAAAATGCCAAAAACACGACTTTCATCTGAATGAGACTTTAATGCTGTCATTCTAGATTATTCTTTCCTAATTACAACAGATTAATTGTATAGTAAACTAACAGTCCCTCTTGACCCCTGCACTTCGATAACTGAAAAGAATGCTAACAATTCTAATGTGAAATGCTAAACTAGCCCAACAATGTCAACAAAAGCTGAAAAATGCTGACTAAAACTTAAAATTTTGCTGATGAATTCTAAAAAAACGTGGGGGAAAAAAAGAGTAAAATGCCAAAAAGTTATGTAAGTAACACTGTGTACATTCTAAAGCTAAATTAGCCAAACAATCAGTACTGTAACAACGATCTTTTTACCCACAAAATGCCAAATTAACTGAATTTTTTAAAACAGTGACAGGGAGCTGTAAAACAATAGAAATGCTAGATTATTTTTTAAAAATTCAAGTTAGCCAATAAAAAGAAACTATGCTAAAAAAGTTGCTAAACTAGCCAAACAGTGTACAACTAAAAGACCTCGATGCGATGGTGTGTTTCAAAACTAGCAGTAATTACAACTGTGATTAAAACTTAAAAATTATGGGTAACACTTCTTTTTACAGTACAGTGCTTGGTGGGTGTTCTGCATTTATCTCCAGAACGTCATACATGAGCTGCTCCTCTAACAGATTCATTCCTGATTGTATCTATTGCTGTTACTCCCAAAGAGAGCCTCAACATTTTAACCTCTTTTCTATCTGCCTCCTGTATCTAACCCAAAAACATGGCTGCTCTCATCGCAGTCTTCTACACCTTTCCTTCACCTTTAAGTCGCTCTCATTTACTGCGGCTGATCTTCACTCCCTTTTCCAGAAGTAGCCTCCACCTCTCTAGATGAGAAAAATATCAAACATTCATGGCCGAATCACTAGTTATATCACAATTTGTGCAAAAAAACTGAGTAAAGCTTTATACATTTGACAAAAAATGTACAGCAAAATGAACAAGATAACCAAATGCAGATTAAATATGATCATCTGTTGCAAGTGAAAGTGAAAGTATGCCGAAGTATAAAACTAAAATTCTCGATTATTTTAATTAAACCACAACCATGACAAATATAATTGTGTCACATTTAGGTATCTTTT
The DNA here is from genome assembly GCA_036245035.1 of Adrianichthys oophorus. Lineage (NCBI taxonomy): Eukaryota > Metazoa > Chordata > Actinopteri > Beloniformes > Adrianichthyidae > Adrianichthys > Adrianichthys oophorus. The sequence continues at coordinate 9,389,448 of BSAI01000106.1, forward strand.
GTGGAGAAGGTGAACTGTTGATGGCAGAAGCTCCATCTACTGTCAAAACTAAAAAGTACAAGAGAACAAACAAGTAAACGTCATACTGTTTTGTTTTTGGATTTGACATCATCGGAGGGGCCACAGCTGGGCTCTGGCTGCAGCTTGATGTAAAATTACAGGCACTTTACTGCGATTTACAGAAGATCAGAGCAGCTGCACATCTCTTTGTTTAAAGCAGCTTTTAAATGAATGTGACCCAAAATGACAAAGGATTCAGCCTCTGCGCTGAAAGAGTTTAATGTACCACACCAATAAGGACACAAATCCCCCTTTTGTGCCTTTGTTTACCTGTGAGTGAGTGTGTGTGTGTGTGTGTTATGGGTGGAGGTGTAAGTCGCAGCATCAGAGGATCAGCTAGCGGAGGTCGAGTCCGCTCAGATTAGAGAGCTTAGACCTCCGTCTCTGTGATTAATGGATGGAACCGGAGAAAGTGCTTTAGTAAAGCACACTCCCACACGCACACACGTGGAGGGTGCGGGGGCGGTGTGTTTGTGCAACAGAGATTTTCTCCTGACACCAGACCAGCTCTCTGCATTTCATTTGGGGGCCTGTCGGGCCACGCATCCTACATTTTTGACGTCCAACCAGAAACTGCAGTTTTGCTGCTTCAGTTCTGGTATCCGCCTGTTATGGGGTGCTAAATACACACCACAACCCTAACTTGAGGGAACAAGTGTGTAACGTTGTATTTGTTTCCTAATCGGAGGGGAACATGCCTGCTTCTTTCCCTCTTGTAAATGGTGTATAGTAATGTAGTGCTTAACTGCCCTTTTAGAAGGCCCATAGAGCTTTACAATCTTGATATTCCAATTAGATCTTCATATCAGAGGTTGACTGCTCTACTTCTGCACCATGGATGTCCCACAACTTCAATAACCGTGGCCACACCCTCTAAAGCAGGACATCTATCAGCGGTGTTGTTACCAGTTCTAGATTTTAGTAGCAACTAGAGCAGGCAACGTTAATGCGCTAACGCACGCGAGTCATTTAAAAAACATAACGCATTAATATTCTTTAACGCGAATTAATCACACGTCAGAAGCGATCGTCTGACGCAAAGCGGGAGACAGATGGCTTCCACGGCATGCGTTAATTTCTGAAAATACACACTCCGTCGGGCACTCTCCCGCTTAAAACCATTTGGAGGTAATCGCTTTTCTATCATTTGGTGCATTCAGGCTCAATTAGCTTTGATTCTATTTACTCAGCAGGGATGTAAAGGATACAAATATTTAGTACAGAGCGCGGTGACATGCAGTCAGGGGAGGCATAATATTGCAAAAAAAATACATGATTAAAATTTCCTTTCAAATTAAAATTAATATTTAGACATGTCTATTCTACAAGTGTCGCAGGTTTGTAACTATAGGTTTAATAAAGCATCAGTTCAGAGAGAAAGTTCACCTCTTACTGCTTGTTTTTGAAGCAAAAGGTTTGTTTTTTTTATGAGGCTGCACAGTGATATTGAACATTTGGGCTATGGGCCCGAAACTTCTCTTTTAGGTGTGCATCCACACCCAGCAGCCAATCAGAATCGAGTATTCACCCGGACCATAGTATAAGCCTGAATAAATGACACACTTATTTAACCACAAAAAACAAAAAGGGCTTGAAGATCCAAAATCAAAGGTTTTAACGTTTGAAGCTGTTATGTGTTATGTACACACCAGTCATGTGACACGCATTCAAGAACATGCCAAACGGGCAGTCTTGAACTCATACCGTATTCACACTGGACTGCCACTACTCGATACTAGTGCATGTACTCAGAGTTTGAAGAAGCTTGATGCAAAAGAAGGAGCGCAGATCTCGTGAATCGGTGTCACATCATTCTGACCAGAGACAAACCGAAAAATAAAAGTGTCAGTAAGAAAAATAAGAGTTTTTTTGTTAAATGGCATTTTAATTTATGATTTTAAACGGCAAATTAATAAAAAAAATATCTAGATTGTATCCAGTTAGATAAAAAGAATTGGACTGTATTGTATCACCACAAACTTTATTGAATAACGGAAAGAAGTGAAGTTGTCCTTCAACCTGTATTTTGTTTTTTGATTGACATCCTGAATTTTTTAGCTGTTACAAACACACAAGATCACATGCTTGAATGTTTGGTTCAAAATAAACCTCTAAGGACTCAAGGAATCTCAGGGGAAAAAAACCAAATATCTTTCCACAGGAGATCCATTACAGGCTGCAGCTGGAGAAAGCAGCATAAACATAAAACTACACCGCAGAACAAACAGAAACAGAAGCACGGTGGGACTAAAAGGCGCAGTAAATTGAGCAGATGCACGGGAACAGGAGGATAGTGGATATTTGATATAGAGAGACTCCCGTTTGTCGTGACAATCCTCCCGAGATGACAAATATCCGCAAGTCTCCCGTGGCGCCTGAGTTTTTGTGTGTGTCTTGTGCGCAACGTTTCCCTCTTGCACACTGAGTCAGCTGGAAGATTAACTCTCTCTGCATAAATATAAGATGAAGACGGGATTTAAATGCAGGAAGGGAACTTCAATCTTGCAGCTAGAGGGAACCGTTCATGGAAATTCTTCCGTTTGCTTTTCATTCAAAACACATCAGCTCTTTGCTCCCAGCAGCTCTATAACTTCTCAAACAAAACACAAATCAGAGCTGACCTTGGGTCCATCTTTGCCACAACAGGCAGATTGCAAAAAGGATGGGAGGATAAGGACGGGATGATGAAAAGGCTCAAGATGTGGAAGGATTAAAAGGCTTATATCCATGAGACGTCACTAGGGAGAGTCTTGAAAAGAATTACCGGTTAATATAGGAGGCAGGACCACTTTGGGGAGTGTAGCCTCCCCAAGCTGAGCCCAAAGGTGTGTCCAGATAGAACAGGTATGGCAGGTTAGACCTCCGTCTCTGTGATTATTGGATGGAACCGGAGAAAGGTTCCCACTAGTGCCTCTTGTCTATCCCTACAATCAGGTTATTCTTAGATCTGGTAGGGTTTGTGGATTCACCTTCTAACTCCCACACAGTTAGAGCAGAGATAAGCTGATGAACATGGAAATGAGAAAAACCAGTTTACCAGAAAAACCCAAGAAAAAAATACTTAGGCACACGTCACAGGGATCTTAATACAGTTTTTGTCCAAACCAACATCAGAATTGAGCTAAACATGACAGAGGGGCTGACGGTACGAAGTCCACTCAAAACCTGCCTTATCCAGTTTTGGCAAGTAGGTGGCACTGTTGGTTCATTCTGTCTGATAATAGACGCGCCACAGCTCGCTTAAGTCCCTTTTCGGTTTGTCGTCTATAGCAAATGCTACACTTCAGTTCCAGTCCAAAATAGACTCCTTTGGACTGGAACTGAAGTTGTGTTGTCCTAATAGTCCGACTATCCAAGATCTGGGAGCAGGCCAATCTTTATATGCCAAAAAAAAGGATACGAGCGATAAAAGCAACAAAATTCTTTGCGCTTTGGGGTCAGATGTCACAAAACAGACCCATTGTGTTTGCCTTCCAAAAATATAAGGCGGTTTTCTGATGAATTTCTTGAGTAACTACAGACGGCACAAGGAACCATTAAAGTCAAAATGAGAGTCCGATAGAGAATTGTTTCATCTAACTGAAGTAAGGGTTCATGCATCTCCTATAACATCCGTTCCTTCATTGATTGATTTATCTATCTGTCTACTCATCTCTGACTGTTAAAGAACAGTCAATGCTGTGCCTGGGTTTAATCAATGAAAGTGCATGCGATAGAAAAAAAACGGAAAAGAAAACCTGTAAAAATCAATAGAAATGGAGGCTGTAAGACCAAAAGAACACATCAGTGCTTACACTAATGTGTTAGAGAAAACAGCACAACATTACTGAAGGGTGGGGTGGGGGGTCATCAGGAAACTTCCCTCAGACAGGACGGACAGAAAGAGGTCATAAGATGTCATAAACAGACACAAAAAACACATCAAATTGACCCTTTTGCATTCAACATGCTACTGAGCAGCGACAACTAGAAGGCCCAACACCTCTCACGGTTTGTTCGTCTCCATCCGAGTTCCTGACAGAGCTGCAAGCCAGATGGTGGATGTGCACGTACGCATGCACGGTCCCTGCTGAATGCTTAAGCATCGACACACAACCTGCAGGTCCAGGGACACAAATGCTTTGGAAACACAAGCTTGTGGGTTTGCCGTGCACAGGCAGCACGTGCACGCTTAAGCAGGACGAACGCATTTAAAACCTGCGACGAGAACAGAGACATTTCAAACATAAAAAAAGGTCACTCTGAACCCCGTAAACATCTCTGCTTCCTTCTGAGTCTTCATTTCATTCATATGAAACGAGCTCAAATAGCACTTTTAAATTCAAAATGTTCAACTTGTTTAAAATAACTGCATTAATATATTCATTAATTTTAGCTACAAATAATTTATTTCAAACTTTTATTTCAGTTCTTTAGAATTCTTAAAATTTCCATATGACTATATTGATTTTTAAAATATTTACTTCCAAAAATCTTTCAATCTGACATAGCTAAAGAAGCAATCTACAAATGAATTACAGCTAGTGAATAACTGAAAAAAAAAAAGTTATTTAAACATATTATTTAAATAAAAAATGTTCTGATCTGTTGTCTGCCTTAGTTGTCCACACGTTCGGTCATGATTTCCTGCTGCACATTTTTTTTTCACCTCAGTCCTGGAAACAGGACTTCACAAGTTCATGAAGGCACACCAGAGGTTTCTGATGGTCCAGAATATACCATTATCACCATGTGTGTTGCCATGGTGATAAGAAAACTCAAAAACTGGAGAAACGGGGCTGCCTCTCAGCCAACAGAAGGCGGCTTTTTGTATGCGCACGGTGTCACCATTGCGTCTGACGACTGTCCTGACTTAGAGGCAGATCTAACGCTCTTCACTGTGACAGAGGAGTTCTCACAGAACACTTTGCAGACTCTTTTTCAGGACAAATTAGTTTGTGGTCCAGGGTAGACCCAAATCTGTTAAATGCATGTTTGCTAATCTCCTGACAGTCTTTATACATATCTGATGTTTTTCCTATTGTGTTTGTCAGGTTTGATTACCAGGAGCTTCTTCACAACTCCACCTTCTGCTTGGTGCCTCGAGGCCGCCGCCTGGGCTCCTTCCGCTTCCTAGAGTCTCTGCAGGTAAACGCACGCATGACGAACACCAACGCTGCCAAAAGGCGTGTGAGGATGACGGTTGTTTAAACAGACAAAACCAGGAGTCTGAACTTGAAATATGTATTCATTGCAACAGTTATTCCCACGCACTAAGCCTGCTCTACATAATACGCAGCAACTGACTAATGTTACAAATAAACTGCTAATAAAGTTTCAAACATGAAGGATTCGTGTTTGTTATTAAATTAGGAAAATACCAGTTTTTGTGACGGTTTTATCGTTTTGTTTAGTTGTGTTAAAGGTTAAGGTTAAGGGTCAAATTATGGGACAATCTATATCACATTTTAAAGCTAATGTACAAAGAAAGTTTGAACAGACTGTAGATATTTTACAGAAGATGAAGATTCAATAAATTTGCTTTTAGAATGAAGGCTACACGAAATCTGACAAACTTTTCAAACGTCCGACATGAGACCACATACTTCTATTGAGGCATCTGATTGGTGATTAACTTGCTCTACAGAAAAAAAGTCTTGAAAAAAGGAAGATTATTAAGAACATTTTAAAAAAAGACAGAAGTATTAAATCAAGAATTGGTATTCTGACAAATATAATGACTGAGTAAAAGCGATTTAGTTTTCTTTAGGAGTGTGGGATTTTAGCTTCTTGGAATCAGCGACTACTTCCTATTGGGAATGCAAAGGGGGGAGGAGTCACTTAGCCCAGTTCTCTTATCCAGTCAATGGACTGTTATTATCTTGTTCTCCTTTTCATTCCTGAGTAAAGATTGTGAACACATAAAACCTCTTTACTCATTAAATAGTGAAGAAGTGTCATTTATTAATCACCATCGTCAGGTCTCATCTGTTAAACCAACATGGCGGAACGGCGTTAATATTGTATCTAGTGAGTGTCTTGGTCTTTTCTGGTTAACTTTCATGCAGTTTTACCCTTTATATCTGAACATCAATAAATGCTAAAGAGGCTTTCTGGCAACGGTTCCATTCCAGGGTCCTTGTAGACGACTAGATAAGGCAACTGTAAGCTGTAAGAGCGTGTAAACAGAGAGCTGAGTTATGGGTCATGGGGAGAAACTGAGAGGTGACTTTCTAATGAACTACTAATGAAGCGTAAAGAGAGCTCTCAGCAGCAGGAAGGAGAAAGGGGGCAGGGTTTCTCCGCTTCAATGAATTTCTAATGAACTACTGCAGCTCTGCAGAAACTATGTCCTAGAAAATGATACAGTATAATTAGCATAATCCTAATTAAAAAAGCACTGGGAACACTTAACACTGATCAAAAAATGATTGAAGTGGGACCTACCAATGGACAACTTGTGTGTTCTTCTTCCTTCTAATGGGATTTAAACTTCTCTCATTCCCATCCCAGGCAGGGGTGGAGCTACAGGGGGGAAAGGGGGGCAGCAGCAGCCCCCCCCCCCCCCCCCCGTCCCCCAATTTTGTCAATATTACTATCATTATTGACATAAATTAATAAATCCTCAATACAAGCTTCTTCAAGCTAGTAACCCAGCTAAAAGACCTGCTTTTTGAAAATGATAACAATAATAAATAAGTGTTTTTGATCCTTTCATTTGTACTGGCCTTCTCTCTTCTCTTCTGCCCCTCCATATAAAATATTCTAACTCCGCCACTGATCCCAGGCCACTTTTTCTATGTTCCAGTTTGTGCACTGATGTCTTTCAGCATCAGCAGAGCTGGAAGCAAGCTCAGATCTGGCTTTAGGAGAGGCAGCATTCCCTCACTCACAGACTCCCCTCAGAGAAAACAAACCAGAAACCACACACCGGCTCTGATGTGACCCAGCAGCCGGCACAGAAGCCAAAGATGTCTGAGGTCCACAATTTCTGGATTTGTGGAGTTCAGTCAGATGTTTTTGGTGGAGTGACCCTGCTGCTGACATTCATGTCCCGCAGACAGAAGAAACGCCCGAACTGCACAATGTTGGCTCACAGCTCCTGGTGACAAAGTGACAGATAGAGACAGGAAGCTGCAAACCACAGAGGAGATGTGTGCTTGTGGAAAGGGGGATGAAACTATGAAAGAAGGAATCACACCATCAAACAGCACCCTCCCCACGGTGCCGATTCCACATTCTCTGCCAGCCGTTGTAGATTCAGAAACAAGGAGACAGAAGGAGGCCGGCGAAGCACGGGGAAGCAGAACAATATCAAAAAGCTGTCAGTGAAGACGGAGTTCAGGAATCATCAGTCGGCTTCAGTAACGCCCTGCGATCTGATGCTCTGCTCTGCTTCGCTGCAGGTTTCCCCCTCAGTGGATGTTCCTCATTAGCGAGTGCAGACACACGCATGTGCTCGGCTTGGTTGAGGCTGACAGCGATGATCAAACCTCGGGGGCTTCATGGGAACTTGGAGAGGAGCAGCAGGAATGAGTTTCCCCACTTGATCCTGACAAGCTCCTGTTTTCCGTGTTTGTGTCCAGGCAGCGTGCATCCCCGTGCTGCTGAGCAACGGCTGGGAGCTTCCGTTTTCCGACGTCATCCAGTGGCACCAGGCGGTCATCGAGGGAGACGAGCGGCTGCTGTTGCAGGTAACAGGGCTTGGGATGGTCAAAATCCACTTTTACTAAAAGTTCCTGAACAACGAAGCGCTTTTGTTTGACTAGAAACAACTTTTTTCTGAGAAAATGTTAAATACGTTTGAAGCTTTAGATTTGGTCTGTGACAAGAAACTGGTGGCTTGTCGGCCACAATAAGGGACGTCATAAAAATGTAAAGGCCTCATTGTCGTGTGTGTGATAAGTGTACGGTGAAGTATTTTTAAGAACAATGGCGTATTGGTGATGCTGCCATATGGTGCCCTTAAGCCACTCTCTTGTCATATGAGGTCTGGACAGGCGGCCTGACATGAGGAAGAGGCTGAATGGTCGTGCATACATTTTCTCCTGACACCAGAAGAATTCCGCTACCGCCGATTTTTCGGGATCCTCAATGAATCGTGTGAAAGTTTCGGTTTTTCAATTATCCGCAGAACAAAGATAGATTCTTTCCAGTTGACGTCTCCGTCTTTTCCCTGAAATCTCGGTCAGCTGTGGAAACCTCTGTGCGTCTGCAGGTGCCGTCCACAGTGCGAGCCGTGGGAAACGAGCGAGTCCTGGCGCTGCGACAGAGGACACAGATGCTGTGGGACGCCTACTTCTCCTCTGTGGACAAAATCGTCCTCACCACGCTGGAGGTGAGCCCATCGATTAAACTGAACACTCCGCTATGCGCCTCAAAACACAGAGACATGTTCAGCTGTAAAAGTGAGCGGAGCTACGAGGAAACGGGAGCGGAGGAGAAAACATTTAGCTGGTTGGGATCTACAGACTTCCCAAACCCGAATAAGTATTTGACCCTCTAAATCTTCGTGTTTCTCATGTGAATTTAGTTTCGCTCTGTTTAGCAGAATCACCTGAAACTTTTGTTTTTTCACCACAAATGCCCATTTAACCCTTTACCACCAGATTTAGCTCCAATGTGTCATTCTTTCGACTCCCATAACTCTTCAACACGTTTAACGTAATTCCAGTGGATTCTGATGCAGAGAAAAGTATCTTCTGCTTTGCGCGGATTTCCAACACATTACTCTGGTGAAATTCAACATATGAGCAATAAGCTGGTTTTCTCCGCTTCAGAATCCAGTGGAATTATGTTAAGTGCGTAAACGGTTAGAGTTACGGTAGAGTGTGTGTTATTTAAGAGTTGCCGGTGACATCTATGGTGTTAAAGGGTTATGGTCTTGAAACTGAATCTGTGTCTGGTTTGTCCCCAAATTTTTTCCATCAAGAGATTCCAGGACTTTTAGGTTGACCTGTTTATGGATTCCTGCTGTCATAAACTGATGATTATGAGTTTGTCTAATCAATACACTCCCACCACCATGTTTGACTGTTATTCCTAATGTTTGGTGGTTTAATCTAGGTTTTTCTTCTACAAATCAAGTCTTTCTTGTGGTTTTGTCAACAACAAAAACGAGTCCAGAATTAAAGGACACAGCTTCCAGAAAGTTCTTTTTCTGCTTCAGCAGAATATTTCCTTTGGAAGTTATGAGAAAACAATCCAAATGTTTGTTGTTTTTCTTTCTTCTTTTTTGCACTTAAATTGATTTTTCCTAAAACTCCACAATGGATCCAAATTTTTGTCTAAAACTCTCTGACTGTTGAATCCTGAACTCTGACCTTAACCGACACAAGTCAGGCCCTCACTTATGTCTTCTGGCATGTTAGCGCCGTCCCATCACTAATGAATCATTTAAGTGTAAAGTTTGTCACAAAGTAAATAGTACATTAGTCAAAAGGGGGTAAAAACGTTTTTTCATGACCATAAACTTTTCCTTCAGTGCTCAGTATTCAGGAGGTTTTCATGTCATCATATCCTTGCTGCCCCCTGCTGGTGTAAAAGCTATAACTGCCGTTTGCAGATCATCAAGGACCGTGTGTTTTCCCACACGTCGAGGAACAAGTTCATGTGGAACTCACAGCCTGGAGGCCTCCTCGCCTTACCGGAGTACTCCTCTCACCTGGAGCACTTCCCCTTCTACTACCTGGGGTTAGGTGAGCGGAAATCTTTCATTCAAAGCTTCGTATTCAAAGATGAATCCAATGGTTTCTTCTCAAGACTTGTATTAGAAGAGCTGCTGTGACACGAGGGTGAAAGCGTGTCCCTCGTCTGTCCTCTCAGGCCTCAGTCCTTCTCAGGAGTTCACCGCCGTCATCCACGCCATCTCGCCACTGGTGTCCCAGTCCCAGCCAATCATGAAGCTGCTGCAGGTGGTGTCCAAATCCAAGTACTGCTCACAGGTGAGCTGGGTCACAGGAGCCAGAATATGAGGAAATCCTTTAAAAGTTGGACTTTAGGAGCTAAAGATTTTAATCTGTGCTTCATCTTTTAGGATTCTCAGAAAATCTTATTGTCAATTGAAAATGTAATCATAGAGGAATTTTACACCAAATTCCACAAAGTCAACCAACATAATACAAAGTTATTCTTCTTTCCCGCACTTTTTATACGATATTAGGATTTAGGAAGAAAATTATAAACATGTTAAAGACTCTGGAGTTTTAATCTGTAATCCCTGAAGGTAAACAGTTGTTTTCCCTCCCGCATTTATACGTGTTATGGGGAATTAAAAAAAAAAAACTTTACTTTTTAAAGATATTCTTTAAAAGTTTTTGTTTGTAACAACAAAGATGCTCTTTGATTAAAGATGCTCATTGATCTCTTGAATTTGGTCTGAATCCGTTCTGAAATGGGCTTGTGAGCCAGCAAAGTACTTCCTGTTTGATTTTAAAACCACAAAAGTTGGTGATTTTTCTTTTATTTGTATATTTGAACCTTAAATGAAATCCATGCGATTTTTGTCCGTTATTACTTTGGGAACAATCTGCATCTTTTTTTTTTTTTTTCAAACTGTATTGTGTTTCCTGTACGGCTGCACTTTAAAGCCAGTCTTGCTGGCTGTAGTACCTTTCCAGACAGTCTTCTTAATGTATCAACGTTCCTGATGCCCCATCCTCTTCCAGATCATAATTGTGTGGAACAGTGAGAAGCCGCAGCCCAGCCGGAGTAAGTGGCCCCCCATGCCCGTTCCCCTCACCGTGACAGACGGCAAGAGGAAGGTGAGAGCGGCTCTTCGCTGCTGCATGGTCACGCCTCTTCTGATTTTCTGACTCTCACAGCTACTTCTCTTCCAGACCACCAGTCGGTTTCTACCTCACGTTGCCATAGAAACCGAGGCAGTATTGAGTCTGGATGAGGACACGGTTCTTCTGACCAGTGAGGTGGGTGCTGCTGCACATAAATTCCGGCACAGCGGCTGATTGTTGCACCAGACAAATGCGTTTGCCGTGTGCACACAGGTGAACTTTGCCTTCCTGGTGTGGAGGAGCTTCCCAGATCGAATCGTGGGGTACCCATCCCGAAGCCACTTCTGGGACCCCCTGAGGCATGCCTGGGGCTACACCTCCAAATGGACCAATGAGTACTCCATCGTCCTGACGGGGGCAGCCTTCTACCACAGGTAACTCTGGGGAAAAGTGGTCGGAATCTTTAAGGAGGCCTCGTGGTCAAATCTGAATTCCAGTTTTCCACCAATTTATTTGAATATTTGAACTTATTTTTAATCTCAATCAAACCAGTAAGAAAAGATAGAAGACACTAAAAAAAGACATAATAGATGCATGAATCTAATAAATATTCTTTAACTTTCTTCGATCAGTAACATTAACAGTAACTCACTACAGAAATAAAACTCAGATGAATTTCTGATGAACTCCTGCCGCTCTGCAGAAACTAGAAAACAGATTCTTTAATTTTGGCTAAAAACAGCATAATCATAATTAAAGAACACAGGGGATGGATGGATGGATGGATGATCGGAGTGGGACTTATTGGGTGGGACAACTCGGGTTGTCTTTAAATGCACAAAGTTGAAACCACTATGACCAACAGTGGGACAGAACATCTGGATCAGATGTGGGGAAACGTAAACTCCCCTCACACACTGACTCTTGGTTTGGATGATGGTGGATGAAGATGGGATTTTCACAATATTGAAGTTGCATCTGCCCTGCAGGTACTACCACCACCTGTTCTCCCACTACCTGCCCCAGTCGCTCCGCATCCTGGTGGACCGCACCTCCAACTGCGAGGACATCCTGATGAACTTCCTCGTGTCTTCTGTGACTCACCTGCCGCCCATCAAGGTGGCTCAACGGAAGCAGTACAAGGAGCTCCCTGGCCTGCAGGTAAGCTCCACTCCTTCTTTTGGTGGCCTGCGTTGATTTGAAGGCTCAGTGACGCCGTTTGGTTTGACCCGACAGGGTACAAAAAGCGCTCCCTGGGCGAGCTCGGAGCACTTCAACCAGAGGCAGGAGTGCGTCAACACCTTCGCCAGCTGGTTTGGCTACATGCCTCTGGTCCACTCTCAGCTCCGCCTGGACCCGGTGCTCTTCAAAGATCAAGTCTCCGTCTTCCGCAAGAAGTACAAAGACCTTGAGCGGATCTAATGAAACTGGACTTCAAGAGAGAGGAAACGCTCATCTAGTGGCCTTTAGGACGGACAATGGAACGGTCCATAGGGGGCTGACTTGAAGGGTCCATTTGTGCCTGGTGGTCTTTTCAGGAGGAAGAGGATGGGGGTGTATGAAAAACTTCTAGAAGATCCAGAGTCCAGACAGGCGACGAATCGAGTAAAATGAAGGAGTTTTCGCAAACGGAAAAGTGATGATTCCATTCAACGGACTCAAGCTGAGCAGAGACTGGAAACACCATTCCAACTGACATGCTGGCAGTGAAAACAAATAAAATGGTTTTATCTGCACCATCGCTCTTTTTTGGGGGGTTTGACAAACTTAACCAAAACAAACCAGGTTTTATTTCAACATTTTTTGTGAAACCACCGACTTAATCTCCACGCATCCATGTGGGAAAAAGAAGGATTGAATGAAGACTCCATGGAAAAAATCATTTATACGACCACAAGGATTGCAAGCTGCAGCTGATGCCCTTAACTTTACTAAATAAAAAAATAAGAGTGCAGAACTGAATATATTTCTGAAAGTCCATAACTCCAAAACATTATAAAACTGCCTTCTCTTTAAAAGTATAAGTGTGCCTAAACACTGCCGGAAATACTTAAAACACGTTGAGAGAGATGCCACAACCATAAAGTCCAAGACTGCCAGAAAAACTTCTGCTAGCGTAATATTAATGGTCGGAGATGCCAAATTAGCAAAGTTAAATAGTGTTGGCTTAAGAAAAAGTTCAATACTTTAAAAAAGATAATGTCAAACCATAAAGTGACCATCCAGACCTAGTTTTGTTCACCTGTCGGTTGTAGATGGAGGCAACGACTTCCTTCTTGGCGAAACAGGCTTTTGGGTTTTTGTTACTGTTGTTTACTGACGATAAAAATATTTTCCGTTCAAAATCCACGGTGGCGATTATTACATAAACTTATGGGGATAATAAAGACAAAAATGAATTGCCATAATGTAATAAAATGAAGCTGTAAAAACTGTGACCTCTCATCACCTAAAAACACCAGTAGGCTTTCATTAACTCTGCAGTGCCCCCAGTGGTTGACTAAAATATAGGCCACAGTGCAGTGAAACAAATATGCAAAGTTCTAAACCAAAACAAGAATAAGATTGGATCTTACAACTATATTTAATCTCATTTTCTAGTAAAAGGGTAAATGCTAAGTAGGATAAATAGCAATAAAGATAAAAAAAGATTTTTTAAAAAATTATAAAGACGGGAAAAACCCTTGCTGGGGAATTTAAAAAAAAACACCATCTTTCTTTAGTTGTGGCTCTGACTCTTATAAAGAACCGGTATTCACCGACATCTTTCTCTATACGGTCCTACATTCTTAAGAGTTATGATGGTCGGTCTCTCCTCCTTTCTAAGTTGCCTTTGTCTTGCCATTTAAAAAACAACTAAACGCTACTTTCAGCTCTACAATACTGTTTATTAAAGCTCAGGAGGGTTTGGTGTTGCAGTGTTACCCATCCAAGGTTATGGGTAACCAGATAAAATTGGAACACCTGTAAGAATAATTTAAAGGCTGAATAGCCTCGATTGCACAAAAACAGATTTGAATTACTAAGTTATTATATATAAATAGGTGGTTTAAAATAGGAGTTTTTTAGTTTCACTGAGACTAACCTTTTTGAAAAAAATCTGATAATTCATAACTTACTTTAGTACCATTTCAAGATATCAAGCCTTTCACTGAGTTTTACCACCCTGGCATGAACTACAGAAAAATCACTTTAATAAATGAATTGAATTACAATATTTGACCAGTAGTGCAGATAAAAGAAGTTAGTATTAAAACAAGTAGTTTGTAAGGACTTAAAACAATTCGAACTACTTTTTTCACGTTTGTTATGAATTGATCTTAAAAATATTTTCAAATCAATAGGTAACAAAAGAAGCCAAAAAATGTATGAAAAGACAAAAAAAGAGTAAGAAAACTGAATAACAGCCATAAAAAAATTCTGAAAAAGAGCTGAACAATATGAGAAGAGAGCCAAACGATCGGAAAAACAGACATTTTCTATCAATCTGAAGAGACTTTTTTTTAAAGAAGATACAATTTTTCAGAACTTCACATTTTCTGAAATAGAACAGATTTTTCTGAAAAACAGCTGAACAATGTGAAAAAGAGAAAAAAAAAATCTGATTACATTTTTTATGCCAGAGCTTAAATGTTTGGAAAAACAGCGGATCAATCTGAAAAACAAGCCAAACAATCTAAAAAAAGAGCCAAAAATTTCTGAAAGAGTCGATCAACCTAATAAAAAAAGATTTTTTTTTTAAAAGCTGAAAATTTTCTGAAACAGAGCTGAGATTTTTCTGAAAAAGGGACAAACAATACAAACATGAGGAAAAAAGTAAATGGCTGAAAAGTTGAGATGAAATATTTCTGAAAAACAGCTGATTAATCTAAAAAACACACCAGAAATTTCATGTAAGAGCTGAACAATCTGAAAAATGAAAAACAAAAATTTTAAATAAACTGAACATTTTTAAAGTGGCTAAAGAAAAAAAAAAAAAACAAGCCTAAAAAATTCTGAAAGAGCTAAATAATCTTAAAATGAGCTGAACTGTCTAAAAAGGGGCTGTAAATGCATAGAAAAAAACCCAGCAAAATAATCTTAAGCCTCGATTTTTTTTTTTTTGTAGGCACAGCTCATTAAAGTCTATAAAAATGTTTCACATAAACAGTGTGTCATCACCGTCACAAGAATTGCCAAAATAAAGGCAGATATTTTTAGTCAAAATGTGACTTCACTCTCACACTTTTCCGCTCTTTGGTGGCATCAACATTTTTTCTACTATGAGAAAAACATTTTGTCCGACATTTTCTTTACCAGAGGAGCAGGGAGTTCTCGGAAGATGTGTTCTTATTACAAATAAAGTATTTTATTTTTTTAAAATGGACAAAGAAAAGTTTGTTTCAAAGGAAACAGCTTCAGCTTAGTGTGCATCGTGACAGAAATAAGAAAATAAAATAGTCAAACAGAAACCGCATCAAGTTTTAGGACGTTGATCATAAAAACAGAATTCCACACAGGAAACCTGAGATCCAGAGCTGCCAAGATTCGCACAGTGCTGTAGAGATGTTTGTAAACAGGAATATCTGAGCCGCCTCAGCTTTACCTGCAAGGACTCACCTGTATCTGGCGTCATGGAGAGAAACACATCAAAAAATTGAACAAAATTTAGCTCATCTGCACCTTGGTGAAGTAAACAGTTACAGTCCAGTTGTCCTTGTCACCTAATGCATTTTTTGATGCTAGAATTTTTTTTTTTAAAGATCAGTAACAGCAGTCAATGAGGAGAAGTGAATAGGAGGCGGGACTTCCTGTCTTTGTCCTCTGACAAAGAGAGTGGCGCGTCACCTGCTGTGTTGGCCGTCACTTCCTGAGCGTCAGCATGGCGTTGACGTCCCACAGCAGGTTTCTCATCTGGTCCATCAGGACTTTCATCTCCTGGTTCTTCTGGCGCACCTTCTGCAAGGCAGCATGGGAGCTCATCAGAGCACACCGAGAATGTGTAGCACCTCACAACACATGTAGGTTTGTTGCAAATCATTTTTCAGACAAAAAAGCATCAATAAAGCTCAGCACAGCAACACACCCACCTCCAGGACTTCCTGTCTCTCCTGATTGACAGGCAGGCTGCAGGGCTCTACCCGAACAGAAACTAGGTCTTCTCCTACGTACGGCACAAGCTGCAGATATGGCGTAGACTGGGTCACCACAGAGTTCTTCCCTTCACCAAATTGTAAATCAGCCTTACGCCTCACCTCTGCCGGCTCCTCCTGCAAGTCAGAGGTCATCTCCACGCAGCGCTCGTACAGTAGACGGAGCTTCCGGAAGAGCAAGGCCAGCTGGCGGAGGTGCTCCTGCAGCTTTCCGAAGCGATCCTGGTACATGGCATGGCTCTGAGTCACACCGTTTGGCAGCTGAATCAAAGACCAAAAAAAAGAAAAGAAATTACTAAAAGAAACAACAAAATCAAAGTCACAATGATGTCATAACACATCAAAGCAAGAAAAGGCTAAACAAAAGGATGTTTTCTTTTTGTTTTTAAAGGCGTAAACAAACCAAAGTAAACTTCAATTAACCTTTACATTTGTTATCTTTAATTTTCAGACTCTGAAATTTTAGATCCTCAGATTTCTGCATGTTCACTTCAGTAAATGGAACGTGCCGTTGTTGTGTGTGTGATATTGTGAAGTATTTTCAAGGATAATGTAAATTACACTAACTTATGACATACAGGTGAGGGTGTGCTATAGTTACCTTATGCCATAATCTAGTGGTTTGTAAGGTGTAAGTACTGGCTCCTTACTGACTGCGCACACATTTTAATAAAGGGGGACAAGCTATAGTTTAGGGGGATTGCAAAATTTAAAAATCTGGACAACCTGCCTACTTGACTCTTAATGTGTTTTACAAGTGTTCACAACAACCAGTCGCCTGCAGCAAGCCCATAAAAAATGTGCACAAACATTTTCAATTATGGGCTCAGAGAGGTCTCCAACCCTAAAATGTGCTCCGAACCACCAGTGTGCACCATGCAGGTTTGCCTATTTCTGTGCCACAGACGGTCCGTATTCACCTGTAAGGGTAGTTGTGACTAATGTTTAATTTTAGATCCTCACACTTTTGCATTGTCACTTTGAATGATAAATAACAAGACAGTAGACGCACCAATTCACTTTCCCCGTGATTTGGTTCAAACCTGGATTTTTGGGGCACTGTTTTGTTTTGGTTTTATATATGATGCGGGTATTAAAAAAACAACAAAAAGGAAAATAGTTTTTAAAATCAGTTATTAAGCAAGTAACAATGAAGAAAAATCTGTTAGCTTGTACTAAACCTGGTGTAATGTAATACTACAATAAATGATAAAATCCTTCTTAAATTAGCAGACGTTTGACATTTCCATCGCTAACAACCTGGTATGGAGTAGGAATGCTACAGTTTACTCTAAAAAAAATTGGTTTAAATACAGCTCATTTTTAAACCTAGAATTGAGGCATCCCAATAAGACAGCATTAAGTGACTTAAAATACATTTAGGAGAAAAAAAACTGAACTGACTTCAGTTCTGAACTTAATAGGAAAAAAATATACTTTTTTTTTAATCTACAAAAAATGTAAAAACAAATAAAATCAGAATTATAGTCGTTTTTGAAGAAAAAAAAATCGCCTCTCATTTTCAAATCTGAGGATACAGAATTTTTATAGTATTTTATAAAATTGAAGACATTTAAAAATAAACTCCAAAAAACTAGTTGGAGCCACTGGTTTGAAAGATTTTAAATGGGGCTAGTGGCGGGAAGCACGCGCAGATTCAATTTCTAATGCAGACCACTACTCCTGACAAATGAGGTTTGTTGTCTACATTTTTGAAAGTTTAGTATATTTTTGTCTTTTAATTATCTTGTCTCGTAAAAACATTGAAATTATTTCAGGTATGTTGCTGTTTTGCGGTTGTTTGCTCGGAAACGGGTTACCTGCGTGGCCCGCGTGATCTGAAAGATCTCCATGGTGCGCGTGACGATGTCCTGCACGGTCTCCTGTCCTATCCTGCACAGGAACACCGGGGAGATCTCTCTGAGAGCTCCCTGAGGGGGCTGCTGGCCCGGAGCCGCCGAGGCGCCGGGGGGCATCCCTGCCATGCCCGGTTTCTGAGGCAAGGATGCCGCCATGAACCGGCGGAGCAACAAAGGAGGAGGGAATGAAGAAGCCGGAAGAAAAAATAAATAAATTTAAATAAATATTTATATAAAGAAAAAGATTCTGGCGTAGCAACTGAAGCTTCTTCTCGGTTAACAGAATATTTGAGTCTTCAGAATCCAGAATTGGAAATCCTTTTTGGTCTCCTAAACAGCTAGTTCACCTCTCACTACCCACTGGCTTTAATGGACAAAGTATTCCGACTGGATTCGACTAGTTCGGGCTCAATTCGCGGTGCTGCGCGGTATCTTATTTCAAAAACAAAGCACATCAAACAAGCAAAGCGACAAGCGGATTTATATCCGTTTTACTGTCGCGCGGCGGTGACGTCACTTCCTCATGAAGCCCGCCATTTCCGCAACTAGGTGGCGACAAAATGCAGTACAAAAAAAAAAAATTCACACACAATCCGAAAATATAACCAAATGGAAGGAATAGCTCATTACAGATTGAATGTACTTTTAAAAATGTAAATACGCATACTAAGGCAGTACCATTGAATTTTGGGTAATATTTTCCTCATTACATTCTCATAAACATGAATTGCATCAGATTTGTAGCTGAAATGTGATTGTTTAAAGAGGCAAGATGACTAATGTCCCATGACTAATGTCAGTCACTTTTTTTTAATCATACACCCAAACAGTGGAGGCCCTACAGGAACATCGAAGAAAAAAACTGGTTTCTTATGCACGCCACTTACTATCCAGTGCGCACAAGAAACTAGCTTATTTTTTTCTTCTTTTTTTTTTAACTTCAGTGTCCCTTAGGGGCTTCGTACGATCACTTTAATGTCTATATAGATTTTTTTTAAAGGAGTCTTAAATAAGTTTGCTTAGCTCTTTTTTTTTTTGTCTTCATCAATATTTTTGTTGTTTTTCTGAGGCACACCGGACTCCCATTTTCTGTCTGCTTTGTTCTAAAACAGTTAGCCGTTTCTTTTTCTTAAAGCTGAGGGTTGCTCCTCTAGATGTGCTTTAAATTCCCTTCATCGAAAGTAAACAAAATTCTATCCATAATTATTACATCAAACATCCATCTTATAGGCTAACTCTAAAATACTTTGTGATACAATTTCAATTATTATGTTTTTAATTTTGCACGTATTATGAAAAATAACTAAGAAATACATTACATTTGTAATGCATTACAACGTTGACAGAAAAATATTGTCGTCTAAAATAAGCAGTTACTGTTACAGAACAACATGTAATCTGGATTTCTGAAGAAACTTGCACGTCACTGAGCATAACACTATCACCAAAGACAATTACCTAAACTTAACTTTTTTTTTTATTTTAGCTCTGAATTAGCTTGAAAACAGCTGAGGAAAAAGAAAAAAAAATACTGTGTAAAGTGAGCTAAATTAGGCACCATTTGACTAAATTAGCCAAAGAAAGACTTCAACACAAACAATGACTTAGCAGGGTTGTTGAAAACTCTATGTTTTTGAGCTTCCAGTTTTTTTCACAAATCACAAACATTTTGCAGAGAAGTTGCTTTATTTCAAACAACAAGCAGCTAAAGGGAAATGTCGGGATCATATTTTACAATAAAATATTCAGAAGGGCTGCACGGTGGCGCAGTGGTTAGCGCTCTTGCCTCACAGCAAGAAGGTTCCTGGTTCAAGTCCTGGCTGGGGGACTTGAAACAGTGTCATCAATGGGGGACCTTTCTGTGTGGAGTTTGCATGTTCTCCCCGTGCATGCGTGGGTTTTCTCCGGGTACTCCGGCTTCCTCCCACCGTCCAAAAACATGCTTCATAGGTTAATTGGTTACTCTAAATTGTCCCTAGGTGTGAGTGTGTGATTGTGGCCCCTGCGACAAACTGGCGACCAGTCCAGGGGTGTCCCCTGCCTTTGCCCATGAGTAGCCGGGTTAGGCTCTGGCAACCCCGTGACCCCGAAAGGGAAAAGCGGTTTGGAAAATGAATGAATGAATAAATATTCAGAAAGGAAACTAAAGAATGATGTTGTGGAAACTACCAGAAAACATCAGCACCCAAAATATTTCCACAAAAATTCTTATTTTAAGGTCAAACTGTTTTGAAATCGGTTCGATGAGGAACTCACATCCAAATGATTGAGGTCTGAGAGTGGACATAAAGGTTTGTTTTGTGTCTCAGACGTACCTGACACAATATGACATAATGTTTTCTGCACTTTTAAATCCCTGACACCTGGAAAGATGGTGGGACAACGCGGCAGATAAGCTGGAACAAAGAACCGCCTGTGTTATCGGACAGAAAGTTGAGCAGCAGCAAAACAGATGTTCAGGTGACAGTCATAGCTGAACAGCTGGCTGATCACTCTTCCACTGAATCAATGTGTCCAAGTATTGTGTTAAACACAAGTCAACAGTTAGACAAACCTTTATATTTCACTAATTTGGAATATGTGGAGAATACACTGGGCCAAAAAATAAAAAAAACAAGTTTCTGAAAAGGTTTAGAAGGGACCAGAGCCAAGAAACACAGAACAAAACATGATATTTGAAAAGCTAAACTAACACAATGACAGAAACATTCCTGTAGCCAACATGCCGCGTTAGCTTCTCTCCGCATGTTTTGTCAGAAATGTGAAAAGTGCAAAAGTACAATTCTCCTGTTATCAAAGTCACCTCGCAGGTCACCTTGGGTTTGATACCATTACAGGTTCAAGACTTTATCACATCAGTAATTCTCTGCTGGCTTCCTCCTCACCATCCCTTTTGACCAAAAGGTAAACATGAACAGGGAAACTGATTACAGAGCAGGAAGTTTCAGACCAAAGCCTTGTTTTCTAACCATAGTCTGTTGAAACCAGCCCTGACAGAAGAATTTTTTGTCAAATTTTAATGTACATACCTTTTACAGTCTTGAAATCAAGTTCAAAATCCCCAAACTAAGAAAGACAGCATTAGATTTTTGATAAGCCAGCTGCAAGTGACATCATCCATCTTCAAACATGTCATTTAACTTCAAATTTAATTACAGCTCAAAATGAGAAAGCACCGCAACCAACGTCCCAGTTGGAGTTCAGAATAGCAACTAGTTGTGATTTTTTTTTTCTTAAATTTGTTGGCGGTTTTAGGCTGTTGTTCACCTTTCAGGGTTACTCAGTTGTTTTTATGCGACCTTTTCCTGTTAAATTTGAATCTGGTAAGATTAAATTAGATTAGATTAGATCCTTTGGTTTGAATGTTACATCCACAAAAACACCAGCTCAACTAAGTTTGTATCTTCAGTTTGTGTGGGGTTTGACCCATCCCAGCATCCTCTCCCTTACTAGCATGTTTGCTAACATCTTCATTTGATCAGATGTTAGCTTCTCTGTCATGGCAGATCCTTTTTTATTCTATTTAGCTCTGACTTTAGCCCTTAAGATTGCTTGTAAGACAATCACTCATTTTCTAATGAGATGATTCTTGACTATCACATTGTTCAAAAACTCAACATGTTAGCATTGATTTTCACTCATACCTATCAGATTAGCGATGTTATTTCTGTATCTTTCTGAAAGTTTTTAGAAGTGAGATAAAGCTTTGTTTTAATTTACTGAATTAAAAAAATGCCTTAAGAATGTAAGACAATATCAAAGGAGGAAAGAATTGTTGAGGATTCCTCACCCCGATCGTCGACAAATTTCAAATCACAGTATCTCTACGGGCTGCAACGGCAGACAGAGAATTTGTTTATGTGCACACTGTGTTTTAAATAAAAAACATTTTGAATGAGGTCATTCCCAATGATGTGTTTAATGTTTGCTGAAAAAATGGAAATAGCAAGAGTGCCCAAGCCTAAGCTTTTGGAGATGCCCCAACTGAAGGACCAGAGCCAGAGTTGTAGAAAGAAACAAAATAATAATCCAATGATTCAGCCATTCTGAATCCAACAAGGGGAAGTTATCCTTATCGTAGTCAGAATGTGCTACATCTTTCTTTCAGCAACTCTGCATTGACATTTTTTATGCTATATGTGAAGTATTTCCAATTTTCTGACAACATGAATTCAAAAAGGCAATAGTATCTACAAAGCTTGGTGACGTGACAATAAATGTGCCAAAAATTGACCAGGTATCGGCAAAAAGTGTTCAAATCAAGTCAGGAATTTCACTTTTGTGTTGTCTGGAGTAGGTCTTAGGTAGATACTGTCTCCAATGTGTTGTTAGTTCTAGCATCACAAAGTAGCAAACTGAATACAAACTATTTAAATGTTTTTCTTGCTACTGTAGACATTACTGTTGCCAATTGTCCAATGGGTAAAATTTCTTTCAAATTTCTGTAGAAAGCTGAGGATAAAAAGTGAAATCACACAATTTTTAAAATGTATTTATCGTTTAATGTTATATTTTGCAAGCTTGGTTTATTTTAGGTTGAATTCATGCAGCAAAATCATTTGCAAGTTCTAAATGAACATTGAACCTGCCTGGTTCTTGGCTTGTCACCACATTTTCTGGCCCACTGTGCATTGAGTTTGATTCCCCCTAATCTCGTCCAGGTTCCTCCTGGTCAGCACTCTCAAGAAAGATCTGGAATCGAGCATGGACGCAAAAGTATGCAGTATTTGTCTCTTCCATATTTAAGCTGGAAATAAAAATGGGTTTAGGCTTTCAAGCTTGGACTCAGGCTGAACTAAAGGCCTAAAAACCACACAGAAGAATGTTCTGATGCTTCAGCTCAGGTGGGTTGTTTGCATTATTTTGTCAGAGTATAAAAAAAGGTCGCAGAGAATCAGTCCATTAACATGAGGAGGAACGGCTGCTTTGGATATAGGCTGCAAACAGGTTTTGTGCGTTTCCACCTTGAATGTAAAAGTTATAAAACATGGTTTGATGAACTTTGTGTGTAGGCGTCACATAGTTCTTCTCCACTCTTCTCTGTTATCAGCATCAGGGCTGTGCAGAACAGGCAGGTATATAAAAGGTAACCCTGACAGCCACCCAGCAGAACCAGAGGCCATGGAGAGAGCAAGGATCTTTGTTCTATGCATCTGTCTGGGTGTCCTTTTACTGGACGGCACTAAGGTAAGACACAATTAAAAAAAAAAAAAAACCCTCAAGTTCAGACTTCCATGACATTCAAGCAGGATTTTTGCTGCATGTAAAGCCATCCGAGCAGCTGACCTTGGTTTTCTTCTGTAAGTGTGGTTGCAGTCAAATCAGAGCAGGCGATTTACATGGAACTCAGTCAAAAACAAATGCCGGCACGGGCAAAGAAAGAGAGGCTTCTCCTTATAATACTCCCAGTGTGTTTGTTGGAACTGATTGATGTTGTGTTACGAGCTTTAAAAAAAAAACAAAAAACGCAGGACTGATGTCTGCTAACAGAGTTGAAATTGCTGGTTCTTCATAAAACTCCCATCTTATCCCTTTTTTCTTATGTTTTACTTTCAGCATATTTTTGTCCTCCAAACTGGTTTGAATTCGTGGTTTTACACAAAAAGTATAATTTTGAGTAGTTGCTATGGCTATGGCTATTTTTCTACATTTGCTGACAGTTTTGGTGATTTTTTAACACAGCTAACTCATCCATTGCTAGCATACAGGTATTTTCAGCACAATAGAATGCACCAGATTATAAGGCGCACTAATGAATGAAACAGACGGTAGTGTAACTACGGCAACTCTCAAGCATGAAGCGTGTTAGAAAAAAAAAACATACTGTCCGACAATGCTACACGTTAGCGTATTCAGAATTCCTGTAACTTCCAACCTTGTTTGCAACATATAAATAAACAAACAGATCGAGCTGAGACAAACATTATTGTTACTACGCTAACCTCCAACCTTGTAACCTTACAACCTTAGTAACAGGTTAACACTAACACCTGTTAGTGAAAACAAAAAAACATACAGTCCGACACAGATACACGTTAGCTAGCGTATTCCCAATACCTTTAACTCTCCATTTTGTTTGCAACAAGTATAAAAAACAGACTAATACCTCTAAAACAAACGTTACTATGACTACGCTAACGCCCAACCTTGTTAGTAAGAAGTAAAAAGACAGTCTGACACGTTAGCCACGTTAGCGTATTCAAAATAACTCCCAACTTTGTTTGCAACTCATACAAAAATAAACAGACATAATGACAGCACAGTATATCTCTCAAAATGGCTTTGACATCAGTAAGCATAACCAGAATTTATCCAAATATGAGGTGCGCCAGATTATAAAACACACTGTCATTTTCCTGAAAAACAGAAAGACCCCTAAGTGTTCCTCACAGTGCAAAAAATACATTAGCTGTGACTTTTATAAACTTTTTATCTTCCTCCTCCATAATAAAATCAGACTTTTATATTAACTTTAACTTGAAATGTAGCTTGAATTAAATTTGCCGTCAGTGTGTGCAGTATGTTCCAGACATAAAAAAATAAAGAGTTCATAAATCTTTTTTTCCTGAGTTTCTAATTGCGGCTCTCAGTGTGCATCGGCTCCAGTGTGGGTCCCCGGCATGGTTGTGTAACACACAAATTTAGCTCCCAGCAATCTAAAAGTAATGCAGATTTGCAGACCGCAGCCGCATGCAAAGTTTCCCTAATGTGTCATGGTTCATGAGGGAGCTGAAACAGCAGGTGCCTGGCTTTTGCATATGTGCAAAAAAGATGCCTCACACACATGTATGCACGTCCGCACATCATATAAAACCATTGTGTGCAGCAGGAAGCACATTCAGCTGCATGATTAGATGTAAAAAAAAATCACAGATCTGCAGTAGATCTGTATGTAGAAATGTCAGTCATGAGGAATATTCTTTATTATTACATTAATTATAAAGCAACTAAAAGACCATCTTTTTTTAGTTTCCTGACAGCCAGAAAAATAAACCTGTAAAAATCCTTTGCAAACCCCGTTTTTATGGAATGATGGGGAAAAAATTTGGTGCATTTTTTCAAACAAAGAAAGAAGGAAAAGTAACACTTTTGTGCTGCTGTAGTCTTATTGAAGTATAATGAATATTTAGCTTTGTCTCTTATTCTGAAAAATCCCTCTGCTGCTTAGTCTAGGATGCAAGAAGGTCAGCTGGCTTTGTGGTCAAGTCCTCTCTTTACGGTCTGTCTTGATTTAGGTCAATAACACCGAAAAGTCTTATGGATTTAGTCACAACTCCCTTTATAGCTAGGAACAGGCTGTCTGCAGGCAAAAATGGACAAATCGGTATGGGGCACGAACAAGATAGCAAGCTCGTAGACAACTCAGTGAGCCTGTAGAGCGAAAATGTTCATGCATAGTTTTTCTACAGTTATTCTATGAGCGACAGGTTGTAGCAAACACTTTAACAACACATAAGGTGAAGTAGGTGGGATGCAGGTGTGTTATGCGGATTTTTCATTAATCCTGCGGACTGTGCAAGCGGTCCATAAGTTCTAATAAGCGGGCTCTCCTTGTAAAGTTTCAATTGTGCAATGTTTTTAACCTTTCCAGTGCCACACAAACAAAGCTTTTAACACAGTCCAGCAGGATAAAACGTCAGATACATCTTCTTTGTACGTCCTCTAAACTTTGGAGCTGAAAAATAAGTGATTAATTCTATTTTGGATTTTTAAACACGGCTGAGTCAGAAGAAAGGTTCTTTTTCAGGTTTCATTTTCAACTTCTCTTGTTTTCAGGCAACAAACCCAACCTCATGTAGCTCCTGCTCAAGTTTTACAGACACAACTGAATCTGCAAATGGCACCCAATCCTCAGGTACCGCTGGGCCCGCAGAGACCACGCCGCTGGTCGACCACAGCGCTGGCCCAACTACCTCTGGCTTCCACAGCACCGAAGGTCTGCTTCCAACCTCCTCTGTCTTTCCCTCAAGCTTTCCTCAGACAAACGTAGTGACTTCGGAAGCGACCAGGACCTCCACGATTGGGCAGGAGGCTGGCACGGAGACCGCAACCTCCACTCCAGGCTCCACGCCATCGGGCAGCTCCTCCTGCACTCCTGGAGGCTGCCGCTCGTTGCTGCTGTGTGTCATCTGCATGCTGCTGCTCTCCTGTATGAACTGAATCTTTGTCGCCACAGAAAAAAAATCTAAATTTCAGTTAATTTTATTGAAAAGGAAAAAAAAACAGAACGTTTTGGAAGCTTTCTGACAACATGAATGATCAAAAACAGCTGCCTGTTGGCGCCACTGGGACGTTAAACTCTTTCTGATGTTAGCAGGTACCACTGGTCACTCCATCAATTGACCAAGAGTCAACTTTCCCGAACTTTTGTCTTCTCTGCAGTTCGCAGCACTCTTCTACAAACAAACTTTAACACGTGAGCCTCAGCTGCAGTGTAGGTCAAAGAGTATGTGTTATTTAGGTGTCGCCAGTGACATCTCTGATGTTAAAGGGTTAATACCAGAGATATCGCTGGCGATATGAAATAATACACAATCTTCAAACTACTGTAAATCTTCGACATTCTACGCAATTTACACAATTCCAACGGATTCAGAGGGGAGGAGCTATGGTTAGTCAAAAAAGTGTGGGTTTTTTTAGGTGTCACCAGTAACATCGGTGGTGTTAATTGGCTAATACAAGGGATGTCGCTGCAACACCGAGTAACACACCCTCCTTAAACTACCATGACTTTTTCACCATTTGGGCAATTGACCTAGTTCTAACGAATTACGCGATAGGCAATATCGGTGCACAGGCCTATTTACCAGAAACGTCTTATATTTAACATAAAGTCTTTCTTTTCTTTTGCTTTTAACAATCTTTAAGCATTCAACTTCATGAAACACAGACGGCCAGCACACCAAACAGGCAAACATTGGTTAATAAGTATGTGTGACAATGGTAGCCACTCTACCTTTAAAATAATAATAATTTAAAAAAATAATTAAACTGGCATTTATTATAAGACAACAGAGAAGATCTTTACCATGTATGACCTAAATGGAATTGGATTAAACTTTGTTGTTTCTCCATCAGCATTTTCACCCATTCATTTACAATATCTAATATGTGCAACTCCATCATTACAAATTGCCTTTTTTATTTTAAACATTTTGATTGAACATTATGATTAGTTATAGAATTATGTGAATTAATATGTAAAGTACAGTTAATAATTTTTTTTTTATTTTAAGGAACAAATAAGTGTGTAATTCCTTCCCAGACATTAATCTGTGTTTTGACAAATACACAGGAGCTGAACAGGGCGCCAAGCTTTAAAGACTATGTTCAAATTTGATTACATTTATTAATAAATGGTTCTAGAGATGCAGGAATTGAAAATAAAACTATTTTTGGCATCTAAATGACCTTAAACGAACTTTAAAAAGTGGCTTTTCAAAATCCATTCCCCTTCAAAAGAAATCACTCCAAAATAAAAGCATTTTTAGTTTAGATTATAATGATAAATAAAGTTGTGTAAACCTTGAAGTTTGCATAAGTCCTAAATGATATTGTTTAATCTTTCTGTTAATGTAAGTTTTTTAATCCAGATGCCATGAATCAATTTCAACAGTCACCTAAAAAATGAGAACTTTCATCGACTACTTTTTTATTGCTTTACTTTTTACTTTTTCATAAAATGAGAGCCTATATTTACACCTTTCATCCCTTTTTTTGGTGAAATCTACACCGTAATTGCTGAGATGTACTCATTATTATATGAACTGTCTAAAAGTGATCTTTTTTGATGAATAAAACAGTGACAAAATTAAGTTTGTTCTCTTTCATTGATGGCAATTGAACTGAAACTGCAGGAGCTTTGGTAAACCGAGCTCGGCTGCTCCCTGCTTTGCATTGTGGGTTTGGCGTTACAAAGTACTTTGCTCAAGGAAAACAACATTCAAATGTTTGTTGCTTGAGAGCTAGGTTTCCATCTGTGGAATGGCGGGTGTTTCCCCTGCAAACAGGAGGCGGGGACAGCAGCTGGTCTCCAAAAAAAAAAGAAAAAAATAGAAATCATACCCAAATTGGATGAAAAGCTCCACATTTTTAATCTAACTTTCATTATAATTCAGTATCCTCCACCTTTTACAGTCACCAAATGTTAAATGTAGAAATAAGATATCTGAGAGCGTCAAAGTGATTCACAAAAGAGGGATCCAAGGGAGAAGCCCTGAGGGTTCAGGACCGCCACCTTGGGTGGAGACTTGGGTCAGGCGCTCTCAAAGCTATAAAAGGGTCCGCTCCCTACTGGACATTTTCTACAGACAAGTACGAGGAGACGAGGCTGGATCTCACCTGAAGGTCACTCAATCACCATCCAGCATGAAGCCCGTTGCCTTGGAGCTGCTGCTGCTCACTCTGCTGGGATGGAGGATGTGCTGGATGCAGGTAAAACCAACTCCTGGTGCACTCAGAGGGGGGAAAACGAACATGGAGGCTACCTGCAGAGATTGACACACTTGATGTTAAAAACTTCATGGAAAAATCCTAAATAAAACACATTTTACAAATATTTGCAATATTCGAGGCATTAAAATGTTTTTCTTTCATTTCCCAAACTTAAGTCAGTGCATGTATCAAACAATAAAATGCTTTCAGGTGAGTTCATGACAAAAACAAAACAGTGTATTAATATTTACAGTTTTTTTCAAATCAGGCCTAAAAATGCTGCAACTTCAGCCCCTAAGGGGTAAAAAAAATATGGATTGAGGTAATCTATTATGGAGGTTATTATTATGCCCTGAAAATGTTTGTATTTTTAAAAAAAAACTGTTTTCAACCTCCTGGATTCTAACGCGCACAGTCAATGACTGGTCTATTTATAGATTTCTGTCCTGCGTGAAGCATATCAAACTATAAGACAAACTTCCTGTTTTGTCAAATTGTAGATTTCAGATTAAGGCGGAATAATTGTCAGTTAAAATAGCCACTCCACTTCAATTTTCTCTTATTAAGGGTGAAATAGCAGGAAAAAGTCAAGATCCAAAAGATTTAACCAACCAATGTACTGGTATTACTAAAGTTAATTATTTCATATTGAGATTTTTAATATTTTTTACCCTAAAATTTTGGGCTTTTAGTTCATGTTGATTGAATCCCCATAAACAAAAGTGCAGTTTCTTTAACTTTTAACATTGAACTGTTAGCTCTGTGTGAATGTTTTTTGAAATGCTGCAACTCTTTTGACCATTTATGCAATTAAGATAATTCCAATGGATTGTGAGTGTGACAATGAATCGATTTCTATTCCTACGGTCCAACCAGATCCATCTGTCTAAAGAAGAATGAAATCAAATATCTATATAATCAAAATATCGTTTCAAAATGAGATAAATTGATAACTGAATGTGGAAAATACCATTTGGATTGGGACACTGTAGGTTTATTACGCTGTGACATAAAAATGTGTGGAAACAGAATTTTCCAAAGACATGACCATACAGTGTGGTATGACATTCTAATAATGTTCCATTTGTATTATTTTATTGTGGAAAAACAACAGTTGGCTGAACTTTATTAAACTAAAATGTAAATTGATTTATTATTAATTCCTGCTTACTTGTTTGTTAGTACACATATTGAATTTTGACCTGACAAACAAAGTCTGCAGTCATAGCAATGAGGAGAACTTTACGGCTAAGGACGGCTGTTAATCAGGCAGCCGGAGAAGAAATACTATGCTATGTTTTTCCATATTTTTGCTGCAGTGCAAGTTTTTCAAGTTTTAAACTGAGCAGTCAGATGCCTCGGTAAATGAAGGTGGTCACTTATCGAACATTTGATGGATTCTCCTGAGTCCACTTTGAGTGGAAGGGGCGTTGCCTTTGAACAAGCTCACTACTGACTGGAGAGAGTGGTTGCCATAGAAATGTAGACTCAGTCGACACGGATCAAATACGGCTTACTGAGGACGTCTGGTTCCAACATAGCACTTATGGCATGACAATCTGTACATGACATACCGATATTGCCAAAAATGGTGACTGAATTGACTTCCTTTGGTTGGTACCAGAAGTAATTCATTTTCTGAGCGTGAAGTCTCACTGGCATTGTCCAGTTTCTAGCATGAAAAAATACACTCCATAGTGCAAAACTGCTTGAATCACAAATAAGTCGGAAAATACCTAAGGGGCTAAATGAGATAAGGGAACCATGTTCAGAACTGCGTGACTTTTCCAGGCAGTTTGGTTTGCTTCAGTCTAGTTTGTTTCTGAGTGTTGTGTCTGAGAGCTAACCAAACCACTGGTGTAAATATTATTAGCATTCTCTGCCCTTAGCTCACCCTTATAAAATGAAACCATCGTTTCAGCTCTAAAAGGGGAGAGAACTCCTACAATCATAAGCAATCCTACACAAGAAGGTAAAAGTCAATATTTTTAAAATGTGGACATCTATATCAATCATATGGTAATATTAAGCTGAAAATGCATCAACGGTGGGGAACAATCCAGGACTTCTGCATGCCAGTCTTAATTCCAAGTAAAGTATGTTGGGGTTTTGCAGGACATCTATGAAAGCTGTAGGACAATTGTGAGATGGGCTGTGTGACAGAGGAGAGCCTCTTCTTGTTTGCTGTGGTGATGGACAAACTAACAGATGAGGTTTGGGCAGGAATCTATGTGGATCAGGATGTTTGCAGATGACATTATGATCTCTAGTGAGAGCAGGGAGCAGTTGAAGGAGAGGCTAGAGAGGTGGAAAAGACAGGAATAAATGTTTCAAGTGGAACGAAGGTGGAGGACTTTAAGTAGGGTCAATGGTCCAGAACAACAGAGAGTGTAGGAATAAAGGTAAAGAGTTTAGAGCAAAACAGTGTTCAAGACTGTGGTGAGAGCAGAAACTTTGTTGGTTTAGAAGCTTAGAAAAAAGAGACAGGAGGCAGAACTGGAAGTAACAGTACAGAAGTTGTTGAGGTTCCCTTTGGGATTGATAAGGATGGATAGTATCAGGAATAAATCCATCAGAAGAATAGTTTACGTTAAGCCTTAGACACATGCCCAGGTTTTTGGGCTGTCAAAGCCCATCAAGGAATGTCTGGAAAATGGAACGTATTGCCATGTGTGTAGAAAGTGTATCGTAAAGTATTTGCAAGGTTAATAAAAGTTCCACGCTCTTATGACATAGAGTTGGTGTTGTCATGATGTGTGATCCAGATGACAAAGTTCTAAACTGTGCTCAAGTGTGGAACAAAGCAATCACACCAAGGTTTAGGTTGCAAATGTGTAAGTGCGACCATGGTCAAGGAAAGATTCCATTGAAGCAACTTCAAATGTTGTGCATTGATAAGACAAGATTCAAAGTTGATTATTTCTCAGTCTGTTCTTCTTTCCTGTTGAACAGGTTTCCTTGACAACGGTGACAAACAGCAGCACGACTGATAAAAACAATACTATGGCCTGCACCACCAATGTGACCGCAGACCATAACATGACCAAGGTGGTCAGCTGTAATTGGAGTACCAACAGCAGTAAAAATGACACCAGCAACACGACCACCACCAGTGGTAGTGGAAGTAGCAGCAGCGGTGGAAGTAGCAACAGTGGAGGAGGAGGTAGCAGCGG
>BSAI01000106.1:9450814-9501560 GCA_036245035.1 Adrianichthys oophorus
ACAGTGTAGGGAATGAGTGAAGGCAGCAACAAGCGCTGCTTTACCTTAGATGGCGCAATCTTATGCAAACATTGCATTATCTAACTTTTACCTCTTGAAGAAATGAAGTCTGAACAAATAAAGATTAATAAAGTCTTAACAAATAAAGATTCTTGTGTGCGTAATGATGATTCAGTGTTAACCAGTATGAAAAGGAGTGGTTAAAAGTGATAAGCTTTGAAGAAGTTTTGCAGACATTGTATTCTTAAACAAGGTGGTTTTACACAGTCGAAACTTTGCAGGCATATTATGATTGTGTGACTGAATAATAGAGGGATTTCCCGCAGCACACACATGGGGAGGAAACTGTTTTCAACTGAGGAATGTGCTAACGAGATGACGGAGACGGGACTGGAAGAAGCGGATAACATCGTGCACCTGGGGCAGTGGAAAAAAAAGTACAACTCCAGGGAGAAGATCCAGCCTCTTATTTTGACCCAACCTTCTTTTTTGCATATTGTGTATAAATCTCTGGGTCAGAGGGCGAGAGGGTGTCTCCATTCTTCGTGCATGAAGAAGGGTATCCACTAGGTGATTTCCTAGGAAAAGCTGGAGACCCAAGATGCCTGTATTAGATATTTTGGTGTCAGGAATTAATCTTTTGGTGGAAAACCTCAAAATCGTTCCAGACATCGATTCTTGAACACGCACTTTGGCATAATTGGCAAAACATAGACTCTACCTCTGGTAGCCTTTTATGATTTTGATGTTGATGAAAATAGTCAAATGTAGTGCAATTGTACTGTACTGCAGTACAACACTTGCCATTTGTGTGGCACTGTTTCATTGCCATGGTCAGTGTAGGCGATCATGTTTTTGAAAGAACTATAAGATGAGAGAAACAAATAGATTTGATAACGGCTTTTTAGAGGCTAAGAGTGATGCAAAGCTTACTGCAGATAGAACTGTTGCAGCCATTGCTGTAGCTGTTCTCATACGAAACCTGTCCTAAGTTTGTGTTAGAATCATTTGGAGTCCGTTTTTTAAGCTTCATAACATCAACAAAAACCCCTATTTCTTACAATCTGACTAATTTGAGAGGCGCCAGTCAATAAATTGTCAATTTGTCAACAGTCAACCATAAATTGTGGATTTTTGGTTTAGACTTATCAGCATTTTTCTGATGATGAAATAGAACACTTAAAAAGAGCAAACAAGATTTGTTAGGTGCTATAAAGAATTGTAAATAAAATGTGTTACCACAGCAATATATACAATAAAAAAAACAACTTTATTTTGAAGTTGCACTTTAATAAAATAAAAAAAAAATTGTTAGATGATGGCAAACTAAAGGTGTTTTGCTGTTGCATGAGCCTGCAGAAAGCTCACAGTTGACATAAAAGCTCATAACAACCCTGCAGTGTCAGTGTCAATAAGTGCTGCTCGTATTGATGAATCCAGCAAACCCATTGAGGGTTGCAGGACAGATTCAGTCTTCTGATCTGCAGATGCCCTGCAAAGCCTGCAGATGCTCCCCTTTGAAATGTTTCTGTAAAAGAAAAATACAGAGCACAGTTGGTATCCCTCCTTAAGAAGCAATGTAGTAGTGCTCTCAATGTGCTGAAACAGCAGGAAGAGTGAACCTGCAGAGCTGAGTACAGAGAGTTCCCCGTCAGCTTTAGGAAGGCTGCTCGGATGCACAGCAGGTCCTCCTCACTATGAGACACCATGATACCGTGCACCAGCGACGTCTGCCAGAGAGGTGGGATTCGTGAGTAACTTTTTACGAAATGTCTGCCTAAATGTGCGTTCACACCGCCATCGGCAGTGTGTTCAAACTGTCACGTTCATGCGCTGGTAAACAGTAGAAACATAACAGGGAGAAGCCCCTCCCAGGGGGTCCAGTGTGATAGCCACAGGCTAAATGCAAGTTCAAGAACTGGTGTTTGGAGCATTTTTGACCTTGTGTCACATGCCTGGTGTGTACGTCGCTTAAGTGTGATCGTGACTTCTTTTTTTTTCAGATTTTAGTTTTTCTGAACTGCTGTACATTTTTATGCCTAAATATGAAAGTGTTGATTTTAGCTGATTTTAACATTCATATGTGCGGCCCTGACAAACCACTTGTCAAAGACTTTTTTAATGTATTGGATTCTTTTAATCTTGTACAGTGGGTTTCTGACCCAACGTACAGTGCTGCACATACGCTGGACTTTGCTCTGTCTTTTCCTTTAACCTCTGTTGAGACTGTGAAAACTGCCTTTTCTGATTACTCAGCAGTATTATTTGACTTCATCTCGCCACTCAGAATTATCAGCAGAAAAGCTGCTGAGTTTTCGGCTTCATTTTTGTTGGAATGGCCGAACTTCTACTCATGCCCGATTACTGCCCACTCTTTTCTCCTTCAGTTTGAACTGCAGTGTGCTCAAATCTTGGATGAGATTGCCCCTTTCACCTTAGAAAACCAAGGCTCATGACTGAATGCTGGATTTTTGAGGAAATACGTGCCTCGAGACGGGACTGCAGGAAAGCCGAAAGAACATTGAAAACGGAAAGACTCCAGATATCCAATGATATTCTTTGAGACAAACTTTACTTGTATAATGAGCAGTCAGAAAAGCTAGAAGACAATTTGATTATGATATTATCTCTTCTGCTTCGTGCAATCATCCTTTTTAAAAGTTTGGGCTCAGTTTTGACTTTGGATAGATATGAAAATCTTGGAAAGTTCTATGGAAAATTATGAAAAAATGTGCTATTTTCATGGACAAAGTTGCTAATTAATTAATGCTTCCAGTCAGGTTCCACTCAATTTTAAACAAACGGTAGTGAGGCCACTGCTGCACTGTTTTCTAACTACAGGCTAATATCTTACCCACGTTTTTGTGCAAAAGTCCTTGAGAACACACCAACAGTTGGTTACGTTCTTAAATACTAATGGGATCACGGAAACTTTCCAGTCGGGGTTCGGGTCTAGACACAGGACAGAGACTGCTCTTGTAAAAGATGCAACAGATGCAGATCATCTGGTGGTTCTTTTATTATTGGATCTTTTGATAAAGTTGATCACGAAATTTTGATTGGTCGGCTGGAACATTGGGTGGGGCTTTCTGGTAAGGCTTTACAGTGCATGAGGTCTCATCTCACAGACAGGTCTTTCAGTGTTAGCATGGGCCCTCACTCATCCAAGTGTTAGCCCCTGAGGTGCGGACTCCCTCAGGGATCGGTTCTGGGGCCATTGCTTTTTTCTATTTACATGCTACCACTAGGAATGCCGCTTATTAGCATAAGGTGGATTTCTATCTTATGCCGACGACTGCCAAATTTATCTCCCTATACACAAGGGTCTTGACCATAATGTACGTAAAAGCCCAAAACGCACATTCACATAGACTTTGTATTGGAAGCATAGACTGTAAACAGAGACGGACAAAGCGCCACACAAGAAATTTTTTTTTCGCAATACAGATGCCGCTATTTGGAGCCAGACTACACGATTGGCCCGAGTCGGTCTGAGTCACGTTTCTATGGCAACTACTGTCGTCAATCATGAGTGAGCTTGTTTGAAGTCCACACCCATTCTACTGAAAGCGGCCCAGGAGAATCTGTCAATAAATAACTTGCAATAAAGAAAGAATATCATGAGAAAAAAATTAGGATGAGCAAGAACATGTTAAAAAAGATATGAAAGAAAGAATGGTAATTCTGACAAATAGTATGACTGAGTAACAGCTGTTTATTTCTCAATAGAAGTCAATGGGATTTTGGCTTCTTGGAACCAGCAGGTAATTCCTGTTTGGAACACGATGGGGGAGGGGTCCCTGTGTTCAGTAATATACTTTGTAGTGTTGGAAGTGGTTGCTTGAACATGCATTTCCAAGCTAACGTAGCATAAAACTGCGGCTTCTTTAGAGCCATTGTTCAGCATTTTGGAGCTTTTCTGTAGCTTTGGTTATGAGTTGGGACTAGCAGTTATTCAAACACTGCAGTCATGAATTATTCATGAGCACAAACAACCACAGACAACTGAAGCCGCTCCAGAGGTTGAGGTGAAAAAGCAGAGGCTGTCCTGTTCCTGTACATATGATGCTTTGAAGCTTGAAAGGACTCAATGGCGAGATGAAGAGAGGATCCATCAGCTGATGTAAAGATCGCCTTACCTTCATGGTGCTGAGCCTATTGGCAAGGTAGACCTCAGGGCTCTGGATGCACTGAACTATCATGAAACAAAAACAAGGAGACTTTAGAGCTGTTCCAACACCTCCACGCATCTTCACTTGCAGCGCTTACCTAGAACTTTCAAACCCATTTGAAAATCTCCGCTGAAACGTTTCTCCAAAATCTGCTCCACCGCCTGGCCGAGCTGCAGCTCTAGTTCCATCAGCACTGTTGGCCATGTCCAAAAGCAACCAGTCAGCGGGGTTCAAACTGCAACAGGCGTCAGCTAAGCACGCCGAAGACTCACCATTGTTCAGGTGTGCCAAGTTTCTCGAGGTCATGATCTCGATCCATGGCGCCGAGTTGGCCTTTTTCCCATCTAGAGATGCAACGAGGGCCTGCAGCCACAGAAGCAGTTTACAGAGACCTGAGGTCAGAATCTACAAATCTGTAATAAATCTGAAAACGATACCTCAACGTCTTTCTGAACCACAGCGGGGGAGTCACCTTTCTGTTGAGACATGAATGTGAAAACATGTTGAGTGAGATGAGGTCTGCACGTGTGATGAATGGATGAACAACAATACACATGAACCAAATGGATTAGTAGAGGGTTCCAATCCCTGACTAGAAACGTGTCTGTCCTTAATTCAACCCAAAATTGAGTTCAATTGCAAAATAATCAGAACGTTTTTCTAACAAGTGATTTCCCAACAAAAAAACGAGTACTGTAGCATGTTTACTGGACCATCTCATGAACGTCAACTCAACACATTAATTTGAATGTGGTCAGGAACCACGCCTGAACTGAAAATGGGTGAAAAAGTCTAAAAAAAACTTATAAAGTTTCACAAAATTAGA
Source organism: Adrianichthys oophorus (assembly GCA_036245035.1). Classification (NCBI taxonomy): domain Eukaryota; kingdom Metazoa; phylum Chordata; class Actinopteri; order Beloniformes; family Adrianichthyidae; genus Adrianichthys; species Adrianichthys oophorus. Next base: position 9,455,813 of record BSAI01000106.1, read on the forward strand.
GAACTGCTGAAATCAATCAAATCAGGCTGAATCTTGTGGATTTCTTTTTGGAAAGTTGAGAGGACAGAGGAGTCCAGTTTACCTTCAGCAGAGCCACAACCAGCTGAGCAAAGTCCCCACTGGTTTCTCCTCTCAGCTCCTTCTCCAAATCTTTTTTAAACCCTGAACATGGACAGAAAAACATTTTGTCAATCCAGAAGACGCCGGAATGGAGCTGTCACACCTCAAACTTGAGGACAAACATCTCGTCTCTGCAGCTCACGTTGTTGGAAAGCATTATTAATATTCTGAAGCTGCTCTTTTGACCGGGTACTCAGAATCTCCATGAGCGTTTCCTCATCTGTTCCCAGACCCTACGCAAACACAAACTGCAGGTGTTAACCAAATGACGGTACCACGTGCTTGCTTTAAGAGGATGGAGACCCACCGCCATGGCATCCTGCAGACGTTGAGCGTCAAAGTGCTCCGGCAGCATCAGCAGCTGCACCAGGAGGTCCTCCAAGTCCCCTGACAGAGCCTTCTTCAAAGATGCAATCAGGTCCTGAAACGACACACCAGAGAGCTATGAGCTCACCGGTCCTTCAGGCTCATTCACACAAGTGCTGAGTCAACAGAGATTAACCCCTTTAGATGTGGCTGACGACATCTAAATGAAAGTGTCCAGACTTCTACAGATGCCTGTGGGGTAACATGAAAGTACTAGTTTCCCAGAATACATATTGTTTTGCCTTTGGTTTTATTTAATGTTAGTTGCAGACTTGAGAACGTGCTCGGTGTATGGTGTTATTGGACCTTTGTTCAGCATGTGATACTGTTGATCACAAAGAGACTTACTGATCTCGTTGGATTGTCTGGTTCTGTCTTAAGATAGTTTTCTTCCAACCTCACAAACAGAAGCTTAAAAGTTTTCTACAGTTCATTTTTTCAAATGCTGCGTTCACACCGAATGCGATTTGAGCGACCAATTCATGCGCATGGTTTTGAAGGGCATGGAATTTACTAGTCAACGCTCCTGAAGCGTGCGGGAGGGGCTACTGTCAAATTTTTAGTCTCTTTGCTACATGAAGTTGTGTCTGTGTATATCTCATTTACAATGCATGGAAGACACGTATGATGTTGAGAGATCAGGTTTATTCATTTGAAAGAGTTCTGCTAAAGCATCAGTAAGAACGTCTCTATGTCTGGGTTCATGAGACCATTCAGAGACTCTCTGTGACGGTGCGGTGACGTTCACCATCTACTGCAGGAGCTGTGTCTGAATGACGTACATTTTTAGTAGTACTCCCGTGTCTTTGTGACCCAGTTTGACGACTTGCCATCTCACATTAGTCCAAGGAGGGAAAAAATAAAAACAAGACAAAAGTAGAGAAACATTTTTTATTTTTGTATTAATGCAAATAAGAAAAACATAAAATTCAGGAGGGGAATGATTAGATTCTCCTTCATGTTCGCTTTTGACTCCACGGGCCAAAGAAGAGTCCCTGATTGGTTGACGAGAGGAGTCTTATTGAAAACAAAAAAAGTTCCAATATTTAAACTCTGGAACTGTGCCACAATAAGACTCCCCAAACGTGTTGCTACGAGATTACTGATGCTGTAGCAGTACCTCTGTACATTGACCTAACGCTGAAAGCTTGCAGCGTGAATCACATTCGATGGGAACTTAGCTCTAAAACAGCGCAGCTTTCATGTGGGACACCTCAGGGTTCCGTTTTTGGACCGCATCCCTCATTTTTAGTGTACATACGGACTGCTGCTCTCACAGACATTTGCTACCACTTCTTTACTGATGACATGCTGCTTTACTGATCATTTAAATTAATATCCTTCAGGTATACTCAGATATAAGAGACATTAGCCTTTAGCATTAGCATCACTGTTTTCTTTCTTTCTACTTCCATTACTCTTCAATCGTTTACGCAATTAATACAATTCCATCAGATTCGGAGGTGGAGAAAAGCAGCTTTGCGCCGATATAGAACACTTTACTGTAGTAAAGTGCTTATCGGTACACAAACAACATAAATCAGCTGATTCTGTCACAAAGAAAAGTGGCTTTGGACGGGAATGCACAAAGCAGCTTTTCTCTGCGTCAGAATCCGTTGGAATAATGTTGATTATGTAAATGGTCAAAAGTTACAGCAATTAAAAGTATGTGTTATTTAGGTGTTGCTGGCGACTTCTCTGGCGTTGCTCCTGAGAAGAAGATCCCTCTGATCGAGCACAACATTGGTTTCAGTGGCCCCTTCTGTCCAGTCCAGCTTTTAAAACCTCACGTTTGACTCCAAAATGTCACTCAGTCACCATGGTAACCAGGTCAACAGAAACTGTATCCAGCAGCGTTAACATCTCAAAGCTGAGGTTCCTGGTCACCAACGCAGAGCTAGAAGTGATTCGGCCTGGACTACTGCTGTCCAGTTTTAGCAGCACTCCACTGACTCCCAGTTCATTTTAGAATCCCCTTTTTCCCTTCCTTTTAGAGTTCCCTGGGCTTCCTAAATTCCACCAACCATCTCCTGGTCCTAGGCTACGTTCACTTGGAAACTGAGGGGAAAAAACAAAAGGGGATCGAATGCTCAAGGCAATGGCTCACAAACTCTGGAATGCTCTGCCACTGTCCCTACATGCCAAGGACTCACCTGAAGACCTTTTTACCCCAGGAAGCTTTTAGTTAAGCATGTGCTTTTGTGTGTTTTTGTAATTTCATGTTTTTTGTGTTTTACTTCTCGTTTTATCCTGTTTTTGATGCTTTTTTAGAGCAATTTGTGATTCTTTCTGGGAAACGAGCTATTACTGAATATGATTTACTGCCTTTGAAAGTTTTGGGCCGTGGCGAGACTCCAGCTCCAGAACCGCTTGACCACAACTGAGATCCTTCTCCACCCAAAAGGCGGTTTCATTCATGTTTACTCAGCAAACAGGAGAGCAATCCCATGCAGCAGTGCAGCCTTTACCTTGTTTGTTATCTGCTTGTATACCATGACGATGACTTGCCTCTGGGCGTTGTTACGGTTGGTCAGAATGTTCACCACAGTCCCTGCGTCTGAGCAAAGTTCACAGCTGATGAAGACAGAGATAAGCACAGCAGGGCGGAGAGATCAGCTCTGCGGGACGCACCTTTACGGTCCAGAGCTGCCTGGAGCTCCATCATGTCTCGGTCAGAGTGGAAGTTGGAGAAGGGTCGGACAGTTCCGAGGGTCCCCCACCACATGTCCTGAGGGGCAGACACAGGAAGTAGACAAACACAAGCTGAAGGCGCTGTCAAGGAGGAAATATGGCTGTTTCACTCTAAAGAATGTCAAATATGGGTCCCATTGAAGATCTAGGGTGAAAAACAAGCAGCTTTTTTACTTTTGACCTCTGCTTCCTTCATCACAAAGAGATAACTTATTTTTTTAACAAGATGATGCTGTGAAGACTCACATCTGAGGAGTAGTGGATCGGATCCATGGCTCAGAGTCTGACAGATGAATGACATGAACACACAGATATTCATGCTGATGAACAAACAAAGTCAACACAGCTGTGTTCCTCTCTAAACAACTTTAAAAAAATATGATTTCCTTACCTGGATATGATCACCTAAGATGTTAGTTTCTTACAGAACCTCTTCTAAATGCTGCAGTTTCTACACACCTGCTCCAGACACGCCCACCTCCTGCTAGTGAAAACAACTGACCAATCAGAGCGCAGGGCTCTCACAGCCAAGTCAGCCTGTTAGTTACTGCAGGAATCCAGGCAGCCAAGTTTGTTAACACGGTGAACAGTGAGGAAAATAAAAATAAAATAAAGATAGCAGGGAGGAAGTGATGCCAAGTCAGGGGGCTGATTTTATCTTCACAAAGCAGACAAACATGGATTTGATAAAAACCACTCAGTCCACATTCTGCTCATGTCTGAACGATGAAAAATGATGCGTTCTCGTTCAGCTGTTTATAAAAAGGACATACCTAGGATTTTAAAGATGGTTTTATGTAGCTCATTAGTGTTGATTATGTTTCTTTTAAGGCTTTAATTTTCTATTTTTGCAAAAAGAAACACAGTGGGGCAAAAAAGTATTTAGTTGTCCACCAATTATGCAAGTCCTCCCACTAAAAATAATGAGCTTGCAACACAAAAATGTAATTCAACATGGTATCCACTAGGAGTCAGTGTTGCAACAGACATTTTGTACAGAGCCGTAAGCAAAGTTTTATGTTGTTTCAATCTCTGCTTAAAAGAAAAGGAAAATAAAAAACTTAAAAATCCGGTTTAAAATGATGGAATGTGGAAAATGTAATGGGTTGGATTCACACACAGGAGATTTCAGTACCACAGCACACAGCAGTGTCAGTAAAAAAAACAAACATTTAATATAAAATAGCTGCTCTCCTGAAGGAGATGGCCCATAGCAACCATTCAGTTTTTTTTCAAGAAACGAGCTAAAGGGTCAACCGTTACTTTTTTCAGCTAAAATTTCAGTGTAAATTTTCAATTTTTCCTTAGCAACTAGTGCTACTCCCCTCATCTCATATTTTCAACAGAACAATGAGATCGAGATTGAATGTTATGTGGAGGAATTCAGCTTTTTAACCTGATCTGAGTGTGTATAGACTATAGGGACTCATTTAGGAATGTTTTTAGAAGCTAAGTAGGAAAATAAATGCATAACAAAAGAAAAAAAGACAACATTACAGAGCAGATTAAATAAGTTGACCAATATGACTGAATTAAAAAAGGTTTTATTGGTTCAAATGGATTTTTTGACACATCATATAACACTGCTTTGCAAATCAGGTAAAACAGCGACCATCCACCATCACGTAAAAACCATGAATGGCAGCACAGCTGGATTTATTTTAAAAACTTGGGTTCATCTTTAAATCTCAGGATTTGTTTTTGCACTTCAGTGGCTCAGTTATCAAACAATTCATCCTCATTAGTCCTTCCAGCTGAGCCCCAAAGTCTCAGCGATGAAGGAGAAGACGTGCGTCTCCTCCAGGATGGCCTTGGTGGTGGGTTTCCCCGCTCCATGCCCGCTGCGGGTGTCCACCCTCACCATGAGCGGCTGCTTCTGCTGGGGGCTGCTGCCCACGCCGTGCTGCAGGGCGGCGCAGAACTTCAGCGTGTGCAGGGGCACCACGCGGTCATCGTGATCCGCCGTCAGCAGCAGGACGGCCGGGTAGGGCGGGCCGGTGTACGGGGGCTGCGGCAGATTGTGGAGAGGAGAATATCTGCGAGGAGGACAGCAGAGACCAGAGAATGAGGGAGGAGGCGCGTCTGAAACTTCACCTTCACTCAAAGCAGCGTTTGTACTTGATGAGCCACTGGAACTGCTGCGGGTCATCAGAGCAGCCGTAATCGGTGGTCCAGGCGTGGCCGATGGTGAACTTGTGGAATTTAAGCATGTCCATCACGCCCACTTCTGCAACCACACAGCCAAACAGGTCCGGGCGCTGGATCATGCAGGCCGCTGTGGACGAGGACCAGACGTTAGCAACTAGAAAAGCCTCAAACGTGATGTGACGAATGAAAGAGACAAAAGTGTACATTTGAAAAAGAATGACAACTGTCTGATGACTGAAAATGTGAAATAACTTTTTAAATAACGTGGTGAGTGATCTTTTTTCATTATGCTGTCCTACATTTCATTTATATTTACACAAATATGGGCTAAGGAGACGGAGGAGACTTAAAGGATCAAAGTAACAAAAACATGAAAGGCAGGTTTAAATAAGCCACGCCCACTCTGTTCTTTAAGATAAAGTCTTAGCAGCGAAGTGTTAATTACGTCACTAATAATCTTTTCCTTACAAACAAAAGATGAGGACAGCCCTTTAAAAGTTCAGAAATCAAACTGGTATACTACTTAAAAAACTGAAAATTGAAAGGGAGGAAAAATTAAAGGATATTTATGCAAAAATTACAATACATTTAAAAGTACACAGTAAATTCAGTAAAGTGTGTCGCTAAAAATGATCCGACAGGAAACATTTTTTTTTGCTCCAGCAAGCATCTTGCTACAGTGATGTGCAGCACCACCCAGTGGTGAAGTTGATGGAGTGCAGCTACACCTCCCTGAGAATTTGCTTTCTTTGTTTACAGCGCGTTGTTTTCTCAGCCACCGTAAGAAGGCACGGTTTGAGGATTTGATGGTAGCGTGTGATTTAACATGAGTTTGATTACTGTGTTTTTCCTTTTCTAATGTTTTCAATAATAAATCAACATTAATTTTATATTTTCATTCATTCAGCTGTGTTTTGTTAATTATAAAATTACCCTGAAATGTATCCAATCATCCCCTTCATTACTTTTTCATAATATTTAGATATTTTAATCCCTAATAGAATAAAAGCCTATTACAAATGAAAGCGATGGAGAACTTAGAAACTGAGAGCAGTCGTCCTCACCCACAAGCAGGCCTCCGTTGGACGCGCCGTTGATGGCGAGGCGGCTGGCAGTGGTGTACTTCTCCTGGATCAGGTACTCGGCGGCGCTCTGGAAGTCATCAAAGCAGTTCTGTTTGTTCTCCAGCGTCCCCGCTGCAGACACACAACAGTCAAGAAACAGGGGGACAGGAGCCAACGCAGACCCATGGTGAAAAAGCGAGACCAATCAGGTACCTTTGTGCCAGGTGAGGCCGTACTCCCCACCACCTCTGATGTTGGCAACAGCCAGGATCCCACCCAGGTGCCTTACAAACAGCAGACTGGCAACACTAAGAACAAAAAAAAAAAAGATGAGCATCAGTCAATAGCATGACAGTGCCACCTTTGTGCTGAACAGTTGACCTGTGGTTGGACTCACTTGTAGTACGGCTGTATGGAAGACTCAAAGCCTCCGTATCCGTACAGGAAGACTGGATTGGTCCCATCTCTCTTCAGGTCCTTGGAGTGAACCAGGAACATGGGGATGCTGGTTCCATCTTTGCTGGGATAGAAAACCTGAAAACATGAATTGAAAAAAGGCACAAACTGAACTCAAATATTCTAGATCGACTAAACTCCCAAGGTGGAGGACAAACAACGAAACTTGGACAAAAACCACCTCGACTCTTTGATTTGATCCTTTATTTCTGTACAACTGTTTGTTCAATCCAATTTAAAAAATTAGCTCAGTGGTGGAAAGTCTGCCAGGGAGGAGGGACTTGTAGGTTCCAAGTCCACAGTTGTGTCACCGGAACCATACTGTACAAAGTGTTGGTTGCCATGGCGTGACCGGGACTTTTCCTGTGTGTGTTTATGTGTCCATACGCAGGTGCGTTGAATTAGTGATATTTGATATACGCCATTGACTGTATAAGAGAACTGGACCAAGTGAATGTGACATCACCCACAGAAAACGAATGACTTTCGGCTCCAACCAAACTAAGTCAATTCAATGACTATTTTTTTCGCGATGCGGATACCACCATGTTGGAACCAGAGATCAGTAAGAGATGATTCCTCCGACCTGGTCTGAGTCATCATTTCTATGGCAACCACTCTTGCCAATCAGGAGTGAGCTCGTTGGAAGGCCACACCCCTACCACTTGAAAGCTAACTGTGGGGAATCTGTCAACCAAATGTTTCAAACGTTTGACATGACACGACCTACTTCTATTGAGGCATCAGATTGGTTGGTTTAGCAAGAACATCATAAAAACAGGAAATAGAGCAAGAATGGTTTTACTGACAAATAGAATGACTGAGTAATTGCTGTTCATTTCTCAAAACAAGTCTATGGGATTTTGGCTTCTTGGAGCCAGCGGATACTTCCTGTTTGAAAAGTGAGTCCCTCAATCCAGTTCTCATGTACAGTCAAAAGTCCATGGAGACCAATGACGGCGGGTCCAAAAGAATCATCAGTGCCCTGCAAAGGCAGCGACTTTTTCTTAACGCGGTTTAAAAGCATTTTTGCCTGCACCCTCTTTGCCTTGGTCGAGTATTGTGTATTTGTGCTTTAAACTGCATTTTTGATTAATTGATGCTATCAAATGTGAATTCGGCTGTTCTCTCCTTTCTTTTACAGCCAACAGCTCATTACCACAGACACTCCGGTTTGGGACATTTGTGTTATGTTTCCACTTCTTTCCCCTTTCTTTGGGTTGTAACATTTCCCCACTGAAGTCTAACCAATCTTTCTCTATCTGTGTGTTTTCTCCTCTTTAGCAGTCAGTGATCTCAGAGGTTTAGATGGCATTTTAGATGTGATTGAGTTATTTTTAGGCACAGAAGGAGGAGCAACCAGACATCATTCCCTTTAAGTAATACGGTTTCTCCTGAGTGAGTTTTTCCTTTTAAAAGAGGTCTGATAGTTATCTGGTGAGATAAACAGGCAGGTCTGGGCAGCTTTGTTCCGTTTTAACTGAATTCATTTAAATTGTGCCTTTTGTTTTGGATTGACGTATCTAGCGTGATGATGTAAATCACCAAAGTGATTTGCTCGCTTGGCTGTTCCCTTTCAGCTTTATAAATTCTTTGCATTCTTTCTCTCACCATGGTTACCGTATGTCTTCCGACTGTAGCCCTGACCTTTATTCATAACGATGAGCTGGCATTTAAGAGTAAATTGTTCACCTTCAATGGGGTCAATTCATTGAATTTCCAAATCTCGTAATCTCGGGGTCACGGGGCTGCTGGAGCCTAACCCGGCCACTCATGGGGACACCCCATGGACAGGGGACACCCCTGGACAGGTCGCCAGTCTGTCGCAGGGGGTGCTTGTCGCAACATCTCCTTAAACTTGGCGTTTATTGGAAACAGGTGCCAAAAAGAGACAGTCCACTACACCGGTCATAACTTCTTATACTACATTGGTACTTTTCTCTCTGGTCCACAACATCTTCAGCTCTCTGCCTTAGTCACGTGTATGAATCCGCCCCTTCGATTTTGTTTAAGTCATTGTATGAACGCTCATCTTCATCTCCCTCATTTATTACCAAACCTTTTCCATTAATCCAGCCAGAGTTCATGGCGATACACAGTGGTGACTCTGACCTCACCTGTTTGGTCTGGAAGTCTTCTTGCTTGATGCCCTTCACCTCCACCTCCCTAAAGACTCTGGGTTTGGGGTTCGGCTTGCTCAGGTCACAGTGGTAAATGATGCCTGGCTCCCACAGAGAACAAGTGGTCATTTGTAATATCTTCTGAAACCAGCAGTGAATTTGCAACGGCGAGGTTACCAGGCGTCGTGAAGGATGTAAACTTGTAGAAGAAGTCAGAGTGCTTCTTCTTGCAGCTCACTCCAGCCACGGTCCCCACACCGAGAGGCAAATCTTGGATCAGCTGACCGCTCGACAGCTCATACAGCTGCAAAATGTCTTTCACGTCGTGGAGATAGTTGACCAGCAAATGACGCTGATTGACACAGGAGACAAATCCTACAGAAGAGGAAGCAGAGATGTGTCTTTTCTTTTTGTTTTACATACTGTTGAAGTTTCCCCATGACCGGGCCCTCCATTTTTTCTCTTCATCCAAGCAGTGGCTGCAGTGCTCACTAGGAGCCAGAAGAGGGTGGCCCAGCACTCTGGTTGGTTCTCAAGATCCTTTTCACCCAAAAGAGCACAGCACAAGTCCCTCAGCTTTGTTATTATGGATGACAGGACCACCCACAGCTTGGAGAGCGCCCAAGCTCTGCCTCATATACGGGTGACACAAAGAGCTAACAGAAAAGATGATGGATGCCTGTTACCGCAGCAACCACAAAGTTGGTGTCAGTTCAGATGTTTGCAGATGATACTGTCATAACATCTAATCTTTCATGGCCCGTTTTTGTGACACTGACTGATTTTTAACAGTTGAATCTGGGAAAGAACATGTATTGTTGGTGTATTTTCCTCTAAAGCAGTCTTTTATTTCATTCTTGTGAATTCTTTGTGTTTGTTTTGTTTTCTTTAATATCCTCCTCAATCCTAAACCGTTAAACAGAGAATTATTAAGTTTTCCACTTCTACTTAAAAAGGAGGTTCTTGTTTAGAGGCCCACTCATACTTTCCAAATGAGGGGAATTAAATCCAGAACCGGAATTTTTTTTTTTTTTGACAAAATACTGTCATTACAACTTTGGCTGAATAACTGGAATTAATTATTTATTTTCGAGTATTATAATCCCAGGTGTTTTTTAAAGAAGCTTTTTTAGTTTAGCATTTTTAGCGTTGATCTACAATAATAACCTGTTTTAGTTAATTTAGCATTTTGGAGGTAGTTTAGCATTTTCAGTCATTTGCATCTATCATAAATGATTGCATTGCACTGTCTGCTATAGTTGTTTTCAGCTGTTATACACTTTGCTCAGCTATTTATGTTTCCTTTCATTTAGCATTTCTTTTGCGTTTTTACCCTCTTACCCTTTAAAATCAGCACTTTAGCTCCAATGTTGGCATTTTTTTTTACAGCTGTAACTCTTTCACCGCAACAAACGCAATTCCAACAAATTCTGAGGCTAAGAAAAAGCAACTTAGCGCTGATACTCAACAGTATAAAGTGTTAACGGATTCAATGCAAACCAGCGGATTCTCACTCAAAGCGGCTTTTCTCCATGTCAAAATCGGATGAAATGACATTCATTGCGTAAGCAGTCAAAGAGCTTTGGTTAAAAGAGCACAGCTTGGGTTTTAAAGAGTTAAAGCAAAAAAAAAAAAAACTTTGCTTAACAAGAAATTTAGCACAGTTACCATCTCATCCACGTTGTCAGAATTATTTAGCAACTTTTATTTTTTCATTCATTTAATTTATTCATATTTAGCATATTTAGCAACTTTCATAACGTTAAATGAATTTAGCTATTTGGCTTTTCAGATGGTATTTTTTACATTTTTGTCATATTTAAAATGCTTTTTGAGAAATACAAAGATCCTAGTTTAAAATAATTTACATTTTTTTTTGGCACAAAAATCCTCATCTAGCGTTGTTCCATTGTATTTTGGCAGTCTTTACTAAAGCTAACTTAGTTTGACCTTCATGTATTTAATGTTTTATTTTGAAAGCATTTTTTCAAATAATAATATTGGTTCAGTGTCTGGAGTTTGCTTTGATTTGTACATTTCACAGACAGAAACAGTGATGTGCACAGAGGGGGATAACCAAAGAAACCTTCTCGTACACAGTTACCATCATTCCAGTGACTCAGAGGAAAAGTCAAAGCAAAGTGCTTCTAAAGCACGTTTCACTTTTTGATGAGCCTTGTAAATGAAAAAGATTTACAATCACAGACACACAACTTCCCAGTTTTTGTGGTTGAATGTCGTCAAAACACCAAGACAGAAAATTCAGAGGAAATAAAGGACTTTTGCAACATTTAAAAACCGTGAAATCTGAAACTGTGGTTCTACGAATGAGTCTTTCCAGCACATTCTGAAGGTTATGGAGGTTCACAAGTTGTGACTGCCACTGCTCCAAAACCACTCAACACCCTTCCAACAGCCCTCACCCAGGACGTCCTTATCGTGCTGCGAGATCAGGGTGGTCCAGTGCTGGCGGTCTGGGTTCTGGATGTCGATGTTTATGAGGCGGTATCGAGGGGCGTCGAGGTTGGTGTGGAACGTGAAAACACTTCCCTCATTGGTGATGTACGAGTACTGAGCCTCAAAGCTGTCCACAAGTTTGACCCACGGGAGAAGACCTGCAGGACAAAAGGTGACTTTAAGGGTTTCTAAAGACTAAAGTCCAGCTGCTGCCACACACACACACACACACACCCCAACTTCACATCCAGTCACAAACTAATGCAACAATGAATTCAAAACTCTCAGGAAGTTTTGTTGTTCCGCTCAGCTGCAAAGGCTTTAAAAATTAGTAATGATAGTTTTGTTTTTGGATTTTTACCTAAACCCATGAAGTTCAGCTGCTTTCTCCTGAACACAGTTTTTACAGCTCTGATCACAGCAGCTGGTTTAGGGGGTCAAAGTTAGCTCCACCAGTAAAATCAATGCCTTAAGGAATGAAAGGCGAAAAAACTGAGGTGGGATTATTTAAACATTGAACACCAGAGTTATTACCGTTGACAGGAAATAGCACGGTCTTTAAAATACTCAAATTCCTTTTGCCAAATCGCATCGTTTTAAAACTGTGTCTTTTTAGGTATGAAGTGCTAGATAAAGACTGCTGCTTGAAATGGTACCTTGTTGCTTATTAAGGTCGGTGAACCGCCAGTGACGGAACGTGTTCCCACAAACACAACAAAAAGCCTGTTCACACGACCACAGATATCGGATAATCCAATTTTTATCATCACAATATCGTGGTCCACGTGTTTTAGTCAGGAGTATTTTCAGGGGATGTTCGTACAGAATAATAAAAGTTTTAAGCTTCCTGTTACTTTCACAACTTCTGCTGCTATATACTTTGGTTTGCTAATGTAACAAAATGTGGAAACGAATATGCCTGCAGAAACAACAACATGCTCCTCTAAATGTACAGCACGAATAGGAATGGACGGTCACCTCAGTTATGCTAGACCCATAGTCTTTCTTGACATTTGGATGTTTTGTTTTCACATGTGAATACGCACAAGAGAGAACGCACGCCAGTAAATACCATCTTTTCAGAAAGGCAGCAACAAGTGTTAATGCAATTTCTTTATATGAAACAACTATTCATTTTTTCAGAAATGTGATAGTGGATTAAATTGAGCAACTCAAAGTATCAGCTGATGATTGGACATTTGGTACACAAGTAAACGAGGTCTACGCCGGCGATCAGAACTGAAGTTACACCCAACGGGGCGTGGTGACTGACAGGTTGTGGTAACATACAGACCTTTGATCCCATCAGGCAGCTGTTGTAGGTCACAGTACCACAGCTGGTTGACCGGCTCACAGCCTTCGGTGATGGACAGGACGGCGTAACGGCCATCGTCTGATATCTGGCCAGAGATTGAGGAGAAAACAAAAATGTTTAGACACATTAATTCAATTCAAGACACATTAACAGCAACTGCTTTCCAAAAAATAAAAGAACCACCACCCCCAAATAATGATCAAATCTGTACCCATCGTACATCTGATGCTACACACTTACAGTTACTGAACTGTTCCACTTGGGATGATCTACAAACTCTGCCACCAAGACGTCTGCAGACTGCTCAGTGCCAATCACATGGTAGTAGAGCTTCTGGTTGATGTTGGAGGTGGTCTCTGTGCCTTCAGAGAGACAAAAGGTTTCAAACGTCTTCATTGTCTTTAAACTTCATTAACTTTCGGTGTATCCCGTTAGGGGTTAGATGGTTGTTTGGAAGATAGTTTTAAGCCGGATGCCCTTCCTGACAAACCATGACAATCATGTCCTACACCCAGCCATCTGAGCTATCCAGCCATCTCTAACTATAATGAAAACTTTAATACGAAGAAATACAAATATATCTGGAATGTTTTTTAATTCACAAACACCAAATCAAAGCTTTTTAAACATATTTTGGCAAAAGGAATATTATTGCACAAGGAAAAAAGGCCAAAGTTGAAATTGTATTGCAACTATGTTTATTTGAAACAAAAAGTACTGCATTTGTGGTATTTAATATCTACAGCAATATGATTCGATATATCAGAACAAAATACCGTAAATATTTCTAAGAAGAACTTCACAACCATAAAAAAAACAAGCAACTTTATTTGAATAAGTGAACAATCCTTACAAGGACTTGCAAAGTGCAGCACCTCCACCTTTCACTTTTTGTTTTGACCCGCCCCTTTAACTGCTGGCCAATGACTGAAGAGATCTTTAGTCACGTGGTTGTGTTTACAAACAGAAATGTCTGGTAGACCCCAGTCTGAACACAGACTAAACACAGGGTTTATGACTCGATCCAGAACAAATCAAGCGGACCTGGTCTGGAAAAAAATTATTTTTCCAGTGTGATTACACCCCGAGTTACATCCATTCTTAGAACGCAGGTGGGTGTCACGTCAGCACATTTTCAAACTTCTCTTTGCTAGCATCGCCTTTCCAGGTGCTCTGCTTCTTTTAACAAAGCCACTTTCACATTCAGAGCATCTGTAAACATCGGGTTTAGCATCAACTCAAATATCTTAATTTAAAATAAGACCTTGGGTTAAACTGAAATATAAAAGGACCTTCAAAATCGTAATAAATATTTAGTACATCATAAAATACAAATCTCAAAGACATCCTTTAAGGACTCATTAATTATACTACCGCTAAAAAAACAGTCAAGTTGTATTTACCGACAGCTTCCATTGGATTGATGAGTAAATAATAAAATAAGACTGCCCTTTACCTTAATGTTGAGATGGATGGGGTGATAATGACAACAGGCTCAGCATTAAAAAGTAATACAGTACAATATGGTCATTTATTCTTTTAGTAAGAGTCAGAGCTTTAATGATGCTGAACAGTTGAAATATGATTCTATTATCATCTATTATCTATTATCATCCTGAAGCCTTAGGCTATAATAATATAAATTGTTGTACTTCAGCAGCAGCAATCTCCACAATTATCTTCCAACTCCAACAACAAAAAGCCATAATAATAATCCATACAGTGACACTACTCTTCTTTAACCTTATTCTAAAGGATTGGGCCATAAAAATATACATGACTCCTGCAGCAACAACAGTCACTATTATAATTTTTCCTAGTCTTCCAATGCAAAAAAAGTCTTACAGCCTAAGGCCATACTATTATTCCTTAAGCTACGTTCACAGCGGCCGCGTCAACTTGCGTTCAAAGGGCCACTTCCCATGAAAACTCTCGTGTTCAGGCACCGCTACTGTTGACATATATAGAAATGGACAAACGCTGTGTGACGTCAGCCATAGAAAATGCCTTACATCCAGTTCAAATGAAATGCCGTCATTTCAGTCGCCATTTTTCTGCTGTATGAACTTCGCCATTTTGGAACTAGACCACATTAGTGAACATTGATTGGTTAAAGTTGTCGTTTCCATGGCAACCACTCTTACTAATCAGTAGTGAGCTTGCTGGAAAGCCACACCCCTTCCACTGAAAGCGGGCTCAACAGAATCTATTAATGAAACGCTTTGAAAGTTCCAGGTGGGGGCCAGCGGACACCACAAGCTTTTACTGCGCCCTCTGATTGGTTTGTTTAGAACTTGAATGACTTACAATAAAGAAAATATATAATGAGAAAAAAAATAGGTTTAGCAAGAAGATGTTAAAATGAGATTCCAGAACAAGAATGGTTATTCTGGCAAATAGAATGACTCGGTAACGGCTGTTTATTTCTCAATAGAAGTCTACGGGATTTCGGCTTTCTGAGACCAGCAGGGAACGTCCTATTTGGAACGCAAGGGGGAAGGGAATAATGTGTCCAGTTCTAATAGACAGTCAATGGTACGCAAGTTTAAGTCCAGTTGCAGGTTCTAAGTACAAAATGGGCATTCATTGATCCTGCGCTGGAGTTTAATCAGTTGAACTTCTTGAATGCTAAATCATGAAAAAGCTGAACTTTGATCAATCAGGGACTGATTTGGTAGTGACGTGTGGGTAACATCCTTTTTAAAACATGGAAGTTTGCAGGGTTTGGGCCATAATATAAACGGCTTTAGTTCAGTAGCAGAAACCTTTGAGTAACTTCCCCTCGTCATTAACGCAAAAGAATTCACAGTCAAAGGCTGTGATAATAATCCTTACTCTTGGGCAGTGGCGAAGCTAGAACATTTGACTTGGGGGACAAGAGGGGGGCAGAAGGCTTTGGAAGTGGTGTTGAAACATAACAGTAGTGGAAGGCCAAAACACCGATTTTAAACAGTTTTTTTGTTGACGAGCTCCTATTAACGAGTTTTCCAATAGCAAGGAAACGGCACAGATTTTGACAGATTTACAGGGGCGTTGCAAAAAATTTAAGGGGTTCAAGATTTTATTTAAAACTATTGTTTTGTTATTTTTTGCTTAAAGAAGCTTTTATAAATTATTTCTTAATTGTTGTCAATGTTAATACCAACACTGACCCTAAATATTGGTGGTGGCGGTGGGGGGCAAAGCTGTTTTATGGGGAGGACACCCCCCCTCGCTCTGCCGCTGCTCTTGGGCCACTGTTATAATGCTTAGATGTACAGAAGTCCTGTTTGGGCTGCTTTAATAATGCTTCCTTATATTTTAAATAAGTTTTCTTTAACCAACCAATGAGGAATAAGGTCTTTGAAGGCCCCAAGATACCAGGCTCCTTATAATATTAGAGTTTCAGCCATTCGTTGACGGGTCGGGACATATTAATCTTAAAAGTTCCAATATGGCCTCTAAAGTCTGAATCTTGAGTACAACCTGCTCTTAGAGGTGTTTTTGATCTCTATCGTCCTAACCATCTGTTTTGCCGTCCTGACGGGGGTAACAGTTGTAGAAGATTCCTTTGGCGTCGTGGGTCCAGGCCAGGCAGCTGAACTTGACCCTTTCCAGCACATCGGGCAGCTTCGTGAGGTTGTCTGCCTTCATAAAGTGGACAGTCACCCAGTCTGAGCCACTGCTGCTCAAACCGTACGCAAAGTACTCGCAGTCCTCAGACAGACGGCCCACTGGACAGACACAGGGACACGAGAAGAGGAGGAAGTTAGTTTGCTGGAGCAGATTATGGGATTTTGCCGTTTTGTGTTTTGCCTAACTCTTCAAAGCTACTGTTCCATCTTCAGACAGCTTATTTGGATCAAAGAATACGGAGGCAGGAGCATCCAGAGCGTCCTGCACATAAAGCACATCCTGGTTCTGCAGGCCTTCGTTGTGAAAATAAAAATACCTGAAAAACACAGCAGAAGCTTAGATGTTTGTTGTCAGGATGGCTCCTCTGCACGCTCAGACCATACCTGGTCCCCCGTTTGTAGGGGCAGCTGTACTTGGGATGGTCGTAGAGCTCAGTCAGCCTCTTGTGGAATTGGGGACAGACTGCACACCCCTCCAGGTATGGCATTGTCAGTTTGTTCTGCGCCTCGACAAACGCCTGCGCAGCAACAGGAAACTGAATGAAATCTCAGAAGGATTCCTTCACCTTTGTGCAGGAATCACATCGCACCTTTGTTTCTGCACTGTCGGGGTCCTCAAGCCATGCGTATGAATCACAGATTTTTGTTCCATGGTAATCATCTACCTGATGAGAGATGTGTGTGCAACAAAAAAACAAACACATTATTTCAGTCAAACTGGATTTTCTTGAAAGATCTTTATCTTTCAAATTCTTTGAGAATGCGTTTTTCTGCAGAAGTCAGGACGCTTCACTTGTTTTCACAACATTTCCTCCGTAACCAGAAGGATGCAAAAACTTAGAAAATAAACGCGTCCTCAAAAGTTTCTGAAGCAGAACCAGGGACTTTCTGACCAAACTGTGCGTGAGAACGAACCGAATTGCTTAAAGCTGAAACATTTGAAGTTTTTCCACAGACGACAAACAAACAACTCAAACTATTTGATAATGAACCAAAAAAAAAAAAAATTACTGGGATCAAGTGGGTTTTAGTGGCGAAAATTAAAAAAAAAGTGTTCCCAGTGGTCCTTTAATTATGATTATCTTATTTAAATAAAAAAGTCTTTGTCGTTTTCTAGAACATCGTTTCTGCAGAGCAGCAGTTGTTCTTTAGAAATTCACCTCTGAGTTCTGAGCGGGACTGTTAGCATAATAAGCCCACGACCCAACTTTGCATTTACCGCTGGAGCTCAAAATTATACAACTGGGTAGCTCCAATATTGTTCGTCCTTTATTGCACAGCTAACTTTAGGTTGGGAGTGTAAACAGAGAGCTCTCAGGAACGGAGAGTGCGTGCTCTGCAGCAATAGTGTCGTTCATGACTCGGAGGCAAATTCCTACTACCAGTTGCAGCTCTGCAGCAACCATGTCCTCGAAAAATGACACAGGTATTTGTATTTTGGCTAAAAACAGCTACATCATGATTAAAAGACCACGGGAATGCTTTTAAATAGTTCAATTGGGTCTTTCAGAAAGTTCAAGACAGGGAAGAAAAAGCCAAATAATAGCTTAATAATGTCAACCAACTTCAAGTTAATTATAACTATAGTTTTTAAGTGTAAAAAAGTCTGAGGCGAAGCTTAGAGTGTACTCTTTAGTTGCAAATTCTGTACACATTTAGTACAGTACTAAAACCTAAAACAATTTTCTGTGCAAAGTATTAAAATATTTCAGATATGAGTTATTTGAATTCTACATAAAAATTATTTTTGAAAGTTCTTCAAAGTCTCAAAGGCTGCGTTATTTCAGTTATTTAAAGTACTTCCGTTGGACCCTGAGGATTTATCTTTTACGTTTGGTGTACACACAGCAGGTTCAACTTTACGTCATAGTTCAGGTTTGAATCATGAGAACGTCGGAGTTAAGAGGGTGGAAGACCTAAATCATATGATATAATACATTAAGCTGCTGATTTAGATGAACAAAGAAGTATGGGTCCTCAGACGAGAAGAGAAAGAGATGAAGAGATAAGTTTTGGGGAGAGCAGTAGGAATGTCGGGAATTTTTTGCAAAAAAAAAATCTGTACATGCTTTTTCCAGAATCTTTCGACCAGTGCGGGTGGGGGGCGTGGCCAAAGTGCTTCCAATAATTGAGTGACATTAGTAGTCTCGTGTGTACATATAAATTCGGATTACACGGAACCCAAACCAGAATGAAAAACTCTTTAACTTTCGCTTCACCCCCCCTTTCATTAGCTTACTCCTTTCCGCCCGCCCCGCGTGCGCCGTCCTGCTCAAGCTCCAGCAGAAGAGCTAACCGGCACGCGGGCAGCGCACTCACCTTACTATCGTCCTTGAGGGCGGCGGGATACGTGAACACCATGGCGGCACAGTTAACAGAACCGAGCTGAGAGAGTCCACGGAGTCAGTGGAGTTCCGGGTGAAAGCGAAAGTAAACACTCCTGTGCGCGCACACACACACACACACACACACACACACACACTGCTACTCCGAGTGTGTGACGTCGTCTTTTACTAGCTGTCCAATGACGCTGCAAAAAAAAAAAATCAATCTGAAGTTATGATCTTGAGACACGTACAAATTAACGAGGGTTTTATTGGTCCAAACAAATCTTTAAAAAAGTATTTTTTAAAAAGTGAATTATAAATGAAAAATATTCATTTTAAAAATAGCATAGAAAAAATACTAATTAAATTTTAATTAGCAACTCTGCTGCTTTCCTAATATTCATTTGATTCTGCATTTAATCCTTTTTCATAATATATATATATATATATATATATATTTGCAAGTTATAAGTCATGAACTGACCAATCAGATGCCTCAGTAAAAGCATGTGATGCCCGCTGGCCCCCACCTCGACAGTTTCATTAGTCGTGTTTCCATTAACTATGAAATTATGCAAATTGCATTTGCGATAACAAATTTGCTCAATGGAAACACCACAATTTCGAAAAAAAAAACTCGCATTTATCGAGAAAAAGTATTTGCGCTTGGAGGAGTTGATTTTTGGGGTGTATCGAAATGGACATATTTTGCAAAACTGCAATGGAAACACTTTTTTCAAATTAAATGCTCTTCTTGGAAGGAAGTGGCTGAGCCCCGCGCAGTAAATGATCAAATCCCAGGATATCCATCAAGTTGTGGCCAATACTTGCCACTAATAATGATTCAATTCAATAAACACAAACATTTTACTAATGTTTTGTTCTTCACATTGCCAAGAATTGTACAAACATGAATCCCAAATAGAAACCATCAAAATAAAATAATAACAAAAGTATAAACTTAGCTTCAATATTATATGACTGTTATTTGCAAACACAAGATCACTTGAAAATAATAGGCTTTAAAGAAGGCTGATATTATTCTTATTTACGTATGACCAGCATAAAAAGTAATGGAAATGTATGTTGGCCACACAGAGCATGTGCAGCCGAGATGCACTTTGTTGCATTGCCCACACGTATTTTAAGCGCATCCAAGACTGGATTTTGTTAACTATACTTAAAGTTCAAGTCATATTAGCTGTCGTGCACCAAGATGCGTGAACCCTGGGTCTGTGCGACCACGAAAAAAGTTCAGGACTAGCCACGCATACTTCAATAATTAGGTGTGAATAATCACTTCTTTAAGTGGGGGGCTAGTGCTAGCGTTTGTAAACAACAAAAAATAAGTAGAAACTGCTTAGTGTAAAAAATTTTTTTAAACTGTAAAGAAAAAGCAAAACAAAATGACATCATAAAAATTGTATTTTCTAAATTAGTGAATCCATTCTCTCTGTAACTTTGTTATTGTGAGCATATGTGAAACATTAGTCAGACGCCGCATGTTATGCAGAGCGGCTTGGTACGTGGAAACGACTGTCTCCATATGGATTTCTGGAGATATCCATAAAGCAGCTTTATGTTTCTCTTAAGTCAAAGGCTCTTCTTCAGATTCATCACTTGCTCTTTTCTCCCCAAAGACACTTTTCAAATACATCTTTTTGTTTAGCTTTAATTAATTTTTAGCATTGGGCTTTTAACTTAGCTAGTGGTCTGAGACAGGCAGATTTGGTGAATAGAATCCGGTAGTTTTCCAAAATAAAACTTCCTTCAGAAACAGAAAATAAAAAAGGGGAAAGAATCGTAGTTAGTGTATGCATTTCTCCTGTCTGCGGCAATGTAAGCAAGCAGCCCTCAGACCGGTACTGGTTCGGAGCCCGGGCGTTGGGGAACCCTGATTTAATGGGAACAGGAAGCACGTTGAAAAACAACAAGTTGGTAACGACTAGTGGTTACTCCAAACGCAAAAAAGTCATGCGGAGGGGGCCATTTATGACGAGTTGGGAGTTAGAATGTGTTGTTTGAACAGCCAAAGCGTGCTCAGACCCCTGCCCTGTGTACGTCAAGCATCTGACGCAAGCCGTACACGGGGGTGGGAGCAAGCCTGTGCTAAACAGAGCGCTTCGTTTGCTGTAACCACCGGTCAAAGTAAAAGAGAAACATTGATGGCATATATCTATGGAATTTTGATATCGGACCGATATCGATAATCTCAAACTATGCAAATATTGGCTGATACCTATACTAGCACCAATATATATCACCCATCCTTGATAACAACTGTCTACGCCCTTAACTGAGGTAGATGTGGAGTGAGATAGTGAAGAAGAAAAAGAAAGACAGTTTCAGACAACTAATCTGTCTAATCCACAAAGCTGTGAAAACGACTGCGAGGAAAAGGAGGCAGAAGGGGGCGAGAATGGAGGCCAGGGGCAGGGAGACGGCTAATTTCAAACTAATTTAGCTAAGGTGATTAAGCCCATGAGCATCTGCTCTACTTGTTTGTTTACACAGATGCCGTCACATGAGTGTCACCTCTGAGACTGCAAACAGATAAAGTGAGAAACATGAACACAGTAACACCACCTCCCCCACCAAAAGGAAAAAAAAATTTTTTGTAAAACAATTTGATTTATCACCTTCATCAGTGAAGACGAACCAAACCCCCTGACTTTGGCTTCAAAATAGTTTGAAGTATGTTGAAAATGTTGGACCATAAAGTGTCTTTCTGTCTGAATGGAAAACTGTGTGGGGCAACAACGAGATAACTGATAATTATCGGCTGAGGGCAGTGTTTCGTGGGAGCCAACATTTTTTCACTCACAGACAGATGTACAAACAGAGTCTAAAGTAGTTTGATGAAGATATTTTCTAGTTGGAGATGTTTGAACTAATTCATATTCATTGAGATCTGAGGCAAGAACATACATGCAAAGACAATATGTCCACGAGAAAAGATTGTCAACCATAAAATAAGTACAAATGTAAACTAGACCAGCTGTATGAGATGTTTAGTTTGATTTCCTTAATTTGGACTACAGAGTTGAACACACTTGGTTATTTAAATGTTTACTTTTGTTGTGAAATATTTGATACTATGGTAAATGGTGTATGGCTATATAGTGCTATCCTGTTAAGCTACGTACACACCAGGCAGTCCCATTTACCCATGCACAAACGTTCACACACTGATGGTGGCTCCGCTGCCTATCACTGGTGCCAACCTATGACCACCAGGAGCAATGTGGGAATTCAGTGTCTTTCCCAAGGACACATGAGCGGGCAGGGTGGAAACCGATCCTGCGATCTTTGGATCAGAGGTTGATCGCTCTACCTCTGCACCACAGCTGCCCCATAGTCCTTGTGCAAAACACTCAAACCCCACATTACTCCTAGGGACTTGGCGAGTGCCCATCCATGACAGCTCTGGCTCCATGTTGGATGAATGTGTATGATATACAACCACAGGGGGGGGAACAGTCCAGTGCCCTCATGTACTTCCGGACCCTAGTCCAGATAAATGCAGAGGGTTGAGTCAGGAAGGGCATCTGACTAAAATCTAACCAAATCAATACTCTTTACCTCCCCTTCTAAAAAAAACACCTGCAATTTAGGTTTTTATTGCTGTAAAATTGTTTTTCTATTAAGAAAAATGTTTTTTTATTCCATAAATACTGTAGATAAGTGGTGTTGGTTTTTTTGCATTACACAGTAAAGCTGTTTTTAAATTTTTTTAAACAATATTCAAACCGCAGCAACAATTCAACTCGCCATATTTGCTGGACTTCGACTTTGTTGATTACCTAACCGTTTAACCCGTGCAGTAACTGACTGATAATCTGTAGAGCTGCTGGGAAGAAAGTGGACCAGGCCACGACAGATGGGCTGTTACGAACTTCAAAATGCAGGGCCCCAGACAGGCTGAGCCGAAGAAAGCTGACTGGGCCCCCGTTCAGGGCGACTCTGGCCCCTCCTGCACGCCTTTCTGTGTAGATGGGCAGTGATTGGTAAGGGAGACCCAGGTAGTTCTTCGTTAAAGGCGGGGAGATGAGATTAGCTTGCCAGATTACAGAAAAGCACAGTCAGATGGTGTCTTCTGACAGCAGACACATGACCGAGGGATAGGAGTAGGGGGGTGGGAGATAATTCTTTGAAAACAAGTTAGCGGTGAAGCAGCTTTCTGCACAGAGGTGACTTTCTGTGGTTACATCTGCGGAGACAAACAAAAACACACACGAAGAGAGCAACACTGTGAACAGATGGTGTTGCGCTGAGCAATAATCCTTCATTGTTCCTGACTGTTTTCTGCACCATCGTCTCAAAAACTCAGACGCCAATCGGCCCGTAACCTCCGCCCGATGCCCAGCCACTCCGCAGTTGAAGGGCCTCTGCAGAGGTTCCTACGGGCGGACACAATTACCCTCACTTCTTTGAATGTCGGGTTTTCTTGGGCAGAAAAACTGTTATATTATCACACAAACGCCCCCACCCGCCCCAATGACAATCAATTGAGGGCCTTGGTCATGATGCCACAAATGGATCTGCTGGAAATGTTGCTGTTCACCCCCCACAATCCCTTGGGACAATAAAAGACCAATGAGATTAAGACAATTAGGGGTTGATTGCTTGCGAGAAGACGAACAGAAGAAGAAGATTAAATGAAGAGATTTAGGTCAAACTCCAGAGGAAGGACAGAAAAGAGGCGGCGGGGGGGTAGAGGAAAGGCAGAAGGCGGAAGAGGCAGGATTGGGGTCAGGGAAACTGATCACTATTGCAGGGGAGGAGAGTGATGGCAGGAGGCGGAACGAAGGCACGCCTGATCCTTGACCGGCACCTGCCCTACTTCACCTGACTCCCAGTCCAACCTCGCACCCCCGCCCCACCCCCCAACCTTCTGCCTGGGATTCTCCTGATCTGTCTAGACTCCTGAATCAGCTGCTTTTCCGTCTTCACTCTCATCCCCCCCACCACCTTTCCATCCTGCTTGTCCTCGCCAGCCTAATTAGCAGACATTTTTATTGATCCACTGGATTTGGTGCTGAAATCCCCTTCTCTGTCTGCCAGACAGATCTTAGATAAAGTCCTTCTTGGAGGAGGTGGGGGTATACGGGCCCACCTGTTAACCACAAGCCAAAAGTGTGCAGACTCAATTGTCCCCCCCCTTGAAGTCAGCCCTTTCTTACCCCTCTCTCCCCCCACGGCTGGATAATAACTGCATGTGCTGCAGAGAACAGCTCGAGTTGCAATAATTAGGCTCTTTAGGCTTCTGCAGACTGATGAGCTCAGAGAGCAGCCGACTGAGATATCCTCTCTGCTAATTAAAGATTACTGGAGCTATCTGAATGGCAAAACCAGCCACCATGCGCGCTTACGCACGCACACTGAGACTGCGTCCCTGACTCAACAAGTCTGCACCGCCCTGACACTTTCAGCCCTTTCGGAGACACCACCAAAATTTTAAAAAGCAATCGCACAAAATCCACCAGATCGTCATCTTATGAAAACAGGAACAGCTTTTAGAAAATGGTGACAAAAATAAGTTGCAGCTGTTTAGGAGTTGTTGCGGTGTCACTCTGAGACAGTTTTAGAAACTCTACAAACTCAAAAAATAAAAAGTAACCCAGCAGTTTCTTTAAGCTCTGATGATGCTGATGAAAGTGTTTTGTTAAAAAAGTGTTTATTTGCTAAACCTGAATAATGCTAAACATGTTTGTCAATAACTAAATGCAAACGAAAATGTGAACATTTTTTTGTAGAGAGCTAAATAGCAGCTAAAGCACGGCCGAACTGTCTGTTAAATACTTGATTATCAATAAAACCATAGCTGTAAAAGGAAAAAGTTATTTGTTCTGAAATAGTAATGTGGTCAGATATCAAATGCTAAATCAGCACAAAACAAGGAAAACGTGGAATTACACAGAAGTTAGTTTACTAAAAGAAGCTAAACAATACTAAAATTGCTGAACAATGTTAACCCTTTAGCTCTAGAGTTGACATTCTTTGTTTTACTCTTCAACCAAAACACATAATTCCAATGGATTATGAAACTGAGAAAAGCAGCTTTGCTCTGATATGCAACACCTTACAGTAGTGACGTTTTCATGCAATCAACATAAACAAGTTGACTTTGATGCAGAGAAAATCGTCTTTTCTCAACGTCGGATTCTTTTGGAATTACGTTAAATGCATAAACGATCTTAGAGTTATGGTAGGTCAAAGAGCGTGTGTTATTAGCTGTCACCGAGGACGGCTTGTGGTGTTAAAGGGTTCAATAACATATTAGAAGACAACATTTGACCAAATAGAAGACAGGGTTAGTGTTTAGGTTTAGGCGAGGCTGAGTAATATTGTAATTTTCTTGTAAACACATGCTAAAATTTCATTAAATGCTTAACTAGACAAATAAAATATTAGTCATCTAATGCTTTAGTTACATGTACCCATACCAGGGTTGACCTGTATGGATGCTGTGAGTTTGGGTAGTCCAGGGCAACCCAAACCCACAAACGATGCCAAGAAAATTGAACGTGCCATTGTCGTGTTTAAAGTAAGAGTTGTGACGTACTTGTAAGGATAATCTCTGAGTTACACGCATTTAAGATGTATGGGTGATACTGTCTTATGGTGCTCTTAAGATAGAGCCCTTACTCTAGTAATTTCTTAGGTGCCCGCACTCATTGTGTTCAAATGCTGCATGCACAAGCTGTGCACATGATACACAAGTGCCCATAGGACGTCCACACACACTTAATTCCTCAATTTGTAACAGACTTCATAGAAGGAATGCACACTAACAACGTGAACAGCACTAACGGGCACAGTGTGCAGGTTTCGGGGGCACTGAAAACATGAAAAATCCTTACGGCATGCCTGCGTCTAACCTACTTCACCATTACTTACACTTAGTGTTCGCTAAGACCTGTCGCCTACAGCATGTCCGTAGAAAAAGTTGTGCATGGATCTTTTTTGTCTGCGGGCTCACCGATGGCAATTGTGACTAAGACATAAGACAAGACTGACACCAAGTGTGTGAAAAATGTGAAATTAGACAAACAAGAAGTATTTTATAACACTCTTGATGATACTTCATGATTCTCAATGATCTTACATTTGTATGCTTGTTGTTTTTGTGTCGAGCAGCAGCTAAACTGCCTTTCTGCTTCTGCTTCCACACCACACATTCAGTTTAATTCCATGCCAATACATTCCTGAAACGTAACAATTTTTATATAAAAAAAAAAAAAAACGTTTGAAACTGTTGCATGCATAGGTGTGATGCTCCTAAAGCCTTTTAGTGTTCTTAGGAGAAGTAGAACAGATAATGTCTGATGTTTTTCCAGAACACACAAAGACTCTCTGGGGACACTGTCCACGCTGCCTCTGATGAAGTTTGTTAAAACAGAAACACAGCTTTTTCTCAGACTATAAACAGCAGCTTTGACACATCCCTGAAAGCATGTCTACATGCGGTTGAGAGCCACTTCTTTGCATGATGGCAACCGTCAAGATGATGCAGATAAGGAGGAGGTTGTTTAGGCCCATGGCTCATCGTTCTTCTTCCTTCCTCTTCAGTAATGGCATACAAGCCAGAAAAGGTGTGAAAACAAGAGGGGTTATTTCAGTCTGACGTGCTAAGACGCCGAGAAACTTAAGCTTTTAACTACAGAAATTTGTGAAAAAGTGAACTCTCACTTTAGGTCTTGCGAGGCAAAGCAGATATGTGACGGGTCGTAAAAATACCAGATTTATCAAAAGACGGCTAAAAGTTGCAAATCTGCAGCTTAGATGCAGATCAGTTTTCACACATAAACAAACTAGAACTTTCCTGTCTTCAGTTCCTCACAGTTGTCTCTGTTTCAGTTAATTGACCCTCAGTGTATTTATTGGTATGGTTGTCAGTTAGGTCATCTGTTTGAAGAGACTCTTGCTCCTCTCTGTTTTAGTTTTTTTTTCAGTTTTGTTTTCATTTTTTTTCATTTTGTTGGTTTTATGATCATTTATTAAATTTCATGTTAACAGGACAGGACAGGAGTGGCTATCAGCTGTAGTATTCACTTTAAAACGTGTTCACATTTCATATTGGCTGCCCTAAGAAGATCGCCTGTCATGCAACTCTTCTGCACCTAAGAAAATGACCTTGCACATGCTTATTCTGCTCACCTGTTGTTAGAAAATCATTTGGAACGCCTCTCTTCTGCTAGATCGTCCAAAGACGCCCCTCTTCTGCTCACTGTTATAAGCAAATCTAATGGGATGCCCATCTTCTGCTTGACTGCCCAAAGAAGATCATCTGGGATCATCTGTACTAGGACCCTGGAAAAGACTTTTTCTTTTTTTTTTTTTTGCTTTTCCCTGAAGGGTTTGTTGACATGCTCCTGTTTGGCATTCCCAATGGGTTTTCCTTAACCCCTTTTTCTGCTTGCTTGTTTTCTGGAAGGGAGATGTCATAGTTGCTACTCTTCCACTTGGGTGTCCAGTAGGGGTGGGGGGTGGTCAGCAGAAAGGCTTTAACCTGGTATGACTGTGGCCTCATGGACTGTTTATTTTGATCTACATTTTGCTTGCGGCCCTCCTCCAGGCATGTTCCTTCAACAGGTTTGGTGTCCTGTTTAAGGCACCTGGGATCTGTCCTTGAGGAAGGTTGGTGGTGGTACCGCAGGAGTGGGGATTTTTAGCTGATGTGACCATGTGTTTTGGTTTACTGGCAAACCTTGCCAAAATCACTCATCTGGTTTTTACTCAGAACTTTATGTATGGAATGTGGATCAATGGGTAAATACACATCTGTGTTTTTTTTTTTTTGGCTATTGCAGGTACACAAATTATCTCATTAAAAAGTTACAGTTAAGTGTTTGAATAATTTAATTCACTTTTTAAAAATTTCGGTGACATTTTTTGAAACTTTTTTCAGTTTTTTTATGTATAAAAAACCACACCATCATCTGCAAAAAAAAAAAAAAGCAAAAAAGACAATCTGGTGCTTAAAGGCCCCCTCTGATGAAAATAGTGTTTTTGGTGTTAAGAGAGCTCTCAGCAACAGAGAAATGCGGGGGGGGGTGGGGGGCTTGCTGTGCGCGAGCAGTTAAGTCCACAACTCAGAGGTGTATTTCTAATGAACCCCTGCTTTTCTGCAGAAACTCTGTTTTACGATGAAGAAAAGGGTTCATTTTTTTAGGTATGGTTGCTGGCTCAAGTTCTTACACTCTAAATCAAGACGGCTGTTGAGCTGTGGTTATGAAAAAGAAACACTGAACATAATGAGACAAGTCAATGCCTCAAACAGGTTTGGACAGGGATCAATCCTCCAGAGCTACCGTGTCAACGCACATTAAGAGATTCTAATGTAAGCTTCTGTGTGCGTTTTTTTTTAGCACGCTCCACATATTCCAGTAACTGCCAGCCTGATGACAGAATTCACTGGAAGTGGGTAGAGTGCCCACAGGCTAATTATCTTTAATGTATCTGGAAATATGCATTCACAGGACTGAGGAAATTCTTTAGTATCATAAGAGAAGCAAACACACGTGAAACAAAAAGCTTCTAAGCAGTAGAAGCTTAAAAGTGTTGAAAGAGTAATGTGACCCATCTCCACATCCAACATCAGCTGTCTGACAATGACACCTCTCTGAGTCAAAGCATCAAAAACAAGGGTGCTTCAAGAAAACAATTGCTTTTCATATTTATGCTTAAATCTGGGGGGTGGCTGGTTGTAATCCTCTAGCTTAAATGGATCTGAGGGAAACATAAGCTTCTCAGATCCCAGATTCAGTAAACAACTGCCTCCCCCCAAATCTATTCTCCCTTCACCCCAAAAAGTGCTATTCTTCATTTCCCTGTTGTTGATCAAGTGTTTATGAGCTTGAACATGAATTAAAAGACAAATAATCCTCTTTCTTGTCCAAAATCAGCTGTTTACTGTTTACCAAAAGTACAGGGGGACAAATACACAGGAGAGGGAAAAGGTCTGCTTTATTCAGTGGCGAGCGGGGATGCGCCCCAGTTTGGCTAAGTGACTCATGGCTGAGCGAGGTGGGCTGTTTCCAGTTTCATTCCTAAAGGAAATGCAAGTCTGCCCCCCCCTCCTGCCATCAATAAAGAAACACAAACACTCCTGTGTGTTCAGGTGACTCATCCCATTGTCAGGTGTTTTCTTGTAAAGGCGGTCATCAGGTCATAACTCGATGAAGTCAGCAAACCTTGGTAGCAACTTGCGGTTTCTATAAATGAATAACAGTTTTGAAAGGGCTCTTGGAAAAGGGGGGCAGGACGAGATAAGTAGATCTACTTATTTCGTGCAAGGTACCTCACTCCCTTTCAAGCATATAAAGGTTGAATTGCTTCATGTGATTTCATGAATGGTTACATGGCTGAGTTGGGGCTCTATAAGCTCATATTATTACCCGTTTTTTTTGTTGTGTAAATTACTCCCATGCCTGAAACAAAATCCACTAAATATAGAAAAGTTTAAAATGAAATAGATTAAAGACAAATGTTATCCTTAGAAGCACACAGAGTGTTGTCAAATCTGCCTCACTGTGAGGATTTCATGTGTCATAAAGAAACTCTGATTAACCTCCTTGTTTGGGGCTTGGTTTCCCTTCCCGGAAAAGCTTTTAAAAAGAAACTGATCAAGCTGCCATCTGAAGAAGTTCAAGAACAGAAGAAGACCAACTTTTTTTTATCGTGTTTCAGTTTGAAAGGGTCATAAACACATTTCTGCTGTTTTGGAACTCCAAACAACCACAGTGACATTCATGCACACGTGAATACCTGAAACAGTAGAGAACTTTCCTGGAATGGTCAACCAAATGAGTCAGAACGAGGATTGGAGTGCCATGAAAGAAGCAGAGGATGGAAACCTGACTCAGTTACGGTCAAAGTTCATGATTCAACAGTCAGAAAGACTTTTGGACCAAAATTCAGATCCATCAAAGGGTTTGAAGAAAAAGATTTTACAGCTGGGCAAAACAATTGAGTAGATTACCAACTCGATCAAGTATTTTAAGAAAATATACAATTGTGAAGAAGCTTAACAATCCCCAAAAATGTCAAACGTGTTGAAAGTAAATGTTGAACGTGTTTAAAGTGACTTGTATATTTGATATAATATAATTATATAAATAATTATATAAAAATTATATTTAAAAAAATGTTTTAAAATTGGTTGAACACAAGTATAAATGTGTCCATGTTAAATCCTGAGGCTAAATTAGCCAAAATGTTCACATGTACAGTGGGGATCGAACCTTTGGGCACCCCAGGTAAAATGTTTTATTTTTGTCCATAAAGAACTCAAGAAAAGATTGAAAAGTCTTCTAATGACATCAGTTTACAAATGAGACTTTTTTTTAATATGTTAAAAAAATTAGGATTCATTTCCATCATTTACCCTTTCAAAATAACAGCAAACAAAAAAATTTGCTTGTGTAAAAGTTTGGGCACCCTGCAGACCCACTGCCCTCCTTGGCAAATATCACAGCTTGTAAACTCTTTTTGTAGGCAGAAAAGAGTCTTGCGCGGGGCCCTGGTCCTTGGGGGTCTGCCTGCGCTGGATGGGCGGCCCGTCTGCACCCGGGGGCTGGGATCACTCCTTCTCTGGCCCTGGGACGGGATGGGGTAACCCTCTTGGGGCCTGCGTTTGCTCCAGGAAAAGCCTACCATGGCGGGGTCTGGGGGGAGCGGGCCAGGGGGAGGGAATTTCGTGGGTAAGAGGGGGGGTCCACCACCAGTATGGGACCCTTGAGGCTTCCTCGGGCCCGCTGGTACCTGACCAGGCTCCAGCATTTTGTTGCCTGTAGATTTGCAACTCTACTTTCCCTTTCCATTAGTCATCCTCTAAAATCTATAATCCACCGTTCACCCCCCCCCCCCTTCCTCCCCCTTTCTTTTTCCGTCCGGTCCAACAAAAAGAACACAAACAAAATTAATATTAATAACGTTTCGTTTAAATTACAAAAGGGGCTTATACCAACATACATTTTGTGTTCACTATGATTTATAACCCCCGATTGTAAGAGTAAAATCTGTCTAATGCAAGAGGCTTTCAGCTCATTTCTGTCTGCTCAGCTGTTGGACAGGACAAGTTTAAAAAAAAAAAAAGAAAAGAGTCTCTCAATTCTTGTTTGAGGTTTCTTCATCCATTCTTCTTTCCAAAATTCTTCCAGTTCTTTGAGTTTTCTGGGATGTCTGTTACACACTGCTCTTTTCAGGTCTATCCATAGATTTTCAATGATGTTGAGGTCAGGTGATTGGAAAACTGCAAAACCTTCAGTTGGAGGTGTGTTTAGGATCATTATCCATTTGCAGAAGTCATCCTCTCTTCAACTTCATTTTTTTCACAGATGACATCAAGTTAGAGTCCAAAATTTGGTGACATTTTGTGGAATCCATTGTTCCTTCTACTGGAAATGTTTCCTGTGCCGCTGGCTGCAATACAAGCCCAAAGCATGATTGATCCACCCCCATGCTTAACAGTTGGACAGAGGTTCTTTTCATTAAAATCTTTCTTCTCCAAACGTACCTTTGATCCATAAAGTTCCAAAATCATCAGGCTTGTTTATATTTTCATTTATGAACTTCAAACATTGAATTTTGTGTTGAGGATATAGAAGAGGTTTTCTTCTGATGACTCTTCCATGAAGACCATAATTGTACAAGTATCTCTTGACAGTAGAACAGCGTACCACAACTCCAGAGTCTGCAGGTTTTTCTGGAAGGATCCTGCAGTCAAACATGGGTTTGGACTTGTTTTTCTCACAATCCTGTGAGCTGCTCTGTCTGAGATTATTCTTGGTCTTCCAGATCTTGCTTTAACTTCCAGTGATCCTGTTGACTGTCATTTCTTAATGACATTCTGAACAGAGGATGTTGGAATCTGAAAAAGCTTTGCTATCTTCTTATAGTCTTCTCCTGCTTTGTGAGCATCAACTATTTTCTGTTTCATTCTTCTGGAAAACTGCTAGGAAGAACCCATGATGCTGCTTGTTGGGGCAAGGTCACATGACTCAGATTATTTACAATCTTTGAGATTAAAATCACCTGTTCTTTGCAAACCATGATTGTAAGCAATCCATGACACTGTCAGGTCTCAGCTTTTCCAAAGGGGGCGGTGCATACTAGAAATTCTGCTGGGTGCCTAAACATTTGCACGCACCAATATTTAGTTTTCTGTTATTTTGAAAGGGTAAATTGTGAAAATAAATCCTTATTTTTTTGACATATATGAAAGAATGTCTCATCTGTAAACTGATGTCTTTTGGAGATTTTTCTATCTTCCTTTGGGGTCTTTATGCACAATAATATAACATTTTACCTGGGGTGCCTAAACTTTCTATCACTGTATCAATAGCTAATAAGATCATTCCATTTCTGGTAAATTCTATTTGATTATTCTTTAATTAAATAACCACACTTGTAGAACTCATTTTTTAAATGCTTATTTTACTCGTTAAAGTGTAAGACAGCTGAAAATATTTTTTTATTTAAGGCTAATTATGCAAAAGCAGCTAAACGTGAACGTTAGCCAAAATGTAACTCTGGAAGATGCTAACATCATTTTAACATATGCTAAATGCTGACTGACAAAATGCGTTATTAACTATTATGCGTTTAACTATTAAGTCAAATGGTTAACATACATGTCAAAGTAACAAAAAGAAAGTCAAATAGATATTCTAGAAAATGCTTATGTTTGTATTAGCTTTAAAAGCCGAAAAAGAAGATATTGATAACCGTGGAGAAAAAAGATACAGGGGTGAGAAGAGTGGATAAAAATGATTTAATATAAGAGTAGCACTATTTAATTACTTAAATAGAACTAAAATGCAATGTTTTAGGCATGCTATCGCTTTGATTGGTCAAACCCTGTGGAATCAAATCAATAAAAACACATTATCTAAAAAAGTTCTGAATTTTAAACAAAAAAAATGCTTTAATAAAAATAAATGTCCACTTTTACTTTTTCATAGATGTGAATTAATGTTAAGATTCTATTACTTTTAATTTGTTAAAAATAAAGAGGATAAAGACATTTTACTGACATTAGCAATTTTTTTCTTTTTCTAATTTGAAGTTGAGTGATTGTTTTGACTTTTGTGCTAATATTTACATTTTTTTGCTGCCAAATAGTTTTCAAAAACAATACTCAGGTTGAACTTTTGTCGACCTGCTTTCCTTGCATAGTCACCCACAGCTCCCGCCTCCACAGGTGTTTGCAGAGCGGTTGTCTGGGGTCACATCATTTCGGCTCTCGCTCTCTGTTTCAGACAGATCCAGGAAAGCTGACTTCCCCTGATCCTTTGCGTCGCGTCTGCTGCCCTCCCGCCTGCTTTAAAGTCCCAGTTTCCTCAGCCCCGCCGGATTCCCTGCCTGGAAAAAGTACATGTCTGAAACCTTGGGTGTCCTGGATGTGTGTCGAGGAGCGAGATGAGTCGTCTAACCTGCTGTCCTGGAGTGCTGGGCCTTTAGCCTCTGAGCCACAGCCCAGACTGTCTGCAAATTAGAGAAATTAGCCCAGCGGGCCAGTGAAAGAGTCTAATCTTTCTTCAATGCACACGCAGTCCAGCCAACTCCAGCCCCCCACACCACACTGAGCAGTAAATCTCAGCAGTTGTGACATATGGCAGCCAATTCAACTTTTTAGCAGGCGAGTTTTAGAAATGTGTGGCTGTCCGAGAGGGATTTTCACAGAAAATTTCAAAACAAAGCACAACAAAAGAAGCTTTTAGCCAATTTATTATTTGCTAACTGTTGTGTATTAATTGATCTCTTGCTATCAAATTAATACATTTTGCTCAAATCATACTCAATGACACCATTTTAACAACCTCTATAGTTACATTTTAAAGTTTTAATTTGTAAATATATTCACACAAATGGAAAATGATTAAGTCTTATATATGTATATCTTATTTTAGTATAATTTTTACAATTTAAAATGAATTTGAACAAACATGGCCACAGTAGAACACGACAAAAAAAAAAACAATAAAAAATACAAGCAATTCAGCATCAGGCTTCTACACATTTAGAATGAGTTTTCTGGTCAGTATTGCTCATCTTCTTGTCAGCTACTGAAATAACGCAGAGTTCACAGCAGATAATTTAAAGTTTTTGTCAGCATTTCAATATTTTAGGCTCTAGCTGGCACTAGCCCATTCTTTCTTAACCTGCTGTTGGCATTTTCTTTAAGCTTAATTGGTATAAAATTTGGGCAAGTACATCTATGTTAGCATTTACCTTAATCAAAGTTACTGTTAGAATTGATTTAACATTTGATCTTTAAAGTAACTTTGTTTTCTTTAAATTTTTGAGTATTTTATTCATTTTTTTCTCAAAGATTTTTCACATAATTTAGCTGAATATTAAGCATCTTTTATTGGTGACATCGTACATGTCTTACAGAGTTTTGCTCACAACTGAGAATTCAGTTCATATTGTTTCATGTGGTGTTTTTTTTAACATTTTGCAATGTTTTCTTTTTTCTGACTTTTTACACTTTTTAAACAAGTTAGAAGACTATTTAGCTAATTTTACAATTCATTTAGCATTTTCAGTTTTTTAGTTTCTGAAACCTTTACACATTTTTAGGTATAGTTAGCACTTTAAATTTGATTACTTATTATTTTCCATTATTCAGACATTATTAAACTTCGTTTTTTCATTTTCTATATCTTTTTGTCAAAAATCAATAGCATTTTGTGCCTTAAATTTAAACTCTAGAAAAACTTTCAGCTTTTTTCAACACAAAGCGGCAGGTTCCTTTTTTTTAGATTTCTAACTTGCATTGATTTCTTATCTGTGTCTCATCTTATGCTTTATTATGTTGTGGGGTCGGGGTGATAGTGTGTGTGTTGGGGGCATTATGTGTGTCTTGTAATTTTAGCTTTTTAGCTTGTATTTTGGTTTTAAATTTTGGAAAATGTGTTTAATGTGAAGCACTTTGATCTACTTTTGTCAGAAAAGTGCTCTACAAATAAAGTTTAATTTTTTGCTTTTAATGTATTTGAGGTCATCTGTCTTGATCTACCTGTACGCTTTCTTTTTTATTTCCTTTTTGTTTTTTCTTCCTCTGAGTGTCCTTACCACACTCCCTGTTCATTTATCCCGCTGAAGGATTTCTGTGTGACAGCACTGTTGTTGGGGCTCTGTGTAAACACGCCCTAGTTTCACATGCGCAAAAAGTAGCCTATTTAAGTGTACTACAAGTATACTTAGTCTATGCTAAAAGTGAGGGAGTATATCTGAAGTTTACTGTTTATGTACTATGTATAAAAAGGTCTGTAGGTTTACAGACTTTCAGCTGTTTGTCTCACGTCTTTGATTTCTTTTCACCGAAAGGAAACCGCTGGATGAATGTCCTCAGAAAGTGGGGTTTCCTCATGCGCTGCCAGCTCTGATACCACATCAGGTTGTGTTTCTGTTTTGTTTGTGGACAGGGGTGTCCGGGCTTGAACAGTGAGATGTAGGTCAAGATGATACAGTGGCAGCAGATTGCTCATTAGGGACAAAAAAAAAACCAAGCAAAAGTCTATGAGTGTGTTTTTCAAGGCAATAGGCCGACCATCTGCTGCTCCTTTATTCATTCATTAAGACGTCTTTTTTGTGTGCTCGCGCATGTGTAAGTGCTCGCCGGTCAAGTGTACCACGTCACCGTGTTGTTGTCCAAAGCCTGTGGCGATGTGTCAGAGAGCTTGGTCACGTGACGGCAGTGGCTTCTGATTGGTCGGTGATTCGAGCTGAAAAAGCCTGGCATGGTCCTGAGTGGTCAATGAGTTTGTGGTTAGGCTGGCAGAGGAGCAGAGCGGATACCTGAAAGAGCTAAAAGGAGCGAGGAGCGGACGGCCAGGAGATGACAAACCAAAGACACGATGGTTAAGAAACTCAATGAATGATTGGCAGTAAGTGGACAGGGTTCTCTTGGAAACGACTTGACATAAAAGTTCTTAGTGACTCAACTTCCTGACACCTTTGTTTTCTGGATTCCGATATTTTTTCTTCAAACGAACCTTCTGAATCCTTCATGTCTGTCCTGCTGTTCTTCCCAGACCTCAAAGCTTTAAGCCAGAGAACCAAAGTGCGCCAATACCAAAGCAACCCATCCCAAACCCTTAGCCTGGAACACGTCCGGTCCCAACCATGAAGCTGGAGAGCACACCGGGAGACATGAGCAGCTGGAGGGAGGTGGACTTCGCTCTCAACTGCACCTACATTGTCCCAGACCAAGTGTCGGACCCAAGTTTTAGCCTGCCCAAAGCCATGACCTCCATCCCCCGAAACCTCACCTTCAGCTACAACACGGACAACGAGGTAAGGCATGCCGGCAAACACTGCTTCAGGTGCTTTTTGGATCTCAACTTTAGGCCGCTCACAGCTGCGGTCTGCACCTTGAAAGACAACTACTAGTTGAGACGAAAGGTAGCTTGTTTTTGGGCTGTAGGATGATAGGAAGTAGCTGACTGATCCTGCCTTCTCGTCCCATGGGCAGCCCTGCACAGTTGCACCGGCTGCAGTGACTTTTCTCATCTTAGGAAGAGGAGGAGGTGTCGCACTCTGCTTTCGTAGTGCCTAACACTTCGCTTGTGGTCGCCCTCTGCTTCCTCTTTCTTTTCTCCGACTTGACACTTTCTGCCAGCGTTCCTCTTCTGCAGCTCCTCTCCTCCCCTCTGTTCCTCAACTGAAGGTCTGCTGAGAAAAGCACCCCTAGACGTCTTGCACGCTCTGCCCTGCAGTTTGAGAGTGTTTGTTTAGCACTCGTGTGGCGTTTTCAGGCAGTCGCTCTCTGCCGGGTGCTTGTGCCCCCACCACACCACTCCCGGAGCGTGCCGGAACAGCCATGAGGGGTGAAAGCCACGTGGCAGATGGAGCGTCAGCCCAAACGAAGGGGGCAGCTAGGGAGATAGGAGGAGGCGGGTGGTGATTTGGGTTAAAACCAGATGATGAACTTTCGTTGGGGGTGGGTGGCCGGGTCCTGGGGGCTTCACGCGGGTGAGCGTGGGTCTAATTACAAATGCGTGCAACACCCGCCCAAAGTGAGCGGTTGAGCCACAGCAGCAGAGGCAGCGATGGCGGCGGTCCACTGTAACTTGTTAGTCACGCAACACCAGCAAAGCACAATGTCCCTGTCAGGCCAGTTTATCGCAACGTGGACACACACACATGTGCACACACATGGATGCGCATACACGCACACTCATCAGAATTCAAACTGACCCATGTGACGGTTTTTATGGCCTTCAGTGAGAACGTCATAGAAACAAGGAGGAATGATCTCTAGTTGGTTTTTGTTGCATGATGGGGGTTCGGACTCATAGACAAACAAATACATGTCATAATTCATGCTTAAAAGGTAATTTCTGGATTTTGGAAAGAACCTGTCCATGTTCATGGATAACCACCATATCCATACAAAGACACTCCAACTTCGTCAACTCATTCGACGCTCTAGGAACCGTGACATAGAGATTTTAGGATCAGGAAAAGATGTTTCCTCATTTTGAGGTTCATTTTTTTCCTAATTTTATTGTGAAAATCTATGTTTCCTGTACCTCTGTTGGACACCCTGTCGCAAAAAGTAGTAGTTTATTTTATGAAGTATATTTGACTATACTATAGACCATGTACATGTAGTGTAGGAATACTCAACTAAAACCTCTTCAGACTAAATTGGAACAATTTAAGTTTAGAGAACATAGATAGTACATAAAAAGTAAATTTCAAGTATTCTGCTCCACTTTTACTATACTTGTAGTACACTTAAATGCACTACTTTCTGCCAAGGGACATGACAGGTTGTTTTCATGTGCTAAGGCTATTTGTCATTTAGCTAACTTTCCTTCAAGCTGCAAAAATCCCCCAAAGAAAAAGCGGAGTGATTGATTGACTTGCGCAGCAGGTTTTTCTCTGTGCTTTCCATGCAAGTAAACGCTCGCCTGCTAATGTGACTCAGCTGATTTTGTAACTATGGAGTTTAGCCT
The DNA here is from genome assembly GCA_036245035.1 of Adrianichthys oophorus. Taxonomy (NCBI): domain Eukaryota; kingdom Metazoa; phylum Chordata; class Actinopteri; order Beloniformes; family Adrianichthyidae; genus Adrianichthys; species Adrianichthys oophorus. Next base: position 9,493,465 of record BSAI01000106.1, read on the forward strand.
ATGAAGCAAGCCGTCCAAGAAGCAGGACAGCAGATCGAGACCGCATCTTCTGATCCAAGAGTTTCAGCCACAGGTCACTGATTTAGCTTGTTAGTGTCCAAGTGGGTCACGCCTGAGGTTTACTTCCCGTAAATAGGTCAGTGGGTTAAAAAAAGTAAAAGCTTTTCTTTTGTGTGGGTTTTTTTCTGTTCCAGGTGATAGGGGTGTTCAGTAAAGAGTACATCCCTCAGGGCACCCGCTTCGGACCCCTGCAGGGAGACATCTTCACCAAAGACAACGTCCCCAAAGAGGCCAACAGAAAATACTTCTGGAGGGTGAGGTTCCACTTGTTTGGTTCCAGTCCAATACGCTTTGGCATGTGTGAAAAGCTCACCTGAACTTGGGCGCAGATTAAAATCAAAAAGCACACTTTGACTCCAGAGCGAAAAAAGTTCACTTGAAGTGAACTGTACCAGAGTATGGTTCACTTCAGTGTGAATGCGAGCAGACTCTCCATGGATCAAAGAGAAGAAAAAAACAAAAACATGAAAATAAAAAAGGGGAACCAGAGAAAAAAACTTTCTTTGAGAGAAATTTCAACTATAATCCTCCGTATTTTCTAACAAATACACACAAAAAAACATGCAGTTTTCACCTCAAATTTAGATTAATATGAACCGAATTTTCTACAAATGCAAACAAACATAATTACCAAATTATTTGAATTCAAATTTAGCACAGATTTCAACATTTTAACAGAAATTGTCTTCATTTTTACGTTAGTTTTTACCTCCTGTTTTTCCACACACCTGAGATCACAGTTATGTTCCCTTATTACAAATGTTTTTTTGGCAAAATGTCTTTTTTTTAGCTTGATGCGTTACAAGAGAAGTCTGAAGATTAACAAAAATCATAGAACTTTAGCGCTTTACATTAAATAAACTTGTTTTGTATTAACTTGAATTTTTTTCTCCAATAATTTATCACACTAAGTGGCATAAAGTTAAATAGTTTTACCTAAAAAAAAAACTTTAAGTTGATGTAGCATAGCAATGATTTTGGACTTTTTTGTTTTTTAATGGGTTCTTTGAGATTTGAAGAAAAAAATCTAAAGATTTAAAACTAAAGTGGTTTGGGCAAACACTGTGAATTGACTTTAGGGTCTATTTTTCTTTGTCCCTTCATGATCGGGCCCCATTTTTATGGTGATACCCCCTACCAATGAGTAGCTGCTGGAGTTGTGGCGGTTGGGTCAGAAGTGAGAAAGTAAACCAAAAGAGGAGAAGGATGAAGAGATGGGGGACATTTTTCAGCCTTTTCCGCTCATCTGGGACTGACCCCAATGGGCCGTCCTGGTGTGGAAGCAGCCTGAAAGATTCCAATGGTCTTCAGTGGGTGAGGATCCAGGTGAAAAACTTCCCCGCCGTCAGCTGGTGCTGCGCAGGGCTTTTGCTGTACATTTCAGAGGAAATAGCAAACGCAACGGCGGGTCATCGCAGATTTCCTGGTTCTCTGTGCGACAATGCCAAACGCACGTTCAGGAAGTTTACACAGCAGGACTTGGAGTGTTTCCTTCTTGTTCAGCTTGTGTCACTCTCTGCTGTTGAGTCAATTCCCTGCAGGAGTTTCAGTCACCCGCTCCTTCCCTTCCCTTCCGTTTCCTGGAAACTCGTCTTGAGCGCAGCAGTAAAAGTCAGCCCCGGCAGCCGCTCCTGTCAGCAGGAAGGCGTGCCGCAGCAGGTCCTGAACATCCACTTTCACTTTTGCTGACTCTCCCAGGCAGCTCGCGGGCCTCCTCTGCTTTCTCTTTGGAGGCAATCGAGTGGCCCTGCGTGCACCCTGGCAGTGAGTCAGCAAGCCACGCCTCTGTGAGAATCAAAAACAAAAGAGGAGACGTGAGGGCAGAGCAGAACAGTGAGGAGACTGGCACAGATAAAAGAGCATGATACAGGACAGCTCTCCGTACATGGCACAGGTGATGCCGCGCTTCAGTTTGGATTCACCGGGAATTTCAGGATTTGACTCCAACTTCAAGACACCGAATAACCATTAAAAAAAATCTTCTTCCTCTTCTTCTGCAGATCTATAACGGCGGCCAGCTGCAGCACTTCATCGATGGCTATGATGTCTACAAGAGCAATTGGATGCGCTACGTGAACCCGGCACGCTCCCCGATGGAGCAGAACACAGTGGCGTGCCAGAATGGCCGGGACATCTACTTCTACACCATCCAGCCTGTGGAGCCCAAACAAGAGCTGCTGGTGTGGTACAGCCAGGATTTCAGCCAGCGGCTGTGCAGCCAGCAGGACCAGCTGACCCACAGTGAGTCCCGGGAATCCTTTGAAGAGAAAACATCCATCTAGGAAGAATGCTCACCGGATGGAAATTTTTCTTAATTTGAAGTATAACAGAAAATCCAGAAAGTTCCGGACTGTTGATCAGACTCAGGTCATGTCATTTCAACTGCTTCATTTTCTTTGAAGAACAGCTGATCAGCAGTTATTTTTAGTGGCAGTGACTCACAGATTGAGATCTGTGATCATGCCTGAACATGTGCCTTCTAGTCTGGGATGATAGCTGCTATCAGGGACCCCCACCCCTCCTCAAACAGTGGAGGGTGATTGGATGCTGCTCATACCGGTGGGGGTCAGGAAGCGTACTCTGCAGCCGCTGTGTCTAGATTAGGTGCCAAAGGTCGCTGGGTTAAACGTGAAGTCAGGGGAATAACATCTGGTCAAAGTGCCTGTGTGACTCACTTCTTTTCAGTTCTTGATCGGGAAAGTTGCGTTCTTGTTGCCCGGGAAGGTTTGATTGATACGAACACCGTTCACTGGTTGCCAGTCATCAATCTTTCTCTGTCAGATTTGGCAATCTCATGAGTGTGAGATTCATGTCGACCTCCACGGATTCAGTTTCTCCATCTTGTAAAGCAGTTACACGGCAAACAGGCCTCTCAATGTAAAAAAACAGACTGATACAGCTAAAACTAATGTTACTGTGACTACGCTAACTCCTGACCTTGTTAGTAACATGTAAAAAAAACAGTCTGACATTGCTACTCGTTAGCCATATTAGAAAGCCTTAGCCACTTTAGCGTATTAACAATATTTATAAATCTCAACCAACCTTGTTTAAAACACGTAAGAAAACAGATTGATACTGCTAAGACAAGCGTTACAGTGACACGTTAGCTTATTCACAATAACCCCTAACCAAACATTTTAACAGAGCACCGTGTAGCTCTCAATATCACTTCAACATCAGTAAACACAGCCAAAATTAGTCACAAGGCACTCTGGCTTATAAAGCCCACTGTTGTTTTTTTTTCCGAAAAAAATGTAGGCTTTTAAGTGCGCATAATAGTGTGAAAATAAGGTAAGCAAAAAAATCTGTCGATTAGATAAGAAAAATAGTCTTACACAAAATTTTTGGTTTTAGGAAAAAATTGTCATCAATAAGACAGGTTTTCTCAAACTAACATTATTTTGTTGTTTTAAAACTTCTTTAATAATATTTTTTATTTATTTATTTTTGCAAGACAACATACAAGAGAATTTTTGCTGAAACAAGAGTCTCTTTACTTTCTTAAGATTCCGTTTTTGCAGTGTAAAAAAACAGTTTCAGCTCCTTTGTTCTCTCTGAACCATGGAAATAGAGAAAAACTGGCCAAAGATCAGAGCTAAGACTGTATTTTAGGAGGAAAAGTATAAGAAATGAGTCTTTAGAAGTTCTTGTGCGTGTTTAGATGGTAAAAACCCACGATGGAGTGGCAGAACCAGCAGTACGGACCACAACTGTGCTCTGACTTCAGAGTCTCTCCCTCAAACACAGACAAGGGAGAGGGGTGCGTTTGTTTTCTGCCTCCTGTCAACAGAAGAAGAGATTTCACACCCAACAGTCAGAGTAAAACTACAGTAATGCGTGAACACACAGTGACACACAGACTCCCACGCACAAATGAGCTCAAAAACACAGAAACCTGTGATCGAAGTCAGAACTGAAACTATTACAGTTTACCAGAAAAAGGTGTGCCTCTTGTGGGTGGATGGATGAAGCGCGGCCTCATGATTTACTGTCCTCTGTCCCCACAGAACCGTCCTCTGAGGAAGAGGTGGAGGAGGAGTGCGCCAAAGGGGACCTACCTCGGCTGGCGTGGACGACAGAGAAGGAGCAGAGGGCAGATGAGGAGAAGATAGACGTGGAGATGCTGGATAGAGACACTCCTCCAGACACCCCCGATGACCAAATTATGGACTTCAGCAAAAAGGTGGAGATGAAGGATGCAGAGAGTTGGGGGGTCCTCTCCTCTCCCCAGCTGGGACACAGGGACTTGGGTCAGACGTATTTGCCGGAGCAGCAGCTGCATAGCGCGCCCGGGAACCTCCCCCTGCACCTCCATGGGCTCTACGGCCACAGGGAGGGCCTTGTCTCCTCTTACCCCCTTTACCCCCAGTCCAGACCCCTCCAGCCCTCCTACCAGTTCCTGTCCCCATACCACTATCCCCGCCTCCTCCTGCCCTCCTGTTCTCCACCCTTCCCTGCGATGCTCCCCTCAAGAGGGGCCCTCCAATACGGCGGGTACCTGAGCGCCGACAGACTGCCGTACCCGCCAATCGTGCGCCCGACCCTGCTCCCCATGTCCATCCCCTATGCTCCGTCCACGCAAGGGGGCCTGAAAGAACAGACACCCAACGTCTCGCCGCCAAGGGGCTCCCCAGCCACACCAGAGCTGTCCCCTCCTGCCAAACCCGGCAGCCACCTGCTGACCCCCGAGCCTTCGCCCTCTGTCTGTGAGGAGGCCATGAACCTCAGCGTGACCAAGGGCAGCACGGCGCCGCGTAACGGACCAGGTCACAAATCCCTGCCCTACCCACTAAAGAAGCAGAACGGGAAGATCAAGTATGAGTGCAACATCTGCTCCAAGACCTTTGGACAGCTATCCAACCTCAAGGTAGCACCTCCACCTCCGGAGCTCACCCTTCTGTTCCAAAAGCTCACCTAACAGGCTTTTTTTTCTCTGAATGTGAAGGTCCACCTGCGTGTGCACAGCGGCGAGCGGCCGTTCCAGTGCGCCCTGTGCAAAAAGAGCTTCACTCAGCTTGCTCATCTACAGAAGCATCACCTAGTCCACACGGGGGAAAAGCCGCATGAATGCCAGGTATGTTGTAGCTCTTCCAGTAAATGTTTTTTTGGCAGAAACACAAACATGACTCATGTTGGCCGTGTGCCGACCTTAATTTTCCGAACTGTTACCCCTCCTGTCATATGACTTCAATGTTAGATCGAGTGGGAGTATGAAGCAACTCAACCAGATTTTGTTTCTTGTTTTGAGGCTTCAAAGAAAAAAAAAGACATGCTGTTTTTTTAAGGAGAGCTCCCGAATATGTTTTTTTTTCAGGTGTGCCATAAACGCTTTAGCAGCACCAGCAACCTGAAAACGCACCTGCGGCTGCACTCTGGAGAGAAGCCTTACCAATGCAAGCTGTGCAACACCAAGTTCACGCAGTACATCCACCTCAAGCTGCACCGCCGCCTCCACAGCAGCCGCGACCGCCCCTACCGCTGCCAGCTCTGCAACCAGGCCTTCTTCCACCGCTTCTCCCTCTGCATCCACCAGACCAGCTGCTGCTCGGCCAGCCCCGGCACCAACATCCGCACCAGCGAGATGGTAGAGCGCTTTGATGCCAGCATGGAGGCCGCCACGCTGCCCGAAACTGCGTCACCGTCTCAGCTGGGGGACGCCGTGGAGCGCTGGCTGGCACGCACCCTGGAGGGTGAGGGGAAGGAGGACCAGAAGGACTCCGGCGTGCTGCTGAGAGCCCTGACGGCCGCCGTCAGCCCGCCACCGCTCTATCAGGAGCGGGCCAGCGTCGTCCGCCTTCACAAACGGCCGACCGTGAAGGCAGACGGCCAGTGAAGAGCGTTTCTTAGAGCACCAAAGGAAAAATGTTCCAAAGACTGAGCAATGGAAGCGCCCCTGAAATGACCCGCTGTGAAGTATTTCAAATCTGTTCACTCAGGTAGAAAATTGTTTGTTTTCTTGTGCTTTAACTTATTACCCTTTTAAAGGAATTATATTTATTTTGTTAATTCATAGTTTTCTGTTAGTTTTAAATTTTTTATACCTTTTCCAGTGGGAAAAAAAACTGGAATTAGACTCAGGAAAAATCTGTATCTGTACGCCTGGTTTTCTGTCGGGGAAAAAACAAAACAAAAACAAAACAAATGGACAAATCCGGTGTTATCTTTTGCCAAAACAAACAACCAAAATGATTTGAATGTGTTGTTGAGTTCCACTTTACAGGAAATGAAAAACAGATTGAGACGGATCATCGTTTTTCTCACCTGTCGTTACCAAAAAAGACAAACCGCTCAAGTTCACGGTGAAAAACAACATAGACAAACCACACTCATGCTCTTCTTCTTGAATATACTAAAAGCTTTAACTCAAATGTCTGTAGCTTCATCCAAATCTCAGCTGGACATCAGTACCTCAAAAAAAAAGCACAACTTGCTAGGTTTTTACACAAAGTTGTCAAGTAGCATCAAGTCTTCCTTTTACCACAGATTTCCATTTGTAGCTTTTATTAGCTAATTTTTGTACAGGATGTTTGTTGATGTAGTTTATTTTTGCTAACAGGTTGTGACATGTCAAAAATTTATATGCGAGAGACTATTTTGATGATACTTTTATATTTCCATGATGTAGCACATTAAAGATATGGTTTCTACAAGTGTTGTTGTTTGTGTTTTGTCAAAGCTAGCTTGCTGAGCAAAGCTAAATGCCTTTATTTTGACATTTTTGAGCCAGGGTTCACTTCATTACGATGTTCCTCTCTGTTTGGCAAGTGTGAACGCCCACCTGGACTTTGTTTTGAACCACTGACTGTATATGAGAACTGGACTAAGTTACCCCCCCCCCCCTTTTTTTTTTTTCCAAACAGGAAGTACCTGCTGCTTCCAAGAAGCCAAAATGCCATAGACTTCTATGGAGAAATAAACAGCTATTACTCAGTTATTTTAAAAATATTTTTTTTATTTTTTTTGTAGTTAAAATTATCCAAGTTATAAACTAACTAATCAGGTGCCTCTAAAAAACTATGTGGTTTTCAGGACAGATTCATCCACTTTCAAGTGGTACGGGTGTGGACTTCCAACAGCCTTTCAACTTAATTGGGAGAGTGGTTGCCAAAGAAATGTGATTCAAACCAATTTGGACTAACCACTACTTACTGAAAATTTCTGGTTCCAGCGTGGCAGCATTCGTGTTGCAAAAAAATAGCGACTGAGTTGATTTCATTTCATTGGAGTCGGAAGTAAGCGGTTCTTTTGCAAATGAACTCTAGTATGGTTCCCTTCAGAGTGAATGCAAGTAGACTGTCCATGGAACAAAGGGAGGAAATGATGTAAACTGTGTGTATTATGAGTAGATTTGAAAAAATAGACCAAATTTGTAGAAGTTTGAGCCAAGCACTCCCAAATTAAATGCCGTTGGGACTGTGCGATTAATTGTAGTCCATTTCAGTTGTTGGTTCTAAACTGAGAGCGCTGTGTTTGAAAGCAAACCAAACCATATCAAGATGTTACATTTCCTATGTTTCCTCCAATCATGGGAGTGTCCGAGTGTGAATAACCATGGTAACATCAAAGGTTTGTGTGAGAAGATAAGAGCAGGTCAATTATGATCTCAGCTTCTAGAGGAAAATGTCAAACTCCAGCTGCTGGTGTTCCTCTGGATGACTAATCCTGATCTCCATTAAAAACCAGCAGACATCCCGCCACAGACATTTTTCATTCTAAATTCGTCAGACTGAAGCTCCTAATGATGAAGTTTTAGCTCATTGGAGGCTTTTTTTTCCCACAATCCATTTATTAAAACTAACCACAAATATCTAGACACACTGGACCTCCAGTAATGGACCAGCAGAAGCCAGCATATTTCTGTATGTACGTTTTCTGGAAGTTTCTCAAAGTTCTCACACACATTTGGCTCAACTTTCAAGAATTTTCACAAAAGTGAGGCGATCTGAACGTTAGCAAGCTGGTAGACCTCGGAAAACTGTTAGCTAGCTTGTAGCTTTGGTAACACTTCATAATAACTACCCAAACAAATCATT